>CM023103.1:86209071-86539071 GCA_013103745.1 Gardenia jasminoides | reverse complement strand
TTTAAGAAGATAAGTGTACCTTGAGGGAGGTTTCTGATCTAATGGTTAAACTTAAACCAAAAGGTCTTAACTTCAAATATCCAACAAAATTTTTTAAAAAAACGTGTAAAATATAATTGGATGCATGCTCCTCTAATACATAGAAGCATAATATATGTGGTATTTAGAATTTGTTTTATACATACGATTGATGTGGAAACAATACGTTATACAACTAAACATTAAATGTAGCAGCCAACTGTGTTTGAATAGTCAATTATTTGGTTTATTTTTCTACTTACATCATCAACACATTTTTCAATCACCTTTTTATTTCACATATATCACATCAGAAAAGTGTTACAGTATTTGTTTTGTTTTAAGTATCCACTAAAATCCATACGAGTTATGCACTAGTAGTTCTTAAGAGGGCTAAAAAAAGATAAAGCATTTTAAGAACTTTTCTTACTAAAGGGCAGCATAGAGTGGGGGACATCTTTATTCCTGGTCCTAGGTGGAGAGCTTACCGTCCTGTCCTCCTCCCTCTGGAGATAGAAAATCGAAATCCCAAAAAGGACCAACTGAATATTGAATTTCTCCCGAGAATATGCAGTTTGCAAAATGACTCACAAGATCACCTCCCTCAGCAAACCTTATCCCAGAGAGAATCTCTCCATTCCCTTTTTTTTTTTTCTTTTTTTTTCTGGGGACACTGAAGAAGTTCCAAATTTTTATTGAAGGGGCCCGATTTTAACGCGCAGAACGCACGTTAAAGTGTACTGAGTCTACATATCCACCAATATACCCAAAAAGATCCACTCACTTTCGGACTAAACGCTCAAATTAGTAGTCGTCGGCGGTTACACCTAGGCCAGGTGTTTACCGATATTCTCCATAATTGCGATAGAGCTTACGTTGCTTTTGATTTTGCTGCAGTTCCGTCCGATTCTTATCCTCTTATATGTTGCGATCGGAAATTGAAAATGAGTCGGCCCCGTGAAGGGAAAATTATTCGGCGTTAGGTAAAATCCAGTAAATCGTTTACGAGAAAATCAGGACACCCTTTCATCATCTAAAAATATTCAACTCGTTTACGAGAAAATCAGGGACACCCTTTCATCGTCTAGAAATACTCAAGTAACCTTCATGTGTGACCGTAATTGAAGTGGAAGATGCTAAAAACATCAGCTAAATGACCAGAAAATAACATACACGCGCACTGAAAACAACCCACCTGGGAAACGCAAATGGCTATGGTGCCTTAAAACGTTTATTTTTATCCCAAATATCCCCCTCCTGCCGCCAAATAACCGATGAAGTATCGCTCAGCTTTTCCGTCTTTTATTTTCTTGTTTGTTTTTTCTTTTTCTTTTTCTTTTTCATTTCTTTTTTTCCAATTTTTCCCTTTCCCTCACCTCTACCCCACAAGCCCCTTTTGCGCCCCAGCTCCCCAAGAGCTTCCATCGCTCCCCCCCGGCGCCCGCCCCACTGTCCACGGCGTCTGTTACATCGTCAATAACAACGTTGATATCGACCAAATCATTCCCGTCGAGTACTTTACCCTCGTCCTCTCCAACTGGAGATACAAAATGCTTTAATTGGACTTCCCTCTTCCTACCAGACCCGTTTCATTGACCCAGGCCATTTCAAATCGAACTACTCCATCGTCATCGGCGGTGACAATTTCGGATGTGGGTTATCCCGTGAGTACGCACCAGTGGAGCTAGGGGCGATAAGAGTGGCAACGGTGGTGGCGGAATTTTATGCAAGGATTTTCTTCAGGAATTCTGTGGCGACCATAAAATTTTATCCTTTGGAATCAAAAAGGAGACTGTGTGAGAAATGCAGGACTCGAGATGTGGTGACAATTGAGCTTGCAGATATCAAATTGATCAATCATTACACTAGGAAATAGTATAAGTTGAAGCCCATTAGGGATGCTGCCCTAGCAATTTAAGCTGGTGGGATTTTCGCTTATGCCGGAAAACTGGGATGATTCCCGTGTCGAAAGGGGAAGGTGGGGGGAAAAAAGAAGAAAGTGATAAAGAATTTGACCTTCTAACTCAAAACCAATTGGTAAATAATTTGGACTTCCAACTCAAAATCAATTGATAATAAGTGTGATAGCCCAATATCTTGTATAGGTGGATGAAAATTATTGGAATGTCAATGTGGCATATTCTAACAAAAAGAAAGTAGATTATTCAAAAGAAGCATAAAAAATAAAAAAGAAATGGGGGAAAGGGGGCTACAAGGAAACAGAAGAAAAGGAAAACAAATTGGAAGTAGAGAAAGAAACAGATGAAAAGAAGGCGATGAGAGAGACTATACATTTGACTTTGGTAAACGCTGTGCTTTTTTAGATTGTGTCTTATTTATCAAATTTTATTTTACATACATTACATTAAAAAAGTGTTATTCTAATTTTTTTCAAAAAATTATCTCAAATAATCTACTATCCAAACACATTGATTATTAAATAAATATAGAATTAATATCTTACATTTTGCCAATCATCCAGTCAATTATATTTTTATTGTTTTTCTTGAATTTTACCCTTCCACACTTGAACGCTCCTTGTCTCCATTTTCAGCGGAGCAAACATATTTTTTTAATTTCTTTTGGTAGCAAAACACACGTTAATGATTAATCATTGAATTAACTCGTTGTCTGTCTGTTTCTTTTTTGGTTTTGCTGTTAAGACGTTGTGTTAATTTTTAGATATATGAAAGTAAAATATAAGGAGCATTCTTTTTGATACATACACTTCGATCTTCACAGGCGAAAGACTGATTTCATCATTGTCCGTCTAAATGGGATTGATCTCATTTATATCTTATATCTATCAGTTGATAGGAATTCTTAGGAAACACTTGGGTACGTAACTATTGATAATTGATGATGGTAGTGAGTTATTGTTTATGTAATTCAATATGAAAAATAGTGTAGCATAATACTTTTAAAACCATTTATTTGTAATCATAAGTACAAGTCCTTTTTTATTTTTTATAGAACTTATTTTTTCCCCAACTCAAATTTAGCAACATTGAAAGTCAAATACATACATAGAAAACAATTAAAAGAAATTTTGAGGAAAAAATGAATTGAGGAAAATATAATATCAAAAGAAATTTAATAAGACCAAAAGAAAAGAATTCATGGCAAGACTAAAGAAATTTAATAAAACAAAAATATTAAAAGTCATATAAAAATAAAAAATAATTAAAGGAAAAAAGGAATGCAGCAAATAAATTTTAATATTGGGCAGAATCTATCTAAACCCGTTCTAAAGCGATCCTGCCTAAATTAATTTCAAAATACATATGGGTAAGATTGGATTCAAACTCATATTACTAAATTCCATCTCAAATTGAAGCAGATCCCGCCCGTCCGACCTATTTTGCCATCTTTACTCTTAATGATTTACCAAAGTGATTGATGAAGTGTTTAGTGTTGCGCAAAGAACTATGAGAATTATGAGCGTGCAGATCAAATCACCCGCTGCGAATTAAGTGGGTAAATGACTTCTTAGTACGATCCTATCACCTCAGTCCGTGTCTCCCACGTTATTCACGCTTCCAAGCATTGAAGGTTTATACGGAGTGTCGCCTAATTTTGCCGTTGGTGGGGCGGGCAAAAAGCAAGTAAATTTGGACTTTGGGACAATCAATTATGAGACTGGAAGGTTGGACCGAAAGGGAGAAGGCAAGCGTACCACTGACGACAGGGTCCCAAAATGGTACATGTGCATGGTGCAGTAGACCAGTGCATGGTGCCAAAGTCATAGAAGGGAGATCGTAGCCATCCTTCTTTTACCCGTAAACGCTTGTGGGGCTCGACTCATTGACTCGTTGAATTAAAAGGACGCGCCTCGCTTGGTTTTTCCCTATTTTGTCCAAGCACGTCACATGCGCATGGAATTCAACTCAGTTGCCTCAGGTCCTTGGTCATACTTCCGTTTGACAAAATAAACCTATATTGCTCCAAAGCTCATCATTGTCGCTCAAATGCAATTGTCAAGCAAAATGCCCAGAGCTTGTTTGAATTGCTATTTTCTGGAGTTTTTTTGTTGAAAAATGTAATGTAGTGATTTGATATACGTCAGGTAAAAAGATGATTGAGTTCACGAAAAATATAAAAAACATGTGGGGAAAAATTACTAATTCAAACAAAGCCAAGCTGATGAAGAGTAATTTGCATCATACGTAATTGCATTAATAAGATCTATGGTATACTTTTAGATGGATAGCGTCGGTGAATGACACCAGTCTGGCTCATCACCTCTATCATTCAAATGAATCAAATCTAATTTGTCTGCTCTGGACGTTACCAAAAGTCTAAAATTATTTTGCCCTTTGTGTTCACGACTCCTTTTATCAGCATAATGGCTGCATTTGCTTTTCTTGTTTCATCATTAACGAAATATCTAAATATGTGTTACGTTCAAGAAGGGGTTGATGTACAGTAATGTATAAAAAAATAATGGTGAATGATTTAAATATTACGATCGGTGCAAAAGAATTAATATAAGTTTTGAATGTTCCATATAGTTTAAGATTTGGCCTATGTGTGGGGTGTGCCTAGCTAATTATTTTTTGATTGATCATATCTGAAGTCTGAAGAACAGTAATGTGGCTTCTAGGTAACGAATAATTAGCAGGTAGTGGAGAGTCAAAGCCAAAGCTAATATAAATTCCCTCATAATTAAGACGTGGTAATATACTCTTCTTGCGTCTTTCAGCTGCCGATACATACAGCTTATCCATTTGGTTGCCGAAACCTTTGAATCTTGATTGATCAGCTAATATTTTTTTTTTTTAAACCAAATTAACTCACAACTCACCAGCGCTTCCACCTCCAAGTATATTAACAAAGTTCATAATTTTCTTTCCCGTATTTAGTTATAGGTCGTCCTTTCGTTAAAATTTTACTTGATGGCTTGATGCTGATGCTGAAAATAAGTACTACTAATTATAGCCTGCAAAATCCCTAGATTATTTCTATTCGTCACTACAGGAGATGGAATTATTTGAGACAGATTTTGCATCTTATAACGGAGAAGATCATATACAGATACCCTTTTCTTTTTTTCTTTCTTTTTTCTTGTCTCTTTCTTAGATGGAAAAAAAAATTAAGGAGAATGAGGTATTAAGGAGGGGCAGGCCATGAGATCCCGCAGGAACCTGTCATGATTTTCATAAGTCAATTATCAATGATTATTGTACTCGGATACCCATTTCTTTGTTCTTGTCGTCGCAATTCTTTCAATGTTGACAATACTGTTAAATAATCTGTCCTTGCCTCTGGACAAAGAGAAAAGAAGAAAAACAAAATAAAAGGATCAGGAAATGGTAAAGTGTACTCTTGTTCATCATATATTTTCAAGGCTATATGAAAATGAAGTTTGATCATAAACCGCGATAAATAGCCTAGAGTCGAAAACACAGACGGCCATCGGATAGTAGATTTTTTGGGATAATTTTTTGAAAAAAAATACTATAACACTTTTTTGATGTGATGTATCTGAGATAAAAAGGTGATTGGAATTTGTGTCGATGATATAAGCAAAATTTTTTAGCTAAATATAAGCAATCCAAACGCACTCCTAGAGTCAAAAACACAGACGGCCATTGGAGCATGGACATGCTTGCAGAGTAGTCGCGTAGATTTCCATTTACAACGAAGAATTCAGCATGCACAAATCACTTTAAATTTGCTGATGAAATTTACTATGAGTTTTCAAAAAGTATTCTCAGCTCCCTTTGAAGAGAATTATTCTAGATTTTTATTTTAAGTGACCAAAAATAGAAGTAATTAAGAGCGAATTATAGTTGAGGTTGGTGAACACTTCCAATTAATTTTCTTTAGACCTCACAGTTACGTTGGATTAAATAGAAACCTATTAAATGTAGGACGGTAATTGCTAAATATTGTTAAGTCTTTTTTTAGTTAAAAAAAAATTTTTAGGTAAAATTTTGTACATTAAAGTGAAAAGGATTTTTATTAATGAAGACATATTTTATTTTAGTCAAGTTGTGAGCTTATTCTTATAACTAGTACGTTGTTACAGTACGTAGTCATGACGTTTAGAAGAATATTCATTGCGGTTTATTTGATAAGCACAGCAAACGTATGATGAAAGTAAAAAGTGAGAATTAGATAAATTACGTAGTCATTATCATCTCAGAAAATACTTGTAGTCCCTTTGAATTTTTTTTTAGTAGGTGAAGGATGGAATCTAAGAAACAGGAACAGAAAATGGAGATTAGAACTTAGGAGCGCTAAATTTTAAAACCTCAATCTCAATCACTAAATCGCCTCCTTAGCAGTAGTTCGTTTGGATTGCACCTATATTTCATAAAGAATTTTGATTGAAATTCTTTTCATGATATGATGAAAGATGATAAGAAAAAATGTTCAAAAAATATATTGCTTTTTCTTAAAATTATGTGCACGTATTGGTTATCCAAACAAGAGTTTAATTCTTTTTTTTCAATAAAAATAAGATAATTTAATTATAATATTTCCACTATGGTGGTAAGTATATCAAAGATAACATATAATCCGAATAGAAATGAAAATCAAATTAAATTTGTAGCGACATTCTCTCGTACTTCTCTCATATATCCATGTAGAAGTGAAAATCAAATTAAATTTGCAGTGACATTCTCTCTTATTTCTCTCTAAAGCTCCTCCAACCCAAAACCTTATTGGCTTTCCTATGGGAGACAAACCAGATAAGTCTTTTATATGGGAAAGGGGTTTTTTCCTAGATTTACTTCCGTTGTTCAAATAAATTATCTCTTATGATTTCTTAATGATTGTTCTCTCATATAATTTTCTAGTATAATATTCTTCTTCTTCTTCAACTATAAGTTGGAGGTCTGAACTCGGGACCTTTCACTTATTCTCCTTTGTCCGGTACCACTCTACCCATCCATCCTCCTCCCTAGATTTTTCTAATTAGAGTTTTATTTTCTCCTAATATATCACTATGAAAATAAATTTTTCCATCATTTTTTCAATAGGTGATATTAAAATTTTGGTAAATTAGGTATGTCTAAGAAATTAAATTTGAAAGTTAAATTCTTTATTATTTTTCTTTTTGTTGGTCTCAAATAACCTTTTATCAGATCTGATTATTGAAAGATATGAATACAAGTTTATTAAGCTACAGTGATCTCAGAGTTTCAATAATATAACCAATTTTATTGTTTTTCAGATTTATTGCATCAGTTGATTTTTAAATCTATATATGCATTAGTTAGTGTCATTAGTGCAAACATTAAAATGAAACGATCATTTTTATCAAGAAAAAAAATATAAAGAAATTAATTGAACTTGTATCTATGACCTTTGTAGTCTCAAAGGCCAAAGGAGAAAATCCAATTTCAAATACATCACTTAAGCGACAAAAACAAATTAAGGGACACACATCTTCTTAATTTTGGAGATTTTTATATTTGTATCAATCATTTAGCAATATTGAGACTGATAGATATATATATTTTTATGGACTGTTACCATGAACCAACACGGCCTTGTTTGGTACCTCAAGTTTTTAGCAAATTTATATAAAGTTTGTTTGTTTCCTACTTTAACTACATGGACACTTCCAAAACTTCCAAAATTTTAACGCAAATTTTTAGCAAGTTTATGTAAAACTTGTTTGTTTCCTACGTTATCTACAAGAATCCAAAAAACTCTCAAAATTTGTAATATACCAACCCCCAAAACACGTAAAAAACTTCACTTTTAAAATTTTTTTCTACAACTTCTATACTAAAATTACAGTAGAATTTTATATAACATTCAAAAAATTTCGCTCCCAAACAAGGTCACATTTACTGTCCAGTCAAATGACCACTGGAGTCCAGTCGTATCTTCCAAGCGTAGGCGTAGGCGAAGGCCGCGTATACCTTCTGCGGGAGTGATGAACTGTTGGTGCGATAAAGGACAAGGGCGCTCACTTTTTGGCGTGGCAGCAGATAAATGGGATCACGGGTTTTTAGGGCATCATCGGGATATGGAGATATTTCTACGATAAAGGGATCCCAGCCGATGATTCCACGCCAATTGGCAGCCACTCCAATGATGGATTCTGAGTTTGTGCCCCGGCGGTTATTCCGCAGTCACTGGATTTCGGTGGGATCCACCGGATCTGACAACGGTATATGCTATGTTTGGAAGAAAAAAGAAGGTGGTTGTGAAATCCGGATACGGAAGGGTCGGAGCTTTTTCTGGATTCCCGACTGATTCTCCAATGCCGTTTGACTGTTTTTTGAAAAGTCCGGTCGGATTCGATTCCCCCCCCCCCTAATCCACGTGGCACCCCCACCTCTACTTCTGACTGACCCACAATATATACTTCTCCAAAGTCAAAAACTAGACGCGCAAAGAATCCGTCATTTGATCGATGATTAAGTTAAATGAAACCGGTTAAAAATGTTATTTTAATTTTCCAACCCAAATCAAAATCAATTCTGTATTCACCCAATTAAAGTTGAACTAAACTGAAATCAGTTGATCGATTTTGTCAATTTGAAATTTGGTTTAAAAAAATCAATTTTAGTTTTGGTTAACCGAAATGCGAATTGGAGTAACCTATACTCATAGTAACCGTAATTTGATTGTAATTGGAACTAGAAAAGATGATTAAGTATTCACACACAGAATATTACATGGGTGACATGTCATATCTTAATACATTACTAAGTAATTAACAATATAAATATCACATATACATAGATGTGTGTATGTCTACACACACACATGTGTATGTATTTTTTTTCCCAATAGCATGGGGTGGAATGTAAGAAGTAGGGAATGGATAATGATTCGTTTGGTTCATTGATTGGATGAGATAGGATGAGTCATCATTGGATAATTAATTCTGGGATTAATCATCATGGATTACTCATCCTTATTATCCAGTGTTTGGTTGATTAATATAGTTGTAGGTTTTGTCTTTCTTAATAAGGGTAAAAAACTATGATAAATCATTATACCCTCTCACAATTATTCCCGCATAAATAATACCAAGACCCCTCATAGGATGACTTTATCCCCTCTCTCCAAACATTGGATAAAACAGAATAAGTCATCCAATTTTGTTTCATCCTATAAATCAAATGAACTCTTAGGGTACCTTTGGTTCATGAACTAGATGAAAGTGGATCACTTATTCTCGGATTACTTATCCTAGGATAAATCATCCTCGGATAATTTTATTATCCAATGTTTGGTTGGCTTTTTGTTGGATAGGATGTTTTAGAAAATAATTTTATCTTGTGTTTGGTTGGAAATAGTAGTATGCTGTGGGATTATTTATTTATAGACTAAAATATCCTTTTTGCTAGACCTATAACTAGGGATGTTCGAGTTTTAATAAATACAAACTCGACTTGCAAATACACACGCACATATACACATATGTGTGTGTATGCGTGTGTGTGATTATAAGTGGAGTTCAATCTTATTAAATGAATTCACAAGTCTCAATTTATATGTCTAACCTTTTATGAATTAAAATTGACCAAGAAAATATGATTATATAAATAATTAATAGGGCCAAAATAATATAAAAATTTACTGTCATTTTTAGTAGGGGTAAATTAATTTAGAATTTTAGTAGTCCCAAAATTAGTCCAAAAATTTAATTTATTAATACTAGGAGCAAATTAGTCCAAAATAATTTATTTCAATAAAATGGGTAAATAAGTTCAAAACATAATTTTTTATTAGTAGGGGAAATTTTGTCCAAAATTTTAGTTATTTCATTGATATAGACAAATGAGTAAAAAGTCAAATTTTGTTAGTGGCATAGGCAAATTAGTAAAAAATTATGATATATTATTAATATGGGCAAATTAGTCCAAAATTTAGTTTTTTTACTAGTAAGGGTAAATTTGTCAAAAATTTTATTAAATGATTAATAGGGATAAAATATTTCAAAATTTAGATAATATTATAGAGGATTATAAATTTATATAGTTGTTTAAAGTATTATTTTATTAATATGATAAATAAGTGTCAATTATCATCATCCACCTCATACATTATCTGGGGATAACTAATACCACCTCCCCCGATAGGATTAGGGATTAATTCCATTAAGTGGGATGTGTCATCTCACACATAAAGTTCAACCAAACATGGAATGACACAGGATTAGTAATCCAATCCTATGTCATCCCATATACCAAACGGACACTTAAATGTTTCATACGCTGATAAGTAAAGAATTCTATACTACGACACTTTTAACATAATTTCTATCCAAATTTTAGAATTTGTTTTAACACCTGTATCTTGTGAAAATTTCTAAGAACAAATTTAACCAAAAAAAGGAATTTTTTTTTGCATAGAAGTTTATGTACCTATAGAATAAACAAAAAAGAATGATGAAACATAAAAGTAAAACAATACGGGAACAAGACTACTTACAACGTCATTCATTTGTTTGTTGTCAAAATTTATCATATTCTCAATAATCTTGTGAAAAAAAAATTAGACTGATAAAAAGCTAAAAATTTTTCCTTTCTTTGTTTTCTTTAAAAAATTTTATAATTCATGTTGGAATTTTTTTATTCTTTTCAAGGAACTTAATACTCAGTAATAATAAGATACAAAGTCAGCAAACATTTTCAAAGACAAAGTAACGTCAAAGATTCTATCCGTGGAAAAGTAATATTGTCATTTTTTAGATCATATAAATCATTGGAAGGATCATGTTTCAGGAATTAGATAGAATACGAGTGGTGTCCTTACCCAAAGCAACCAACTATGATAGCATGATAGTATAGGTTTGTAGCACATTTTAAAGCTTCCTCCAGCCACGGCAATCGGACGTGCTCTCACATGGAGACGCTTGGGCAAAATGTCTGAATGTTGGAGATAACATTCGTTCCAGCGATCCAACAAATTCGGACCATCTACCATTGACTTTGTTTATGTGAATTATGTGCTGTGGACCAAGCAATCAAGTTCGGCTAAATTCACTTATTACGGAGTAGAAGTATTATTAAGTACTAACAGACACAAGTCCTCGGCAGCAATGCATTATTTGATCCGCAAGAAGCATCAAACTAAGTTAATTAAAAGTGTGACTGCCAACATTTGATAGTTTATGGTGATGAGATCTCTCGAGTAGAGGGAGGCCAGATTCCATCGACGGATTTCCGTGTAATTTGTTGGTTGCCTTGTCTGCACCATCTTTTGGCTTTTCGAAAGATACAGAGTAAGTCTGCAACTCTTGGAATCAGATTCAGCGCCCCAACATATGCATGTATTGCGTGATATCTTTTAGACATTGACACTTTCATCTCTCTCTCTCTCTCGTGTTGGCTTCTGGAGGAATATCATATCCTCGAGGGAAAAGGGGACCAAAATCATAAACTTTAGTGACCAAATTTGCTTTAAATTAAATATTAGGGACCAATTTAGCATATAAGCTAAATATTGGGGATCAAAACTATAATTTTTTCTTCTTTTTTGGTAGAAGCGGAAGAGGTACAAACGGGCGTGCCAAGCCTACAAATGATTGATGAGGTCACTTTGTTTGGTGGAATCTACATTCCTGTTTTGGTTTAAAAAAGGAGGAAAAGAAGAAGAGAAGGGGGGGGGGGGGGGGAAGGAACATTCAATGAAATCACAAAAGAGATTTTTTTTTTTTTACTCTCTTTTTGGGACAATAGAGAGTAGAAAAATCTTTATCTAAAATCATAAATTATTGGATAACTCCTCCATTTGGATTCACTTTAGTTGTATATACTTTTCTTATTGACGTCTGGACCTAAACCTGTCTTATTGTCGTGGTGGGGTCGGACAAATTTTGCCTAGTGAAAGAATTAATTAGGGCTAATTTCTAATGGTTGGCCGGACCAATTATAAGACACTCGTCTTTTGAAACCTGAAAAAGACACACACACACACACACACAAAGTCAAGAATTCGTTGCGGACTATATGTTTAAGGGAATATACAATACAAGGAGAATAGTCCTTGGCTAATACAATCACCAATATTAGGATTTTAATTATCTATGAAGTAAAACGTAACGCCAGCAACTGCAAGTAGAGAATAATTTTGTTTTTTATTTAAAGTTGGAACCCTTTCTTAATAGTTAATAATATATTCCATTGGTCTATCCTGAAAAAAGTTGCTACAAGACTCTCCATTATCGGGCACACAAAGGGTTCGGAAAATTGGCCGCCCCTTGGGCAGTCCATTTGGGTCAGCCACTGATATTAAAAGTTCAAAATCTAAAAACAGGTTAGAAACCTGGAAAATGATTATATTTAGTTTAAAACCCCATAGTTTCCTTTTTAAATAATTTATAATCTATGATTTCTAAAGCAATACGTTACAATCACTCATAACACGAATTAGGCATGGGTTAGTATGTTATAACAAGTTGATCAGAATTGTTTCTACCATCACATCAATTCTAATGTTTAATTATTTTGGATTCCCTTCTCCTCATTGCTACAAAAAAAAAATTATAAAAAGAAAAAAAAAGTGAAAAAACACTAAACACACCGCATGCGATAACAAATATTGACGTGGACACGATGACTTTAATTTTTATTTTACATTTTTCCCCCTCAAGCGAGAGTTTGAGCATTCTTATTCCCTAAATAACTATGTGGACCAGAAGGAAAGTTATGGAGCACTTGCTTGTGGCCTTGGGGAATGTAGCAAGAGCCGAAACGTCATCACCACAATCCGCAGAAGGCATGCCCTTTTGCAGCACGAAACAAGCAAATTAATAAGCTTTGCACTTTTTATATAAAGAAAAAAGGAATAGTTTTCTTTTTGAGCAACTTTAGAAGAGGATTACGTTGCCTAGTGGATGTTTGGATTTCAATCACCAATCAGAAAAAAAAAAAAAAAGGGTCACTCGTTAATATTTAATTCAGTTGTCAAGTTTTTAGTAAAGTAAACTTAATTGAGGAAAGTATGTAAATACAAGGGGTCATAATATTTGTTAGTACGTGCTTTCACATGATAGGTTAAGTATGGATTTTTTTTTTCCTTTTTTTGCTAGGTCGGGAGCGATCTAGAAGTGCTAATGAATGCTGAATGAAAATCTATTAAACACAAAGGCTCAACAAAAAGTACAAGAAATTAATATACAAGTCTCATTCTTTTTGTTAAAGTTCAGTCTCAATAATCACTAGTTAAACACTGAACTGGGAACTAAGAAACCATGAAAAAGACACGAGCTAGCATAACCAAAAGATAGAGATAAGGGGCATGCGGATTGAGTTATGGCTTATGAGGCAACAAAGAGATCGGAATACCAAGAATACAACACAAAATTACGCAACAAAAGCACATGCAGCCAGGAAAGAACATGGCATGGGCTCCAGTGTGACACCTGTGCGGAACCATGACCTAATTTTTTCTGGTAATCGATAATCAGGGACCATAACCTACCCCAGAAACACATCATGGAAGACGTTACTCCCCACCACCAAAGTTCATTTGTATGCCGACGGCCAAAGCCTTTGCTATTAAATGTTATCTGTTGAGATGTGGTTCAATCTCCTTGCTGACGTTCAGTTATTCTCTTCGGATTACGTTTTAACTTGCACTATGATAAAGTTGGGGGCTTAATCACGTTCACAGAGTGCAACTTCCAAAACTGCAAGACCACTATATCTAACTGTTTTCCTTCTTAAGACACGCACCAGTACCCAGAAGGAAAATGAAAACGAAAATGACTCCCAAATGAACCATGCTTTCTTCGTTTCCTTTTCTGTTTCCCTGAAAAATTAACATGGGAGTATGTGCTTTGTTAGGTTACGAATTGAAAAAGATAGGTTGAGGAGACATAGTCGTATCAAGTGATGGGAATCATGCAGTTTTGATCCAAAATGCTGTGATTTATGGACCCTTCACATGAGTCATAATGCAGTCTCCTGCTCTGATCGTAAGGTGAACATATCACGAAAGAATGTAAGAGTACTCTGCTGGCAAGTAGCAACAAATGATCTTGCAGACAACTCCAACGATCGAAGGTCACGATTCCTCTCATCACCATTGAATCAATCGGCAATGCACTTAGTTGATTATACGGGAAAAGTATTGTAGTCGTTTGAGACAATCTAATCGTGGGCTGTTGAATGCAAATATAGTGGAATTCCTGAGTAAGGACATCCCTTCAATTACCATCACAGCAAACGTGCGAGGAATTGCAACTTTATGTCGTTAGAATTGGACGCTGCGTCCTAATCCATTCGCTCTGGCCATAAAGAAAACTATTGCTATGTCTCCTAAACCAAATTTCGTCAATGGACTGTAAAAATGTGCTAAATTTCTCCCCAAGCACCAAAATTTCTTGGCCACTGATTTGCGTTTTTCAAGGAAAGTCTAATGCTAGTATGTGTAATCTTTTTTCTTTTGTCCTTTTTTTTTTTTTAATACGTGGCAAAGATATCTTATTTACAATCCTTTTACCTTGATAACCTGGTGAACCCTCCCCAAGTATGTATAACCTAATTTATCTTTTAAGTAATATTTTATCAGCTTGGAATTATTTATTATTTCATTTTAGAAGTGAATGGGCAAGTGTGATACCATTCTTCTACAAAGATAAGGCTAGGATTAAGTGGTCATGCAATGCAACTTGGAATGCACACGTCGAGAAAAGCTATAGCCTATAAGTCTGTAAAGTTTAGGTGGGTCACGTCTGGTTATAGGTTTATTAGCATTATTAATTTGTTTTCTGTCTCGGCAAATACTATGAAACACTATAAGCATTATTGATATATCATTCGGACACATATTCAGTTTTGTGTTTTCGTGTTCTCGAGTAGTTTTATATCATATACACTCCCACACGAAAAGCAAAGTAAAATGAAATAAATCTTAAATCGTGCAGAGACGTCATTTGTTGGAATGGATTAGAAGGAAAAAGGAATGATAGGACGTGTTTTCAGGTTTACAGTCCAATTTTTTTTCATTCTTTGAAAATTTTATTTTAAAAATGAAATTTTATATCCACTTATAAGATAGAGTAGGCTAATTTAGAATTTCAAACCAATCCAATACAAGAGTCATTTAAAATTAATCCACCATTTTTCAATTACAAATCCGTTCATCCAAACACAACCATAAGGAATCAACCCGGCCAACATGGAAAGTACAAGGAAGGAGCATGATCAAGTGTGCTACAACACGGCTTTTTGTGTCTGGTTTGCCACGTACATTACAGGGAGGGTTCCAACGTAAGATATTCAAAACTGTTAAGCAAACCTTGTCGGTGGGTGCACGATTGGTGAAGGACACGGCGGACCTTTTCTTGACTTAGGTGGAGCTAGAACCAGGCACTATAATTGTTAAAGAAGAAGAAATTGACATCAGCCAGCGGGTGAAGGCTCATACGCTCCGGTGGTGAAGTTGGTGGTCGGTGACCAGGAGTGGAAAGTGGATAAACATCCCCACTTCACTTCTAGAGCCCCGACCGATCGTTGGCCGTGACACAAAAATGTTCCTTGACGTAAAGATTGTGCTTTTAACATTCTGGATAGTATTACTATGTAATAAATACATGTACGCTAATTATTTTGTAATCTACTCTCACATGGAAATTTAAGAAATGAATAGGCACCGCTTGAAATGTAAAGATGATGCGTATTATTTTTTAAGCAGAAATTGTTGTCAAACGGATTTCTTCTCTACCACAAATAGAGAAAACATCCACCCAGGCGAAATTAAACGATAGAATTTAAGCACCCATAAAGAAGCAGGTGGGGTATTAAATAGGCAAACATAATATACCTCTACCGCATCGGTTGGAAATTTTCCATCATCAAAACAAGCTTTCACATCTTTCACCCAAATTCAAGCTGATTATTTGGGATAATTTTTTGAAAAAAATAAAATAAAATACTGTACAGCCTTTGTAATATGATGCATATACAATAAAAAGGTGATTGGTAAATGTATTGATGACGCAAGCAAGTAAACATCGCTAATAATCGACTAACCAAACAAATATAATGGATTGGACTACTAACCATCCTAACCGCCAATGGTTGTATCACCAGGTACTAGTGCTGACGTTAACTGCACATCCAAATGTCAGCACATTCCATTTCAGAATGCACAATAGAAGAAACAGCAATATCAAAAATTTTACCTACTCCAACTAGAAATCGTTCCAGGCGATACAAATGGTGGGTACCAAGCACAACAACCCGCTATATATAATAATGAGCTTCTATACGTTAACTGGACTCTGCTAACAAGCTAACCACCTTCACTGCTATTATAGAGTAACATGAAAATTGTCTGATCATGTCACCGTGCTTATACATCAACGGATAAGACCACTAGAAAATCAAGCTTTTCTATGTTCCTAAATCCGATCGTGAACTGAAGAGAAAACAGCACCAGCCACTCATATCTCTAATGCAAGAGATAGTTCTTCCTTGACCCGAAATGCCAAGTAGTTACACCCAATATAATATATGGAATCTAAAGTGTGCCTTTAGTGCATCAGTAAAATGATGGAATTATGGCAAAACGCTCTCTAGGGTAGTTGTCAAACTTTCTTAGATACCACCTGTGTGTTTCAGCGGCTGCAAAAACAAGATTTGCCACCTGCAATAATGATATATCAGATAAACTAAAACCAAAAATGCTGGTTGACAGAAATTCCCAGAACCAAGTGTAGAGGTGATTGATCAATAGATTTTCAGAAAAAAGGGGGGGGGGGAGGGGGGAGAAATTCAGGCCTAGTTAAACTAGGAAGAGAGAGAGAGAGAGCCAAAGAACCATACAACAAATCCAAAAAGCAACCATAGTGTAACGTCTGAACATCCACCCGCAACCAGAAGACCACCATATATTACCTTCATGATCACAAGAATTCAAAATGTTAATTGATTTTGCCCACCAAAGCAAGACAAGAATATCATTTCACCAACAAACAATAAAAAAAAAAAAAAGCGCAGAAAAATAGAGTTGTACAACATGTGAAACAATTTACAGGAAAGGAAAACAAGCGTACAATCTCTGCCAGATAATGAGGGCTTGAAACATATTTGAACCAATCACCATAAGGAATTATGTAGTCCTCCATCTGCTCTGAATTATCCCGCGCTAAACCCTGGTTTAGAAAAAAAGCTATGTGGCATGTTTGACAATCCATAACAAACATGTACATAAGTATAAAAAATTAAGCATCATTAATCAATGTAGAACCTTTGGTGTCTATTTATGCTTTCAGAAGTCCAAGAAGAAGAAACCCATTAGAAGAGAGACATGCTGCAGGATTAGGGAAATGTTGAATATACGCAGTTTGCACTTGCATGTTCTGAGTAGTTTATTCATATGTTAAACCCTTGTAAACCAACACGGGCAGAGAACAAACTAACCCTCAGACAAACAGATGACACTTGTAAATTAAAGCAGTCCGCCATGAGAAAATTTCTATAAGTACGTTACATGAATTTTAATGCATTTGAAGTAAAAGTACCATTTCAAGTTAAGGAATGTTGTCGTTGTTGATATAATAGCACCCCAACAGTAACTTAAGTAGTACCCACCTAATGAAAAGAACAAATGCCCTTGCTACTGTTAAGCAAAACAATTGTACAAACATCTAAACTTGAAAGAGTACTTTGTTGACCTTCAAAGTTCAAAGAGTATTTTGTTTCAAAGGCATAGACATTAATACACTAAAGCATTTCTCTCCTCCATGGATACAGCAAAAATGACATGCCAAAATATATTTGATGATTTGGTAGTTGAGATTTATTACAAGACCAAGGACATTTCGAATTAACATAACCATATTATACCAGCCAAAATGGCTCAAAACTGCCATAGATACAGAGATAAAGGATATAAACAACAAAACAAGATTGTTTGGCCAAATATCCTATTTGTGATGTTTGACAAGGAGCTGCATAAGGGGGAAAAAACATAAAAAGAAATACCATGAGGCCAAATCATAATGGTCATAATCTTCTAGATCCAGTTGTTACCATATTATTATAACAATACAAGGAAGGAGAGAAAAACCAGAGATGCATAAAAATGAAGCTACATGTTTCATACAATATCAGTTTTCTGATCTGGAACTCACTCTTGAGCTCACATATAACTTTAATAACTATTTGTAGGAACACCCAATTATAATAACAAAATTTCTTACGAGAATTGCATGACAGCGGTGCTGATGAACTGAACCACAAAGGAAAATAGCTGCACCTAACCAAGCATGCCATTTAAGTTTTAAGAGAGGGTTGACAAATCCCCACCAACTATATTCACTGAATTGCATGTGGTCCTTCCCTTTAACCATTAGTTCTTGAATCAGATGTGAGGCAAATAGGAATACCTCTGACACGTAATCACAGCAAAGTGATAATGGCGCTGCTGTATAGAAACTAGTATCAGAAAGACAACTAATCAGGAAAAAGCCCAAGGGGTCTGCATATAGTACAGATGTTAACATATTATACATGTCACGTAAGTGTTGAAAAAACTCGCAATCTGATAGAGAAGTCTGATTACTTCACAATCACATCTTTGCAAGGAAAACTAGGGAAGTGCTATTTATCGCATTTTGTGGGCTGATTGCAAGTTGACATAGAAATTGGCCATAACAATTTATTATTTGATTGTTGAAAAATAATAGTACCATCTCGGACGATACAATTAGTTATCCGGTGAAACCTTTGAACTCCATATACTAAATTTATAACCTTCCATGTTGTTCATGAGTGATCTCACGATATTACTTGCATCTATTTTTACATACTGCTGTTAGCATTTAGCTTGTTTCCAGCTCTACGCAATTTTCAGCGAGTTTTCAAGGAAGTACAAATGCTAATGACTGAGTTTGTAGAGGAATTTAAAAATTCTTTTTGGCTGATGTCATGAGATATCAGAAATAATCACTTTAATAGAGTCTAGCATGCATTTTAAGACATGAAATAAATAGAACACTTCAATGGTCCTAGGAACTAAAATATTGATGACCACACGGCTCCTTGTTTTTATTTAATCAAATTACTGAACAAAATAATGTTCAAATGTGAATTTCCAAGTTGCAAATGGTAAATATCATGGAAACAACGTCAATCATGTTTCTTTAGATGTCCTACCTCCCTGAACCCGACAAATATATAAAAAGCAATTTTTTTTTTGAGTGTTCATGCCTAAATATGTTAATTCCTACATCCCAGCAGAGGCAAAGGACTCCAAGCACAGACTCAAAACTGCAGAAAGAACATTGATCTCTTACCTATCTATTGAATACTCATGAGAAGAGGAAGCAATATCAACACTTACAATAGGCCTGTGAGATAACCAAAAATGTGCATCCGAGCTGAAGGACTGTACTTAAAGACATGTATAGTTTCATAAAGGCGTCTCAGTACTTGAGCTTCCATCAACAAAAGCAGAAAAATAGATACCCAACATCTGTACATCTGTTCTATCTTCATTGAATGAGACCCATGCAACCAAAACCTATGTGAACCCCCAGTGAGATAGCTGGCAATACTAGAAAATTGCTGTGGCTGAGAGACCAATGGTGCCATATTGTATGCGTAAAGCCATGTTGCTACCAGCAAGAACGTTGTCCAAATAAGAGCCAATGCATAAAAGTGACAGAAGAACTTCTGCGGAACAGCGAATTTCTGTGCATGTATAACATCTTAGTTAGATCACACCAGAATTTCTTATTGTGAAAAGTTATAATTTCCAAAAAGAATCCGTCAACTAAGACAGAAGCTAAGGGTACCCGGAAAAAAAACATTTCTAAATCGAATCAATTATGATGTAATTAAAGTTAAAGCCAATAGATCATAAAAAGCTCAAATGAACTCAAAGCAATTATAAATGCTAAGAAAATGTGACTTTCAAGGAAATATCATCATTCACATTCTACATGAGATACAAAGGCCTTAATCATTGACCAGAGGAAGCAATCTAAAGGAGGATAGTTGCTTGAATTAAAACGCATCAGCTGTATCAAATAGTAGTAAAGGACTGAGTAATCACACGCCGTGATCATCAAGGAATTGCAAGTGTCAGATAGCATCATCATAACATGCCATCATACACTCAAAATAACAAATGTAAATTAAAAACAAACAGTACATCACAATTTAAACACAGCAGCCAAAGGCTATAACAAACATTATATGTTAATCAACATACAGTAGCCAATGGCTCTATCTGAGCATTATAAGAAAATGACCTACAATGGTTTATCTTGACTATTCATTCTAAAAAAAGATTCTATCTTGACCCAGAATTACACTCTATTATGAACACTCAGATTTTATAAGCCAATATCATCCAATCTCTCTCAAGAAAAATAAAATATCACGGCTTTCCTAACGACAATAAACATCACCCATGGCAAAAACCATACAAGCATTAGAGTAAGAAGGCATTAATGAAGACAGTGCTACAGTACCTGTCGAATAATTCATAAAAACAGCAGTAGCACTACTTCAATAATTAAACAGAACGCAATTCAGGGATTTAGTAATCAAGCAATCATACATGCGTGGGTCGATACAGAAGTATAATGACTCACTCCAGAAGATGATTGCATAGTCTTGCCTCGTTTGGCAAACCCCAGTAAGAAATCGTGAAACCAATTGAGCTTAGAGCAGGGTATAGAAGCTATCAGAATTGGCAAAGTCCCTGCAATCCACGCCACTCTCAGCAACGTAACCAGCCCCATCTCCATTTCCCTTTAAAACCAAGTCTTCTTTATCAGTAGTTTTATCGATGGGAGGTCCAACAACTGCCAGATGATCGTCCACAGGAATGGAGAAGCAAATATGAACTGTTATTTGCTCATTTATTGGGGGAAGAGAGAAAGAACTGTGAATTCAATGCTATCACGGGCAAAACAAGTAGGATACAGGGAATCTTACAGGAATTGGATACTAGGCGTGGCGTGAGGGGTTCGAGATTGAAGAAACCGTGGAAACTTAAAAAGAAGGACTGGGTAGCTTTTGAGGGCCGAGGGGTTTAGCATTCGTAGCTCCTGTAGAATTTTGGTTTAAAGCCTAAGGCTGGTTTGGTGCCATTTGCACTTTTTCCTACTTTTATTGCACTTTACCCTCCTCTATTAAGCCACATCAGCTTTTGCGGTTAAAAGATATCAAAAGTTTCAATTAAACCCTTACATCCATTTTCCTACATTCTTCTCTTCCCTACCCCAGACTTCTCATATGCTCATAAAAGGCAATGCAATTTCTTTTTTCTTTTGAAGAAATCAATAACTAACTTCCTAAAATATTCTATTATTATTAGACAAATCTCACCATGTTAATTAAGTTCAAATTTTTGCCATTATTAAAAATATTCCTCCTTAAATTAACATCAAAAGGTGGAGGTGAGACACAATTAAGATAAAATATCTCTTATACACATGTCATGTACCTTAAAATTTTTGGCACAATTTTTTTTGATTAAAATTATGAGGTATTCTTTTTTAGTAGATTTTTTATTCACTAGCAGTGTACAAAATTTTTTACACTAACAGGTTTAGATTATATTATATAACATGGATTCAAATTTAAAATTTAGATTATACACATGTAATATATATTCATATCTGTTAGTGAAAAAAATCACTACATTGTCAGTGCATAAAAAGTTATTTCATTCTTTTTTGGTAATTACTTTATGATTTTTTTGTATAAGAAATTATTTTATTTTGAATTCTATAATAGATTTTATGGCATGTGATTTCTTTCAGGTGGTTGGATCCTTTTTTTTTTTTTTTGGGACATTCTCCAAAAAAAAAATGAAATCTCCTGTTCAAGTATTATTTCTATCAAATATTACTTTAAAGTCATTAATGTTCCAAAAATTGTGCTACAGAGCTCAGAAAGCTTGCCTAAAGGAGAGTTTTGAGTTATTTCTATTCCCATTTCGTCTCATTCTACTGGGCTTCAGAGGTGAAGGTGCGCAAGCCCAAAAGGAAATTGGAAAGGCAAACTAGCTTACCTGTGGTACTAACTTTTGAAGGTTGTCATTAGTAGGGTTTATCAACTAATAAAACTTCACACGGACGATTTTTAAGGTAGGAAAGGAACGACAGAGGCGAGTGTAAGCGAAAGATTTTGACGCTAAAAGAAAATGTTAAACATGCATGATTTATAATGCATGTATTCTTAGGACATAGTGCACATAAACTCCAAATTGGGTTAATTGCCCAATTCTACATAAGAGGGGGTTAAATATGATAGAGTGCATTCATCTAAAAAAAATGATAGAGTGCATGCTGCATAGATTAGGGCATTAATTAACCAAAATATACATAAGAGGGGGTTAACTATGATAGAGTGCATAGTGCATAGATTAGGATAAGAAGAGAAAATATGTAATACAAGAAGGAAAATGAGGAATATTTGTGAAAATGAAAAGGAGAAGGGGCAAGTGAGAAAGAAAAAAAAAAAGGAGATTTCCTGTCTGGATGCATACTTAATATTTTCTCTTTAACGATACACTCGCAAGTTAATTTTAAGTGCTGAGATAGGAATCGGAGATTGAAAAGGGTTAACAGCTTTGAGGGCAGAACCGTTTGGATCACAGTCCACCCTGATTCTCCACGACCACCAGCAGACCACCGCCTCCTCCTCCTATTCTTCTTCTGTAAGTTTCTCCTATTCCGCCTTCTTTCTCAAGCTTCTTTTCTCCGCCGCGGTCATAAATTTTCCCCCCCTCCAATCTTCATATCTGCGGGACCTACACACGTTAGAACGTGTCATCTTGGTCTGTCGGCTATTGTCTGTCTTTGATTGCTTAAAACCCTACTCTCGACTGTCTTTCCAAGTCCTCAGACCTCATCAAAGATTCTTGCCATTGGTATTTCTTTTTTTCTTTGTTTTAGTTTACTATGTAATGAGCAGATGGACGAAAACCTTGCCATTGCCATTTGTTAAATGCATTCGTTTGTTTCGTTTCGGAAATTTTTAGTCATCGAATATTTTTCTTGTTAGCTGGCACTATTTTTTTTTCCCTTTTGTGTGGTTGGGTTCTTCCAAGGAAGGGGCATTTATCTTGTGATTGGTTGATGGGCAAATGAGTGATTTTCGTTCTACATCTTCTTTCTTACTTTGCATTGTGTAGGTGCGTATTTCTTAGCCGTTCTCTTCGTGCTAATATCGGGCAGAATAATGAAAGAAGCATCGACAATATAGAAAGGGCTTTACTGCTTCACGTTACAGGCAACTTTGAATCCTAAGATAAAGTGGAATACCCGGAACATATGTTTGCCTCTGTCTAAAAGATAGCACAAAATTTATCAGACAAAAAGAATGAAATGTAAAAGTAAGCATGTGGCAGTTAATTAACTTTTCATTACAGGAACAAATGAAAAAGATTGATAAATGACACAATTCTTCATCATATATGATATGTGATTGTTGATGTGATCTGTCACGGAAGTGTATTTTCATGCATGCCTGCTACGCTAAATCATAATTTATAGGTCCCAAAAGGTTGTTTTAGGGAAAGCGGGAGTCCAATTTCTGTTATCAAAATGGGGAGGGGGGTTGGAATCAAAACATTAATTCGAATCTAGCGACTCGAAACTTGAGAGTGTTTGTTCATCTTTACAGTTTCAAGTATGACAATTTCTGTCTTCCCTAGACATTTTTCTCTGATTGGTTCTGCTGAAACATCATAAAGCATTGTTATCTATGTTCAGGCTCTAATTAGAATATATGAGTTACACATGCCGGGCTAAACTGTGAACATTTCAGTAACATCCTCTTGGATGCATGCCCATAGCATTTTACTCTTTGAGATACATGAACTGGACTTTGCTTTTCTACAGCGACTGTCTGCTGCTGAAGATAAGTAGTGTTTATCTTTATCTCTGACACTATGGTTAATCTAGCTGCACAATACCTTGTATTCTGGTTTGATGCTCTAAACAAACTGTATCCATTCACATTGTTTGAACTGAACCATAATTCTGGTTATCTCTTCATGGTCTAAACTGCAATCTTAACTTGCAAGTATGGCCCGTAATAATTTGATTTTGTGATTAACATGGTACGTGGTCTGCATTGATCATGTGAGTCTCATTAGAGGAATTTAAGCATTTTCAAAAATAAGTAAATAAATAAATATTCTGCTTTGTTTCAGTCCAGTGTCAAGGATCATGCCTATATTTCTAACATTTTCTCTCCTGTGCCTTAGATTTATCTAGCCAGTTCTGTCTGACACTTGCAGCATTTTCTTCATTACCAAGACCAGGTTTTAAGGTGCTAGTTATTTGGCCTAGATATTATGGCTGAACTAGTCAATTGCACCTATAAGTTAGTAGCTTAGAATTTTTCCGGAAGTTGACTTCTTATATAGGAGCCTTACCCAACTGACAGCATTGATGGATTTCTGTGGTTTTACAATTTTTTGGTTTTTCCTGTGGTTCAGTCTTGATACAAGTGCCTTGACATTGTCTACATGGTTCCAATACAACAGAAATCTGCAGTAATTTTGGTTTTCAGAACTTTTCCTTTTTTGTGGCAATGAACTTAAGAATGATGGTGGTTTTGAAATTTGTTAAACCATTTGTGTTTTACTGCTGAACAGTTGCAGAGGAACTTATTTTGATGGCTAATCTAACAGGGATGTTCCATTTACTTTGATGCTATTGTTTGTTTTAGCCCGACTTTCTTTCCTTTTCACAATTCCTGCTTTTTACTTTCCAGAAAAGGAAAGACAGAGTACATCAAAAGGGCTAAATAATTGCCATAATTATCATGGAGTGCTTCTAACTTGGTTATACAACAGAAATGGTTATTTTTACATTGGTTAGTTTGGTGGTTCTCATGATATATTTGACTTTCCATGTGTGTGCAGGATGATTTTTAAATGAAGAATTGTATAAATACGTGTTGTAGAAACATTTTGTTTTAAAGCATCTGGAGTTCTGCCTTTTGAGTGGGAATGATGGATGATGGTGGGCAAAGAGAAAGCAGGAGACAGCGGACAGATTACTACAAAGGGGCTCACTCTCCTGTAAGTGATTACTGTCGGGCATTATCTTTTTCCTCTCTCCATTGGTGTGAGAAATAAATAAATAAATAAATAAAAGGAAGAAAGACAAGTATTCAAATAGCAATAGCCTATCATGTTGATGTCAGCCTCTATGGAGGAACCCTTACTGAATACTGCCTGTAGTTTACTGCAATTTTCTGTCACTGGTGCAGTGGAATGCGATCCCGCATTATCAGATTAAGGAACAAAATGCTTTCTTTATGAATACAAAGATCAACATGCTGTTAGCTGAAAGGGATGCTGCAATGGAAGAGAGGGATAGGGCACTGTCTGAAAAGAGGGCAGCCTTAGATGAGCGGGATGCAGCGATCCAGCAGCGAGACACAGCTATTAGTGAGCGTGACCATGCTCTTCGAGAACGTGACAATGCCATTGCTGCCCTTCAGTTTCAAGAAAGTACCATGAATGGTGCATTAGGTTGTGGCACTCAGCGTGGATTGAAGCGCTTCAACCAGCACAGAAATCTTCATGTCAATGATGCTCAATCTGCCTCCAAGACAAGGGAAGGACACATTACCGATGCCTTTCCCATAACAGCAATTTCATCTGAAGCCGCCAGGTCGCTTCAAGCAAAACAAACAAAAGTGAACAATGTAATCTCAACAAAGTCGGCAAAGTCAGTTAAGAAGGCTAAGAAGGTCAGTGAGGATCTAAATAGACATGTCACAACTGATGGGTCAAAGGCTGAGTGGGATGCTCAGGATCTTAGTTCTCTCAACCAGATAAGTTTTGATGAGTCTCGAATGCCAATACCTGTTTGCACATGTACTGGTGTAGCTAGGCAGTGTTACAAATGGGGAAATGGCGGCTGGCAATCATCTTGTTGCACCACCTCCTTATCGGTGTATCCACTTCCGCAACTGCCAAACAAACGCCATGCTCGGATGGGTGGCAGGAAGATGAGTGGAAGCGTTTTCAGTAGATTGCTTACTAGACTGGCTGCAGGTGGTCAAGATCTATCAATTGCTCTTGATCTCAAAAACTACTGGGCTAAGCATGGTACAAATCGCTATATTACGATTAAATGATTGTGTGTCAGTGGTTGACATGGACAGTGTACAATGATCTGTTAAGAGCTTTGGGCTCTGAAGTTTCCTGAAATTTTTTATTTCTTAAATGTGGGTTGAAAGCATGGAAGAATCTGTTTAAATGTGCCAGCTCGTTTGGTTAGTGCTTTTGGTTCTTGTAAAGCTATCCCTGCAAAAACGGAATATTGCCTAGTGCTTGACGAGACCCTTATTGATCTTCAGTGGCGGTCGATGTATACTGATTCTTGGGCAGCATTGCACTTGGCTCCGAGACTCACAGTTGAACTAGGGTCGCAATTGGGATGCTCGTTTGGCTTGATCACTGTAGCCAAAAACTATAAACACTTTTTTATTTGCGAGAGCGTCATTGAGTAGAGAAGCTTTTGGAGACATGAGAGATCCCAATTGAATTTTTTACTGTGCCACTACCACAAAACTAAAATCAAGAGTCCCTTGGTAGCTCGAATGTTATGTTCTCTTAACTCTCTGACTAGGCGTTGGCCTGATTATCCAATAGACTTGACTAACCATGCCTGCCAGCGCAATGAATTCAGGAGGAATCTGCCTGCCTACTGCTCATTTCGGTAATCCCCAGCCTCAGGTGTGCCCTTTTGCTGTCTCAACAATTCCCTTCACAAACAAAAAGTCAGGTCACGCAAAGATTTTTGGCCAGCCACTGATAACTCTGACTTAAAATGCATGATGAATTGCCTGGAAGACTAGCTGTTGATCGTAAATCGAATGAAGGAGACGTATCCCTTTAAGACCATACGCCTCTTTCCAGCTCCGATCCATGCAATCATGGAGAGCTTTTGGACAATGCTATGCAGCAAAACTCTCAACTTAACTTCTTGCGATTGTCTATTGCTACCCGTGACTCAAAACAAGGATAGAATCTACGACAAGTGTTTGATGCTCTTGGTAATTTTGAGTTCAAGGCCATGCTCTGCGTGAATTTACCTTTTCTTCTTCTTCTCTTCTTCCATTTTTCTTTCTGTTTTGCCTGTCTCCTTAATTTGTAGGATTGTCTCCTAAGAAGTGTTATCTCATCCTCAATTTGAGATGCGACTCTCCATCTCCTAAAGGAGTGGACATTTACACGAATATTTGCACGAATTTTCTTGTTATCTTTCTTTCACATTTCTAGAAAATTAAATGAGAAGCGTAAAAATTTTGTATTCAGAGAACAAAAAATAATACTGTCATATTTTGATTGCAAGTCCGAACTGCCACAATCGTAATGTTTTACCTTACATAACCCTCCTCCCCCGGGTGGAGGTTCCCTGGCCCTGAAGTTGTTCTCCAGAGAAACTCCCTCTCAGTTTTTCAGAGGAGTAATATACTTCTGGTAGGGTAAGTGTTTGGTAAATAGGGTTTCAATCCACATCTTGAGATGTCAATTCAATTATATCCATATAAAGTATTTGGTTCTGATAGGAATGATAGGTCTTTATGAATTTTGATTACCCAGCAGGGAATCATCTTAGTTGCCTATCTTACTCTTCTTAAATCATCTTTATTACCCTTTTATTCTCATTAAATGCAAAAGTAAGAAAATAAAATGCTACTATTTCAATAAATGGAAAGAAAAAGAAAAGAAAAAAAAGAAACAATGAAAAAGAAAAATAATAAATTATAAAATCCATTTCATACTACAGAAATATAACGTTGTGGTTTTCTAAATCAAAACCCAGGTATTTAACACACACAGCCTATGATACAATAGTGATAGTGAATATGTGGATAAATTAATTTGAACATAATTTGCCCTTAAATACATCTATAGTTGGTGCTTTTTCTTGTTTTCCACCCTTCAAAGGTTACATCTAATGATTTATTCGGTAATAATGTAGGATATATCATAGGGAGAGGAAACTACTGTACAGGCAAAGCTATTTTATCCTAGAAAGGGGAAAAGTGCCGGCGGGTGTTTTGGTGAGGCTAAAAAGGCCCGATCAAGTTCAAGATGCCCTGATATGACGTTGGAATAATCGGACATCATATTCTGCGTACCGGAGATGGATACTAGAGCAGCACTGCTAAGCTAAAAACTAGAACAACATCGCTACAACTACTGCTCCCCTCCCCTATTTCGCAGCCTCCGGTCCCATTTGATAGCACCCAAAATAGAATTTAATCTTCAGAATTGCTGGGTTTGAACAAGTTGATTAGTGAGGTAAGCGGCTGAAAAGAACATCTCAAGTTTGAAGTGGCATTATTGAGTTTTTACTTTATAACTTGCTTCAGATGTGATATACATTAAATGTATATAGATAATGTATCAATAATCATTTCACATCTTTAGATTTAAATCTAATATTTAGTCACATAATCAGATTAAATGCCTCACACAAATTCCACAAATGAATGACTTCCATTCCTATGACTGGCGAATGATCCTATACTAATGTCTGTTTAATAACTTATTGGGAAGTCCACCCTTCAACAAGACTCATGGTCCTCATGTATGGAACCACCAAATTCCAAACCAAACCTCAAAACCAAACTCGTGTGGAAAGCATCATTAAAACCAAACCTCAGAAAGATTAGCATCGCACACTCAAGTTGATCTTGAATACTCTGACCCAGTCACCACGAAAAACACCCAAATATAATAAATGTAAAGTTTCGCTGATTCCTTTTAGCGAAAATTGAAAAAATTGATGAACGCTCTTTATAGGGGAAATGTAATTCGTCGGATATTGCTGGGGGACAAAAACAAGCCAAGCTTCTGCTCCCCACCCTGGCACAAGGTGGGTTTTGCTTGTGAGGAGTTTGTGGTCAGTCGATGCGATAAAGAAAAAAGGCTGATTATTTTTAACCTCCAGATTGTTCTATAGCACCAAGGTATCAGTCTCTAGGATAACCCGCCCTATCTGATTGGATACATCCAACCAACTGAAAAGGTTTGCAGTAGCTACGCTAACTGCTTCAAATCCACAAGAATGTTATTCCAATCATCAAAAACCCAAAACGCATAAAATACACACTTTTAGAAGCCATGGAGCCAGAAGCATCCGGTTACCCCATATCTTCTAGGACACCATAGAATCTCAGGAAGGATTGAAGGTTAAGATGTTACATATATATAAGATCTGCTACAAGAAATTGTAGCAGCGTATCGATTCTTGACAAAGAATCCTGTTATGGAGGATTCACTCATCCTTCAATTGTTGTGAAATGGATTTGGCGATAGCTCATGCAACGCCAACGTCCATGGCTATAATCAAAACCGCCCCTAGTCTCCAGGACTAAAGATGAAACATTTCCCATCAAAATTTATCATGGTGCCCTCGCTATTTTGCCTATGGAAGCGCTTTTCGCGGTTCATGAATTTTTCCCTTATGTGAGAGAGAGTGTTCTGCTGCATATTTTTTGTGCTTTTTTTGGTGTTTTTCCAAGCATTTGACGCGTAAGAGCCCTAAGCGGATTTACTTTAAAATGCCCATAATTTTATTTGTTCTTCGGTGGAGGTTTGAGACTTTGAATCTTGGTGCTGCTCACCACATGAGGACCACATTGGCCCAAAAAATGTTGTTGGAGGACTACTTTGTCCCAAATTTAAGATGGAGGACCAAGTTTGGATTAGTAAAAAACTTGAAGGATCATTTCAGGGATTTGCTCTTTACCAAATGCACCCCAAGTCTTCAAGTGTCACTGGGCTATGAGAAATGAGAGTGGGCTGTAGGCTGGGGAAACATTTCAGACTCACGACTCATACTTCTTGAGTTCTTTCTCCGTCAATCCTGCTTGTACCCGTTTGCAAGCTTAGAAATCAAGGCTAGAGAAAAGGACAGCCAAGAAAAAGAAAAAACTCTGATCCGACACATTCCTTTGTGAGTTTAGTCAACTAATTGTAGATAGAATGCCAAATGGGGACGCCATTTCCACCACCAAATTTGCGGGGAATAAGTGAAGAACAAGTTAACTTGTAGTAAACGTCTTGTTACCACATCTGCATGGCCGCAAACATTGACCATTAATAGGACAAGAAACTGCGCCTAGTGCGTCTTTGGTACTCTTGTATGGGTCTGGGACCATGATCAGCGCTTAATTTTTCTTGATTACGTTGTGCAAGACTCTTCAGCTTTCTCCCATCATTCTCGGGAACTTGATTTTTTGACTTCTAATTTAATTCTCATGCATGCAATACAAAAGGAAATCCATTTTTGATTACATGCACACAAAAAAATAAAAAGTTTTTTTTGGGATATAAATTCAAGTACAAACATTCAATACAAATTATCCTACACCGGGGGAAAGTAGGGAAGGAAGTTAAATAACTTTTGGTCAAACTCTGGAAAATCCTGTAGAGGAAAAGCAACAAGGGGGTTTACCGCACCCAATGACGAGTTTAAATTCATCCTGATAGTCATTGAACCAAAACCCAATGATTATGTACACATAAATTATGTGAATGTATGTAGCTGAATTATTTTGAAGCTGTAGCAGTCCCGGTCCTAATAGTTTTGTTTGTTTATTTAGGATTTTCCAGAAAAGCTTGTTGTCTGAGGTAGAAATACATTTCGATTCATCCACTATATATTGTTGAATGATTGATCGGTACTTTTAGACGAAAAATGATAATGTATCGGACTATGTAAATTTATGTCGCGTGACAGGCCACTCATGGCGAGATTGCCAACATTAAGACTTGTGGAGCGGATGATGCTCATGAGCATGGAATTTTTTTAAAAAAGTTTGGATGGATCGTCCACTTAGTCAATCACCCACGGACAAATTCGCAGTAGGATTATCATAGACATGGACTGCGTGATCACCTATTCACACATACTTACTTTGCTTGACCCAACCTTGTTAACATACACGGTCCTAAATGGTACCCATTGATACGTGTCACTTTATCAACCACATATCATTGATTCACACGTACTTCTGACTTTTCACATAAATGGTCCTATGGCTACCTCCATTGAATCACATCCTGAATTCCAAAACCATGCTCTCGCTCCTTCAACTAGTCTTGTTTGGATTGTTATTTTCTATATTTTTTATGAAAAAATATATTGCAACAATGTGATATGTGTAAAATAAAAAGGTGTTTAGAAAATGTGGTCATGGAAAATATAAAAAAAAAATTACTGGCTGACTGATAGGACTCCACTCGCCTTAAACAATTACAGTAACTAACATCTAAAATTAATTCATTTCTTTCTTCTTCCATTTTACTCACTTTTCCGCAGATGGGTTGTGGGTAAGGGTATTCTTTGGTTTGTTGGCCTAAGAGGAAACGTGGCATGTTTTTCTGAGTTCCTGTCCACGGTCTACAGAAGCATAGCATATAAACCCTCTGCTTTAAAATTTTGGTCATATTTTGAGAATTCAATTTTTTATCAATATTACTTTTAATCCTTTTACTAATAGTATTTTCACTGTGATGTTTGAATTTTTTTTCTTTTCAATTTTACTTTTCAAAATTCAAATTTTAAAATTAAATGTATCATGCATATAATTAATAGTAGGGATAGTATCTTGAAAAAGAGTACTAAAAAGAGTTTGAACAGGGCAAAATTTTTGGAACGAAGGGAATATACAGTAGTGCTTGGTATCAGAAGAAAAAGGTACCTATTTTAGTAAAATAAAAAGGATTGTCCAACTTGGCAAAGGTTAGTTTGATTGCTTCCCATCAACGCCGGAAAAGCTTGTCACTTCCTAGTTCCTAACTCCGTCCTAGTAATTGGGACACGCGTCATATGAAGCATGAATGTTCTCAGATGCCGCTCCCCCATTTGTTCGAATATCCTCATGTTTTATTAGACACCAATTCGGCCATTAATCACTTTTTTCCCATTCTATCTTCTTTGCGTTTGTTCCACTTATTTTGCTTTTCCAAAGTTATTTGCCAGATCAATCTGGGAGCATCTGGAAGTTGGACGTAATTTTATTACGTCTGACAGTGTAAAGTGAAGTGCAGCCTAGCCAGACATAAATTTTTAGGTTGGCCTTGCAACTAGACCATAATAATATATATGTTTTTTGGGCCTTGTTTGAAAGCTCCTTTTTTTTTTATTAATTTCTTATATTTTTCGTGAACACATTTCTAATCATCTATTTATTTCACATACCTCAAGTAATTACAATACATTTTTTTTTTATAAAAATTTCAGAGAATAATAACCCAAACGAGCTCAAACTACGTGCGTCAAGCTTCCAGGAGTTATGAGATTTTAATTATCAGTGCACCAGGTGGCCCTTTATGTTTCAATGCTAAAGTTAGGAGGAGAGGATGCAACTGTTCCCGAAAGTTTCATGGCCAAAATTTGGCCAAAAAAAAGTAAGGGCTAAATTACATCTTGTACATCATTTTTTACACTATACGTGGAACTCACAAAATTTTATTCTATAATTACACGTTATTGAAAGTGAGTTACACCATGTGTAAATAAAGTTATATCTTATACATTTTATACAAAATCGACCTGAACGGTTTTCTTGAAAATAGTTCAAGCCCTGTGTCCCTAAAGTTAAATCTTTAATGAGCTTGGGATCTTGCACAGTAGGATATAGGCTTGAAAACCCCTCGTTGGCGTTGTTTGCTAGCTTAAGATTTTGGAATTCATGGAAACTCCTAATAATACAGTTGTGCAAAAAAAATTTTGAAAGTGAAATCTTTATATTGGAGGTGTTATATTAAAACTTTAAAGTTTTGAGAAAAGATAATGTGAAAAAACAAGTTTTATACAAATTTGTTAAAATTTGATAAAACCCCTTAGTTTTGCGTAGTTATGTGAAAACAAAAAATGTTTGATTGAAAAAAAAGTTTTAGGTTTTCCTCATATTATTTCTTCTAAACACTTTTTTTCACGCCGGACCCGTAACAATCAAATACAAGGCTATATTTTATAAAATTAAAAATGACAATCCAAATCATACCTGTCACAAAATAAAAATGAAAAATCCACATGGGACTGATCAAGTCCTTCGTAAGTGGGCCAGGCCTAGCCAATTAAGAGGGACGACGTCAAATTTTTGCATTCATGATTGATGTTTGACAATTGCCAAATGGCCCTCCATGGGAGCGGATAAGTTTCCTCGGGCCGTAAACGAACTCGCGCACGCCACGTGTTCGCTGCATCCTGGTCCACCAAATGCAAGTCAAATCTTTGATTACCGACCTGTTATCGGCCACGTGGACGTAAAATTTATTCATTTCCATAGTTCTGGGGCTCTTCCTTTGAATTTGTACATCAACCTTTGCGACTTGTACTGTGTGATTTTTAGGATGAAGGTGAGTAGGTGTCGTGAATTTAACATTTCTCAGATGCTTTTTTTTTTTTTCTTTTTTGCCCTCCTCCTGCTTTTGTACCTTTTATTTAGGTATTAGATGAGACTCCTAGAATGTCTCTCCTATGCTGTTTAAGTGTCCACCTACATCCTTGGGGGGATAGGTAAATTTAAAATTGTTGGACCATGAAAAGGGCGGAGAAAAATATCTTTAATTAGAGACTAAGCATAATGTGAATTGATGTAAAGACCAACCACAAAGATAATCTTAAGAATAATTTCTCATTTTTTATTACTATAATTTGAAAAAGAAATTCAAATATTCTTCAATTTGCATCATAAACACAATTTTAATTCCTTTTTTTTCTATCATTTGTATATCACATCATAAAAGTTTTATAATAATGTTATTTTAAATAAAATTTTCCAAATAATTTATTATTCAAACACATCCATTATCACCTGCCATTTGTACAGACTTGATGATTGTCACTTGTATTGTATCACCTGCCACTTGTATAAACTTGATGATTGTCACTTGTATTGTAATCTTTTAAAACAACTCGTGTTTCATGAAAAGAAAGGTTTGATTCACTAATTGAATCGTCGCTTTTCACACCCCAAATGCTACAGTAAAAACAACCCCAAAAAAACAACCCAAAACAAATAAGTTTTTCATATATATTATATATTTTTTTCTTTTTCTTTTTTCATTTCTTTTTTCTTTTTCTTCTTCTCCTTCCTCTCTCACCTTCTCCTCCCTTCACACCCTCCCTCACCAGTGCAGGGATGTGAGAGATGGGCTCCACTCTGGGAGGATTGGGTATAGAGTGGGTGTGGGAGGAGAGGAGGGGAGAAGTCTGGAAGAAGTTAAGAATAAAATAAACCCCAAGGAGAAAAAAAAAAACTCACTGTCCTGGAATAAGAGGGAAAGGAAAAAAAAAAGAAAAAGAAAGAGAAAAAGAAAAAGAAAATTGAAAATTGAAAAAAAAATCTTCCAAATACACCAAATACAAGTTACAATGATTGTTTTCACACCAAGAGAATTTGAAATACAACTACAAAAACACCTAATCCAAACGGACCCAGGCGGCATGTTCAACTTTTTGTTTGTGGGATTAGGAAAAAGAGGTGGAGGGATAAAAGCGAACACCTCTCCTTCGCAAAATAATACATGATTCCCATTCACTATTCTAACTCTTACATGTAAAAATTGCCCAGTTTTCTCGTCCGAATTGCTAACAGTTGTTCGTATTCTTGAGATTTCTTATTCTTCTTTTCGCTAAACATTTCGTTATAAAATTCATACTCACCACATTAATCCCTGTGTCATCATTCTTCCCTCACTTTATTTCCTCCACATGTCAAACTATGCAGAGTCTAAATAATGAAGCTGGATTTGGTTCGAATTTTGAAGAGGTGAATGAGTTGAGCAAAAAGAGTGAAGAAATTTTTTTTTGGGTAATTACAAATTAATAATAGACTCTTATGTTTCCTATGACAGAAACATAATGTGGAAAGAGACAGAATCAGTTGCTATCTAATTTAGTAAATTAGTTGCTTGGTTTGCCACATGCCTCATCAACAGAATCACATACATTAACGGTCAAGACAACACAGCATGAATCTTGGCTTAAACTACGTTAATCATTGAATCAAATCATGGATAAGGACCGGATTTTTTATTTTAGTACTATTCAACTATCTCTGTTTCCAACATCACAATGTATTATAAACGTTTTCTTATCTTACTCTCATCATATTTGGATAGGATTTATCTCCCAAAATTTACTTGTTTGCATCATCAACACATTTTTCAACTACATTTTTATCTCATATACATCACATCAAAAAAGTGCTATAGTGTATTTTTTTGAAAAAATTATCTCAAATAATCTATATCCAAACAAATGATTAGCGTGCCAAATATCATAAAAACTCTAAGGCTGCATCTTATTACTAACCTCTAGTGGGGAAGTATTGCTAATAATCAAAATTAACTTAAAAAAAAAAAAACGCCTACTGCTTGATTGGTCAAATTGATTGAACCTCCCCTACAAAATCCCATGTTCAAATGCGTGGTCGGTTTGGTTCTCTAGTTTCCCCCCAGGATTTGGATGTCCAAAAGCGTCATGGAACTCATAAACACTTACAACCGGATATACAGGGTCCGTTTGCCACTACGTGCTTTCGCTGAAAAAGTGTGTTATTAGAGAACATAAGCAATTTTAACATGATTAGTGAGCATCATTCATTGAAATTAGAAGCAGAGCTTTCGATTAATAAAACATTTCTGGCATGAGCTTAAAATTAGAGCTTTTAAAGCAACTTTTGAGTTCTAAAAAATAGAAATTTAATTTTAACAAATTTATTATAAATTCTGAACTAAATAAAAAAAGATAAATGTGTTCTAAAAATTCAAAATTGCACATTATCAAACAAAAAATAACCCAAGCAATATGATTAAACACTTAAATAAGTACTTTAGCCAAAAGTTTTACTAGAGTAAGTAATGCTTAACTAGTCGGTGCAACTCCAAACACGTCCATATTTATCTGGTCAAACTAGTCAAACTTTTAAGAGGAAAATAAGGAGTTCACCTCTAAACTGGACAACCAAAACGATCAAAAGAAAATTATTGGTGTAAAGTATTGCATCAAGTGTCAAATATCTGCGTGGCTGGCAATTATGCTCGGATGTCATTCTCAAAAACATGGGAATACATGTTTATCACTGCAACATCACATGCTCCACAATATGGCAGTCGGTGGTCTTTCATATTTCAGAAAAAAACCGAGATACGGGCCAACTGAATCTAGATTGAATTTTGGTAGAACGGAATTCAAAAAATTGAAATATAAATTTCGATAAAATGGTTCGAGAATAGGTATTAAAAAAATATTATCGAGTTATCGATTATCGGTTGAATTATCAAAATTGTATAATATAAGATTATATCTGTGTATATACATGTTTGTGTGTATATAGATTCAAAAATTCATAATATAGTAATATATATACTAACTTAACTATAACTATGCTTGAAACTCAATTTTTAATGAAAATTGACACGTTGGAGTTTAGCTTGACAATTAGACTTGGAGTTCTTATTTATTTCAATACTATTTAAAAATTTAATTTATAAGTTAGGACTTAGGATTATGAAGCTTTTTTTTTTTTTTTTTGCATATCATATTTGTCTGAGTTAAGTTGATTGAATTTTTTTAGAAAAATATGTGAGATATTATTTTGTTACAATATTTTTTAGAGAAAATTAAAATATTCAAACCTACAACTGACATTTCAAATTTCAAATGTTACTGAATTATTGGTTCTCCGATCCAATTTACCAAATCAGAATTTTGAAGTTAATCGGATATTAGTTTTAAAAAGTTGATTCCCAATTTTTTTTTTTTTAATGATTTCCTACTTACCAACTGCTAAGTAGCAGTACATGTTTTGGACTCGTAGTTATATGATATGTATAAGATAAAAAAAATAATTAAATATATTCTGAAAATATTTAAAATTATTTTATTCCTCCAAGCTCACCATCTAACCCGGGCCTTAAATTGTGTATGCGGATTTAAAAGCTTATCAAGAAACGCGAACTTGGACCCAATCTTAATTAAAATGGGAATGAAGTACTATCAAGCATCTTTCATAGAGTGCTGCAATTCTTGTTGTTGTCCAAGAGCTTTCCCATCCCATCATTAAGTTATTGTTTGGATTGTCGTTTTCCGGATTTTTCATGAAAAAATATATCTGTAACGATATATGATGTATGTGAAGTAAAAAGAAGTTTAAAAAATATGATCACGAAAAATGTAAAAATATTTTGTTGAAATTTTGCAATCAAAACAAGGCCTATTCTGCAATTCTTGTTGTTATCCAAGAGCTTTCCCATCCCACCATTAAATAACATTTGGTTTAAGTGTTGGGCCCAGGTAATTATTGCATGGATACAGGAAGATACTCTCATCTATCATCTTCCTTAATTCGAGATAGATTAATTCCATAAATAATCGATGTGGCAAGCAAAAGTTTGACATATGAATTTCATGGACCTCAATTATCACAAAATTGTAACTGGACTACTTAAGGTAAGCCGTGTTATGCAATTAAAGAGTTTCTTAGATTAATTGCATCGTGTCAGAAAATGAAGGTAAATGACTGTACATTTTGCTGACATGGACACCCGCTGAAGCAATCGTCTAAATGGGCAAAGGCGGTGTTGGCACGTCGGGTTGGGAATTAGTTGCGCAAGGAAAGACAGTCTGTGATCCGATCTACTTGAATTGGTATAGTTGCAAAGTGTAATTACGTTCGAGTCAATCAGAGAGTTCACAATCAACCCTCATAGCCCCAGTTTAGAACTTTTTTGCAATTCGTTCTTTCTTTCTTCTCCTTTTTTTGGCCATAATAATTAAAAATGAAATTAACATGTTTCATAACCAATAAATGTCCTGTATACTAATGGCACATGCGTTGCTTTTTGTTGCCTTATCCGAATGCATTTCGAGATTGTTATGAACCTTTTTATTGATTTGTCTCGTATCAAAAATTTGTTTTCAGAATTGGAGATAGCATGGAAATACATCCTGAAAAACAAAATTCAAGTATGAAGCTTCTTCATTCGTAGGATCCCTTCAACGGTGATCCCATCACTTTTAAACACAAAACACCACTTATCCAATGACGGCCCCTTTACATGAAGCAAATGTCGAAATGTGCTTTACATTCATATGAAAGAAGTTGATTTAAATTATTTTGGAAAATAACATATGTATTTGAGCACAAGTCAGCCGAGGCAAAATAATTTGTTACATTGTGTATACGAGGTGAAAGGATAAGTGCAAATGTCTTTATTAGACACATTGCAAATTATTTTTTCAAAATACTGTCCAAATAATGGACATAGAAACAAATTAATTACTTTTGGATTACGAATAATTTTTGTATTTCAATAGAAAGGACTTAATTTGTTTAAATAGCAAAACATGCTATCCTAAGAGGGCTCTAGTTGCATATTCTTATATAAAGTACCTAATCTCCTCTTTTTAAGGGAATTTTGAATTTGTGACTAAATTCGAATTGAATTTGAAATTTCAAATTCAAAAAAAGGTAAAAATAATTAATAATCAAAATTTCTAATTTCGAGAGTGGCAAATTTGGTTCGAATTCGAAAATGGGCTTTTTGAAATCGGAATCGATTTACTTAACTCGATTTCAAATTTGTATATTATACTCTCCCTCTCTCTACATATATATAGAGATATATATATATATATATATATATAATAACAATATTATGTTAATCTTGTAAGTATATTATATAATAAAAAATTAATTGACTTTTATATATATTATATGTATTAGATGTGTATCATATAATAATAAGTTAATTGATTAACCCATCTAGTAATTTTAGTTTAGCATATTATTATGTTATATAATTTAAAATATAAAAATTAAAATTAGAAATAGAAAATTGAGTCCGGTGAATTCGATTAGGTATCCGATTTTCGAATTCATTTCAGAATGAATTTGAAATAGAAATCAAAATCGGTCGGATTTTGCAGTTCAATTTTTTCGACAAATTTCGATTACAAACTTCCAATTTACCAATTTCAATTCCGATGCACACCTCTAACTACTGACTTTATGGCGAGTTTATCTTAATAGGGTTGATAAAGTTATTTTTGAGTCAAAATTCCCCATCCTCATATGAGAGGGAAAAGTTGGCTGTTAAAGTGTAAATTCTTATATTTTATTTATTTAAAGCTCACCAATTTTCAAAAGAAAATAAAAAAGACAAAATATTTATTTGATAATGCAAAAAGTACAAAAAAAGATGCGTGGGTGGGCAATTTCCGCCCTCCCGATCCACTTTGCAAAAATCATACAATAAGTTTGAAAATTTTATAAAACATTAGGTTTCTCCACAATTATCTCCACCCTCAATTTTTAAAAATACCCTAATATCTCTTGACATTGCCCCCATATAATTTGGAAACTAATCATCTCTAAACAACCAATTTGCTTCATTTAAGTGTTTCTTCTACGGCCCAATTGTTTCAAAACTATTAATCGAGAATTTGGCAAAATTTTTTTACTTATATCGACACAATTTTTAATCACACTTTTATCTCACATACATCATATCAAAAAGGTGTTACAGAAAATTTTACACAAAATTATCTAAAATAATCTACTATCCAAACACCCTATTTCTTGAATGACAAACATTTTATAAGAAATAGAACAAAAATCCCAATAATTTTTTATTTCGTTTTAAGTGGACAATCTTGTCCTCTTCTGATTCTGCCACTCGGCTGCAGTACCATGGTACTACCTTTTTGGGATTTTTTTGGGTCTTGCTTTGCTGGCTCCTTGTCCTGGTGTGGGGCCGGGGGTTTGTATGTGGCAAGGGGGTAAAAGAGCGTGAGAGAGATTCAGTGCTACAAAATCTGCGGTGATAGAGGGGAAGGATTTAGGAAATGAAGTCGGAATGAAATTGAAATTTGGGCGAAATGCGGATTCCACCCAAATGAAAATGAAATTCAGAATAAATTCACGCGTCTTTTAGTAGAAGGAAGCATCACTGCTCCTGAGTCCCCAGCCCTGAGACTGCTACTTCTACTAGTTTCCAAGTTAGCTATACTGGTAGCACTCTCGTACTATTCAATTATTTTTTATGGCCATGAAATCCGTGTAGTGTAAATGATACTGCTCATACATTTTCTTTCAGCATCAGGTCATCGTCGTCCATCTTAGAGAGAGAAGCTGAAGGAGAGCAAAAAAGAACTTTTCAGAGAGAGAGAGAGGGAGAGAGAGAGTTCAAGGAAGACACACACTAAGCAGGAGAGAATAGAAGAGAAGAAGAAGAAGAAGAAGACAGAGGCTTCTTTGCCCATCGGTTTCTCCGTCACCACCATCATTCCTCCTCAGTTTGGACAGCACATTTGGCAGCTTCAAATGGGTGGTGGATGTAGCCTCTCTAATTTGGTCGATTTCTTCTGGAAATGGTCACTTTTATCTCGAATTTCAGGTGCCCTTCTTAAGAAAGTATAGTAAAGTTTGTTTCTTTCCGACTTGTTTATCGTTTTGAGTAGCCACTTTTGGTGTTTTTCTGTTTAGACATTTTCTGGGGTTTGATCAATTTGTTTATGTTGTGCGCCTCCAATAATGAGGTTGAGTTTTGGCTTATAGATTCTGATATTATGCTTGGTTTTCTGATACTCAGGTGGTTTTGAACTCTGAGGTGAAGTGCTTGTAAAACTAAGCCTTTTAGGAGGAACTTTTGAATAATTATAGATAGTGGTGACCGGTACAAAAATAGTGTTAAAGCTGGTTGTTTTGCGAGCAAATGGGTGGTGATAGTGATGAGGCTAGTAGTGCTGTGATGCAAAGGCTTCAATCATCATTTGGTACCTCATCATCATCAGTTCCTATACAACAGCAACAGCAGCAGTTACCCATGTCCGTGAATCAAATTGAGGTACCCCAGTCGAATTCCTCGCAATTTCGAGGTCAGATGCGGCAGTTTTCTCCAAGTTTTAGTGTTGATGGTAGCAAAAGGGTCGGCATACCGCCTTCCCACCCTCAAATGCCCCGTATTTCACCCTATTCACAGATCCCAGTAACCCGGCCTGGAAATCAGCAACTGGGCATTCAGAATTTTGGTAATACTTCAGGTCCCGGGCCTTCGCACGCGCGATCTTTGTCACAACCTTCATTTTTCTCGCTTGATTCATTGCCTCCCTTAAGCCCTTCTCCTTATAAAGAATCCTCTCCGAGCTCCATTTCTGACCAACATTTATCAGCCGATGTGTCTATGGAGGATCAAAATGCTAATTCGCAATCATTATTGCCACCGTCCCCTTTCACTAGGGGTGGAAATTCTTTAAGGGTAGGGGAAAATCTTCCTCCCCGTAAGGCGCACAGGCGGTCTAACAGTGATATTCCATTTGGATTTTCTACGATCATGCAATCCTCACCGCCGCTTATGCCATTAAGGAGCCCTGGTGCTGCTATGCCTTCAAGAGAAAATTCAGTTGCTAAGCCAGCACAATTGGTGAAACGTGAATCATTTTGGGAGAAAGGTAGTGAGGCCAATGCAGAGGGTATGGGTGAGAGAAAATCTGAGGGGGAGGTTGTAGATGACCTGTTTTCTGCTTATATGAATTTGGACAACATAGATGCACTGAATTCTTCTGGAACTGATGAAAAGCAGGGTACCGAGAACCGTGAGGATTTGGATAGTAGAGCTAGTGGTACTAGGACAAATGGTGGTGATAGCAGTGATAACGAAGCGACGAGCAGTGTAAATGAAAGTGGTAATAGCATGCAGAGATTAGGAATGTCTTCTTCAAGTGAGAAGAGGGAGGGTTTCAAAAGGAATGCTGGGGGAGATATAGCTCCAGCTTCACGACACTATCGGAGTGTTTCCATGGATAGCTTCATGGGAAAGTTGAACTTTGGTGATGAGTCACCAAAAATGCCTCCGTCTCCAGGAGCTCGTGCTGGACAACTGTCGCCAAGCAACTCTCTCGATGCAAATTCAAATACCTTCAGCTTGGAGTTTGGAAATGGCGAATTTAGTGGAGCTGAACTCAAGAAGATTATGGCAAATGAGAAACTAGCTGAGATTGCTTTATCTGATCCCAAAAGGGCTAAGAGGTACTCAGTCCCTTAATTTGTCTTTTGTATTTACCAGGACTTTTGTTTCTTGCTGCTGTTCCATGGAGTTTAGGATTAATTATCGAGCTTAATGAATTCATACTTGTTGTGACAGGATTTTGGCCAATCGTCAGTCTGCTGCTCGTTCAAAGGAGAGAAAGATGAGATATATTGCTGAATTGGAGCATAAGGTTCAAACTTTACAGACTGAAGCAACCACATTATCTGCCCAGCTAACACTATTGCAGGTAAAATAGCAGGACTGTAGATTTGCACATATTTCTATAAAGTATTACTTTCTTTATGTGAGAGCGTTGCTTATATATGCATTCTTCAGAGAGATTCTGCTGGATTGACCAGCCAGAACAATGAATTGAAGTTTCGCTTGCAATCCATGGAACAACAGGCACAACTGCGAGATGGTAATGTTCTGTTATTTCCATAATTTGATACTCATGCATTTTTATTTTGAAACTTATGCTTTCTTTTGCTTTGCCTTGCAAAGCATAAAGGACCAGCATGCTTTTTGATTGCCAGGAGGACCTTTCGTTCTCCTTTAATGCCAAACTAACTAATGGTTGGTGAACCAATGACACTTTATGTTTGGAAGTTACCCCCAAAATTAATGCGTGTTTGCAGAAACATAATCATTTAGCAGACTGAATGCTAAATACAATGTGTTGAGAGTACTCTTGGTAGTTTGGAATGCTAAATAAATCTTATTTGGTAGGTGGCCATTTATATTGGAAGGTTTTCCTTTAACAATGTTCCAACTTCCCTAAAAACTTCTAGCGACTGTATTGCATACCCTTGTGGCAGCCATTTTTTGATCAAGTAAATTTCTTGGAGAAGATATATGTGTGTGTGTTCTGCTATATTGTCTTGCTTTGGTCTTTATTCTTTTCTACAATTAGACGGGAGCTGGAGAAAGGGGAGCGGCTGCCCCCCGCCCCGGGGGGGGGGTTGTGTTGGGGGTTTTGGTGCTCTTTGCTCATGTAATTGAGAAAATCAGGTTATTTTTGTGTAAACTATAAGATTGGGGTTTTTGTGTAAACTATAAGATTGGGGACCTTGATTTAGTTAGTTAACCGCTTTTTTTCTATCCAGGATTAGACAGCTGCAAGCCAGATGGATAATTTGGTTAGATGTTAATGAAATCTTGGATTAACTGACATTTATACACCTGTACTCCAAAAGCTATTTTCTTCTGTTTCATTTCTTGACCTTGTATGCATTGGTGAAAGAGAGTTTTGGGATTGAAATGAAAATAAATAGGGATCTAAGTGTAGCTATTGTAGTAGAGGGGGATAATTTATGTCCGTTTTCTGTTGTTACCTCTCGTAGAGGTACACACGTGGAGAGTTAGTGACGTTTGGTGGACCTCAAGAATCTGCTCGTTGCATAATGCTGATCAGTGTTACCTTGTTTGGATCGTTTAAGGAGGAATCAAGATTTAAAAAGAAAAAATATATATTTAATCTGCTGTGTCATGTAACCATAAAATGCACTTAACTTGGCTATGTTGTTGTCACAGCATTAAATGAAGCATTAACTGCGGAGGTTCAGCGCTTGAAGCTTGCAACTGCTGAGCTGAACGGTGATCCTTCCAAGTACCAGCAGCTTGCCATGAGTTCTCAAATGTTTCAGTTGCATCAGCAGCAGGCTGCCCAACTTAACATTCACCAGCTGCAGCAATCTCAGTCACAGCAGCAGCAACAGAGTGGCAGCACGCCTGCCAAGCATGAAACCCGCCAATGATTTTGGTGGATGGTGCCTTTGGTGTCGCATTTTTATTTTCTTTTGCTTTCCTCAATTTGATTCCATTCATCAGTTTTTGTTTAAAAGCATTCATTCATTGTTTTGCATTTCAAACAAAAAAGAAACTTTTATAGAATTTTTATCGTTCCCATAGACCCATCAAATCCTGCATGGTTTTGCAAACTTCTGGTCAATACATACGAAAAACGTTTGGAGCTTGGTTCATGTGCCAAGGAATTTATATGCACGTAACCTGGTTTGTCAGGTCAGTACGAAAACGGAAATGAAGTCTTAGTTACATGTGTAGCAATTATAAATGTATCTTGTTATTTGCCCGCATTTCAGTTGCTTTTGGGTGGTTGTGAACGTAGAGTAAAATAAATGTTTCTGGACACAACTGAACTCTGAGAACGCTTTTGAATTGCTACTTTAGAGAGTGTGAAAAAAATGTTGTACTACAGTGATTTGATATGTGTGAGGTTAAAACATATGTTCATGAAAAATATAAAAATGTTTTGGTGTAAAATTGCAATCTGAAAATCTTTTAGGAATTTTTGGGTGTAAAAATTTGCCATCTTGTAAGATAATAAGATGAATACGCCTGCTACAACAAATTAACTGTTCATTGCACGGTGGAATTGGCGGTGCATGAAGTGAGATCCAGTTGCAAAGAAAAGGTGGGCAACGCATTCGTCTATTGACTTGTACTGGATTCCGCGTTCAAACTAGAATCGTGCTGGCAGTGCCTTGCACGATTTCACGTGTATGGCTTCTGAGTAATGGCTTTTTTCAAAATGAAATCACCACTAGGAGCGGTTGATTCACAAATGGCCACTGTTGAATTATGACTGAGGCATTGCCCGTCATGAAACTTTTAGTTTCATTGCATTTTACTACCTTTAAAAAAAAAAAAAAGAAATGACCTCAAAATCCAAGTACTAAGGGGAAATTTTTTTTTTTTAATAAACCATTTGTGGGAGGAAGTTCTCCCAACGTTATTTTTTTGTTCATTTCTATGGGGTTTTAAATCCGAGATCTTATGATTAATGAGTGTAATTCTCTTCCAGTTGGTGAGGGGAAACAATAATGCATCGTGGAGGTACTCGGTTTTCAGCCACCATGTGTCATTGTTTCATTCATTCATAATCACCCAGGATGACTTTGGGGACTTGCGGGAAGATATGAAACTGCCTAAACAAAGGCTGTGCAAAGTGGATTTGCAGCAACTCTCAAGCGGATGGATAAAATGGTAGAAAGAAATCTAGAAATTGGAATGCCAAACAAAAGGATGCTAAGCTTTCGATTGTGTGCAAATTAAGTTTTTGTCCGAATTGCTATTTTCTATATGTGAGGTAAAAAGTTGTTTAGGAAATGTGATCACGAAAAGCGTAACTATTTTTCTATGAAAATTCCAATCCAAAACAGGGCATTACTTTTGCCCTTTGACGAATGGTCATGGTCTCTTCAGGCCCACAGCCTTTAATTGCGAGGCCTACAAGTCCACCTAAAGGTTGTGTATTTGACTGTGCTTTCCGTAAATGGAGAATGTGAAACTCCCACGGCCTCAAATTTTGGAACAACTGACAATTTATTCAGGAAACTTTAAGGAAGTTTTTCCTAAGAAAATACAAATAGATATAGGTATCTTGAGCATCAAACCGCAACTGTCAGGATGGCCGAGTGGTCTAAGGCGCCAGACTCAAGTTCTGGTCCTCGTGAGAGGGCGTGGGTTCAAATCCCACTTCTGACATTATTTGTTTGATTACTCTTTCATTCCTTTTAATCTTGAATCTCTTTTGCTTCTGATATTAATTTTGGTATAGCCATGGAAGTAAATTTCTACAAAAGTTCTTCTCTGTCTCGTGTTTAATGCTCATTTACATAAAGCTCAAAAGTGCCATCTCATTACCCAAAAAAGAAAAAGAAAAACATAAGATGCGATGTAACCCTAATGAAAATCTTGTTCGGATTGTAGCGATCGTTTGACTCAAGGCTTCAAAAGAGATAATGCAAGCATAACAAATTTCAGTATTTACACTAAAAAGAGCTTCAGAAAAAAGCTCAATACGAAGATTTATAGTCCCGCCCCTCGTGAAGTATTTTGGAATTCAGAAAATGACATTTTCCCATCTCAATTCCAAAATGAAAAGAGTCCTCTTCCTGGTTCATATAAATCTGGTTTGGACGCTTGTTTTACTAGGTAAAATACTACATACTACAGGCAAGCAATGCAATACACAAAATAGGAGTGTGCCAATCTCTGTTTCTCTCTCTCTCTCTCTCTCCCTCTTTAATTTCAAACGAGATTTTGACAGGTATTTTTTGCCAGAAAAATTTTATATTTTTTAATCACATTTTTATTTCACGTTTATGAAATTAGTATAGTATATTTTTCTACAAAAAATAGTAATCCAAACAGAAGAGGACAATTACGAGAAAATAAGTTGGGCTCCATGCTCTTGGCGCAGTGTGGAATGTGAAAAGAAGTCTGACCGAAGGGGCTAAGGCCCAGTATACAAGCAGGTCTTGAATAAAGCCCTATAACAGGACCGGATTATTTGTCGTGTACGTTAGACGACACCGTTCCTCGGGCCACCTTCACATTCCACCTGTACTCCGAGCTGCAGCATGAGCTAGAATCCAAAAACCCTACCTATTTCTCGCAGACGCCCGCTCTCGTTGCTAACCCGACCCGTTACCCGTTATGGACGGGTCTGCAGGTGAGGCCAGTATGCTGGAGGAACCCTCATTCCAGGAGAATCCCCAAACCTCAAAACCTGATGATGATGACCCGGCTCCGGCTCTGGCTCAGGCTCAGGCTCAGGCTCAGGCTCAGCTCACCCCAGAGGAGTTAGTATCTAAAGCCATAGCTCCAGTCAAAAAGGAGTTCCTTCGCCCACCACCAACCAGAACATCCAACTCGACCACCTCCCAACCTCACGACGCCGCAACGGAGCCCAAGTCCGCTTCTCTTATCAAAGAGAAAAAATCCAAACGCCAGCTCAAACGTGAACGCCGTCAAGTACTCTACTTGTACTTTTTCATATGCTAGTATTTAATAAGCCCCGAAGACGAGATTAAATTCTTTCTTTCGTAATGCAGATAAATTAAAAATAGAATGTGAAATGCTGTGATTATTATGTTCATTTGTGTGTGTGTGTATGTGTTTTTTTTTTGGGGCGGGGGGGGGGGAATTGGGGCATTTAAGATGAGGAAAACAAGGCAGTTAAAATATTGTTTAATGTGAATGCTGATTGCAGGAATTAAAATCTGCATTGCACCTGTGTCCGGAGGTTGCCAAGAGCGGGGACGTGAGTTCTTGTTGTTACGGTGAAAAGTGCCGGTTTAGCCATGATGTGGAGGCGTTCCATGCTCAGAAGCCAGCTGACTTGGAGGGCAGTTGCCCCTTTTTGAACATTGATCAAGGGCTTTGTCCTTATGGGCTGGCTTGTAGATTCTCCGGCACTCATAGAGCTAATGGTGTTGTTGCTGCTGGTACTCTGAGGAATGAAGTGAATTCGTTGAATAAGGATGTCCAAAAGCTACTCTGGAAGAATAAGATGAGGTTCCCCAAAGCTGACGCTACACTCAAGCTTCTTGGCCTTTCAGTAAGGGGCATTTGGTTTTCGTGTAATTGTGTTTGTGCTTTGATGATAAATAAAGGATTACCTTGTGAGATTGGATTTCATCAGTTCCCTTTAGTTTAGTCTGTTTAATGATTGACTGTGTTTTTCAAATGATGGGGCAGGGAAAAATAAAAAAATTGGTGGACACTGAGGACAATCAAGTTGCTATAAATGGCTCTGCTGAGGAAAATGCTAAAAACGATTCTGCTGAAATTGGTTCTGTTAGTGATGTGAATTGCTGTTCTAAATTGTTGGAAGAGGATAAGCCAGAGGATGCCAATGCAACTGAAGAGATACGACCTGTCAAGAAGGCAAAATCTTCAACTGATGAATCTTATTGCTCCACTGAAGTAAATAATGGTTTGTCTACATTTCGTGTGATTTATTGCATTTTTACCATCAAAAGTTAGTTTTTATTTCTGGGATACAAGCAGTTGAAATTTTATTGGGATAGGTTATGCTGTGCATGGGAAGGAGGATATTAGCGCCAAATCAAATGGACCAAAATCAGTTGATGTTGCTGATACTGTTACCATAGAGTCTGATAAAATCCTAAAAATACACCCACGTGAGAAAAAGCTCATTGACTTCAGAGAAAAGCTTTATCTTGCACCTCTGACTACAGTGGGGAATCTGCCTTTCCGAAGGGTTTGCAAATTGCTTGGAGCTGATGTGACGTGTGGCGAGATGGCGATGTGCACTAATCTTTTGCAGGTTACCATGTTGTTTCACTGACAAGATTATTAGTTGTGTGATGAGATCACAAGACAGATGATTTGTTGTTCTAGAATACGGATATACTTGTACAAGACCTTTGATTTTGATCTTCAATCTTTATTTCCATATTTATGGGTCGTTATATTTTTTATACTCTGCGAACCTTCTTTTAGTCTTGAGTTACTTGTGTCACCTATGTGTTAGGATTATTTTGTACACACATAAAAGATACATGTGTTCATATTCCTTTCGTGTATTAGGTCCAATTTTTTCTTTTCTGCAAAAAATAAAAAATAAAAAAAATTATCTGCTTGGTACTTATTTTTTCTTGGCCCATGGGAGCAGGGGCAAGCTTCGGAATGGGCACTACTGAGGCGTCATTCATCTGAGGACCTCTTTGGTGTTCAGATTTGTGGAGCATATCCAGATACAGTTTCAAGAACTGTTGAACTCATAGAACAGGAATGCTCAGTGGATTTTATTGATATTAACATGGGATGTCCCATTGATATTGTTGTTAACAAGGGCGCTGGATCTGCTCTTCTTACAAAGCCAATGCGAATGAAGAGTGTCATACAAGCAGCATCTGGAACAGTTCATACCCCAATAACCATCAAGGTATGGCATAATATAGTGAGTTAACCTTTTTTGGTGTCAATTTAAGCAATTTCTTGCCCCATGATATGAAGATATAGCTGTGTCCTTGTCAAATCTTTCATTCCACACTCTTTTGGATGTCATGTTGATGCACCTATAGTTTTGATGCATATGCCTTGTCTTTCTGCTGCGGGAATTAATTTTCTGAAATCTTCTGACTTGTGTCTGATTACCTAGTCCTTCCCTAGTATCACTGAACATTTATCAGATGCATAATTTGTGTGATGTAGGTTCGAACTGGCTATTTTGAGGGTAGAAATCGCATTGATTCTGTGATCGAAGATATTGGAAATTGGGGAACAAGTGCAGTAACTATACATGGTCGTTCGCGTCAGCAACGTTACAGTAAACTTGCTGATTGGGAGTACATATACCAGTGTGTGCAAAAGGCCCCAGATTCATTGCAAGTCCTTGGAAACGGGGATGTGTTCTCCTATTTAGACTGGAATAAGCACAAGTCTGATTGTCCTAAGCTTTCTGCTTGTATGGTTGCTCGAGGAGCCCTAATTAAGGTTTGTGCTACATTTTGAGGATCAACTGGAAGCCTAAAATGTTATCTTTTTATTCACTGCAGTTTTGTGCTAAAATAAATGGTTTTTGAACTGGTGCAGCCCTGGATTTTTACTGAAATAAAGGAACAGAGACATTGGGATATTAGTTCTACTGAACGTCTAGATATTTTCAAGGATTATGTGCATTTTGGCCTTCAACACTGGGGATCTGATTCCAAAGGTACATACCACGCATTTACTTAAAATAAAATAGAATGCAAGTCTGCCCTCCTGTTGACTGCAAAAATGAAATTCTGTTACCTTTGCAATTGCAAGTTGTGAAAAGTATTATGTGTCCCGTCTACTTTTTCCTACTTAATTTAATTGTGCCTTGGCTTGAGAAGAAACCAGGATGACAAAAAATTATGACTTTGACCGTGAATGCTTATTGAAATGTCAACTTTGTAGATTGAAAAGCAGTTTAATCTGATGTTGGATGAACTCCAAATTTGGGAAGGTGTCTTCATGAATTGAAAAGACATGAAGTTGGAGAGCAGACAGCTTCTAGCTGTTTTAAGTTCTGAGTAGTTTCTCGAGCATTTATAAGGTTCGAGATTTGGCATCCTCATGTTTTACCTTGACTGTCACAGGTGTGGAGACAACTAGGCACTTCTTGTTGGAATGGCTAAGTTACTCTTGTCGGTATATACCGGTTGGTCTCTTAGATGTGATCCCCCAAAAAATTAACTGGCGGCCTCCCTCATACTATGGTCGTGATGACCTTGAGACACTAATGGCTTCTGATTCAGCTGCAGATTGGGTATACATTCATCCTGATTGCTCATTTTTTAATGAATTTGTCATTTCAGTACCATCTTGCTACAATTATTCACCTGCTTTGGCTAACCTACTTGTGTGCAGATTAGAATCTCTGAGATGTTACTTGGCAAGGTCCCAGCTGGATTCACGTTCTCACCAAAGCACAAGTCCAATGCCTATGACAGCGCAGAGAATGGCTAATATTAGGTTCGATCCACATGAGATAGCTATTCCTTATTCAATGAGTCCATAATGGGATAATGCTAGGACAGTAATCTGCTGCTCAAAAGCCGGATGAAATTTATCACCTGTATTTTTGCAGTAGACGGCTTCATTTGGGAAAGGTTCCGAAACGAGCCTTGGATTTGTGCGAGTAACATTTTTGTTCTATTATACATTCTAAAGATTTCCAACGATTCTGAATTTGAGAATTTGCGAATGAGATTGCATGTTCACGTATTAAATCTTATTTGAAGGATATCATCGAGGTTTTGTAGCTCGAATGTTCTTGATACATACACTCTGTAAGGTTCAAGTCATGTCCAACATTCTCTTGTATTAGCAATCCGCCCCATCAGCATGTTAGATTTATACAGCAAAACACAACATCGACATCTTTCTCATTTTTCAATTCAGTTATTTTTGTTTTTTTGGGCAAGTTTTAATTTAATTATTTATGTTGATTAGGGGTCCAATATTTTATGTGATTTGAATCATACTGTTGAAGAGCCTGGATAAGTAATGGAAGAAATGAAATATATGGAATAAGTTAAGTTCAAAACCGGATGTGGACAAACTATCCATACTGTATCAACAATTCAAGCCTATCATTTTAGGATGAGCTACTCATGCAAACTAAAAATTTTTGCTTACATCATCTACATAAATTTCACTCATATACATCACATCAAAAAAGTGTTACACTAACACAAATTATGCCAAATAATCTATTATCCAAACGCACTTACACTCTAAGACAAAATTGCTGTACTAGTCATAAAGATTCTGCAGTTATAAAGATATAGCAGCAAAAGAACTCCAAAGCTTCAGCAGCAATAGAACTCCAGGGCTTATAGCTTTTCTTGTTGCTCATATTGAAGGCGCACGACTAGATCTCCATCACCTTTATCAGAGAATTCCATCATCATCACGATCAATCTTGCGCCAGAGCAGCTTTACAACATTACAATTTACAACCTTCGGCAGCATTCTCAACAATAGTGAGCAAAAAATCTTTTTACATCTGTGATATTGGGTGGAGAAAGAGAAATGAGATGGTTTAAAAGTTCAAGAAATTTTCTCCAAATGTGGGTGGGAGATGAAAGGGAGTCAAGGTGCGTTGCAAGACGTTCAACACACATAAAACGGAAGCTTACCCACAAAATGTTAAAGAACAAAAGAATAAAATCTTGTAAGTTCAAAATCATCTCTCTTTTCTAAACTCCTCAGCTCCCGTATAAGATAGATCAAAAAAGGCAGTGTCAAACTTTCTCTACTTTTATTTTCGGTGGTTAAAGTCTCCTCCAAATTAGACCTGATCAAACCCGGCGATCAACATTCTTTTGCTTCTAGTTTCTAGTTCCAGAAAGCCAACCTCCATCAATAGACTCCATGCTCCCACTCAATCCATCATCAAGAAAATCACCCACCCTTTTCACTTTTCCCCTTGGTAGCACTGGGTACTTGCCTGAAAAGCAAGCATAACAAAAATTTGGTGCATCTTCCCCTAGATGCTCGTTCAAGCTATCAAATGGAAGAAAAGCAAGTGAATCTGAGCCAATGAACTCCCTGATCTCCTCCACACTCATTCTATTAGATATCAGTTCTTCAGCACTAGGAGTGTCCACACCATAATAACAGGAAGCTATAATTGGAGGGCTAGCAATCCTCATATGCACCTCCTTAGCCCCTGCCTCCTTTATCAGTCGAACAATCTTGGAAGAAGTCGTTCCCCTCACAATCGAATCGTCTACCACCACAACTCTCTTCCCTTCCAAAACCGCTTTCACGGGAGAAAGTTTAAGCTTAACTCCAAAGTCCCTAATCCTTTGCGAGGGCTCAATGAATGTCCTTCCAACATAATGCGACCTTATCAACCCCTGCTGGAACGGAACCCCTGCTTTTGCAGCATACCCAAGTGCAGCCACGACTCCAGAGTCAGGTACAGCTATCACCACATCACAATCAACGGGGAATACAGTGGCTAAAATTTCCCCAAATGCCCGCCTAGACTCGTAAACGGATCTCCCAAAAACTACTGAATTGGGTAAAGCGAAATAAATATGCTCAAAGATACAGGACTTGGGCTGCGGATGAGACATCAGACAAAGGGGTCCAACGCCGTCTTTATCCACAACCAATACCTCACCAGGCATCACCTCTCTCTCATAAGTAGCTTCTATCAAATCCAAAGCGCAAGTCTCCGACGCAAACACCACGGCACCGTTGCTCCTCCTGCCCATAACCAACGGCCTAAAGCCGTGAGGGTCCCTAACCGCAACCAACTTGTCCTCCGTCAAGAACACCATGGAATATGCTCCCTCCAGCTCCCTGCACGCCTCAACAATCCTCATAAAGAAGGGCCTTTCCTTCGATATCGCAATAAGGTGAAGAACCACCTCCGTATCGGAGCTGGTGTTAAAAATGGAGCCATTTTCTTCGAGCCTAGCTCGAAGGGATTGGTAATTCACCAAATTGCCATTGTGGGCAACCCCAACCGAGCCGAATCGGTACCCAGCAACGAACGGCTGGACGTTTTTCAACATGGACGCGCCTGCGGTTGAGTATCTGACGTGGCCTATGGCCATGTCACCGGGGAGCTGGGCGAGCTTGGACTCGTTAAAGACATCAGAAACCAGACCAACCCCAGTAATGGATTTGAGGACGTTGTCGTGGACGGAGACGATGCCGGCGCCTTCCTGTCCGCGGTGCTGGAGGGCATGGAGTGCTAAATAGCACAGGTGAGAAGCTTCGGGGTCGCCATAGATGCCCACTACGCCGCACTCTTCTCTGGGTTTGTCGTCGCAATCGTAGGAGATAGGATTCTTGGGAGCGGCTGGGACGGTAGTGCTGTGCGGGGCTTTTCCGGAGTGGGTGAGGGGGTGGCAGGGTTTTAGAAGGGTTTTTGAGAAGAAAGAACAAAATAGCTTGTCATGACAAGGGGTTGTAAGTTGATACAGTTTCGTGCTGGAGGCAGCTGCTGCAGCAGCAGCGGTGGGGAGGGAGGCGGCCATGGGGATGCGTGGGAGGTGGGGATGCGTGGGAGGTTATGGAGGACAAAGCTTCAAAGGTGAGAGAAATCAGAAAGGCAGACTATGTACGGATAGCCAGGTGTCACGGCTTAATTTCTTTTCAGAAACCTGAGAGGTTTACAATTTCACACACCTCCTTTGAATTTTATAAAATTACACAAATCTCCCTGGGGTCAAGATTTTGTAATAAAATCAGTCCAAATAAAAAACGTAACATTAAAATAATACTTTGAGGAGAGAAATGAAACTTTATTCCATAAATGCTCTTTATGATTGTACAAAATTTGTATTGTAAAAATGAGAGAAGGTAAGTGTAAATAATAAAGAACCAAAAATAAGTAGTAACTGATATTTTCTATAAATTTAGATCAATGACTAGTGCACTGAATTACAATGGATATTTTTTCAGATATTTGTCATTTTGCATATGAAGGCAAAAAAAATCGTTAAGATGGATCTTATTTCCACTTGAAACAACAAATTTTAAGGTAGCAAAATAGTGATTGTGTTGATTTCGCAAGTTGAATGTGAAATGTAGATGCAAAAACTCTGGCCTTATCAAGTTATTGGATAAAATCATAAATTCACCAATATCCTTTAACATTAATAACAAATATTGCAAGTGTCATCGCAATGAAATTGTGAATAATTTTAGAAAAAAATTCAAATAAATTGCTATTTGATATATCAATTTCTAAGAGCGAACAAATATTTGGTATATCAATTAGTATCATTTTGTAATTGCAAGTAATTGTTCATCATTAAAGAAATCCTCAACAACTATTTTTAGTACTTAATTACTAACAATTAATTAGTGTCCTAACTACTTAATTACCTATATTAATTTTCAATAGAGATAATTTTAGAAAGCTCCTCTTAAATACCGTAACCATTGTCTTCCTACTTTAAATTTTATTGATTCAAGTGAAAATGACAAATTAATGTTTCTTGTTGCCTTTATATGTAAAATGGTAAAAATTTAAAAAAGAAATAACCATTATAATTCAGTACTAGTTATTGATCTAATTTTATAGAAAAAATCAGTTGCTATTTATTTTTTATTATTTACTATTTGCACTCGTTTTTCCTTACTTTTATTCATATATTTTTCATTCCGTTACAAAATAATGTTTACACAAGTATAGAGGGTATTTGTGAAATAAAAGGTGCATCTCTCTTTTCAAAGTATTTTTTTAATATTACTTTTTTCATTTGGACTGGTTTTGTTACAAAACCTTAATCTTAGAGGAGATTTGTGTAATTTTGTAAATCTCAGAAGGGGTGAGCAATATTGTCAGAAATATCAAGAGAGGTTTCTGAAACCAAACTGGATTTGAGTACGTTGTCATGGACGGAGACGATGCTGGCGCCTTCTTGGTCGCGTGGAGGGCTAAATAGCACAGGCGAGGTTGCCATATATCCCACCACGCTACAATCTTCTCTGGGTTTGTCGTCGCAATCATGGGAGATAGGATTCTTGGAATTGGCTGGGATGGTGGTTTAGTGGGGGGCTTTTCGGGGGTGGGTGAGGGGGTGGCAAGGTTTTAGGAGCGTTTTTGAGAATGAAGAATAGAAGGGCTTGTTAGGTGGAGGTGTTGTAAGCAGAAATAGTTTCTGGGAAGCAGCGGTGGAGGTAGCGGCTGCAGCTGCTGCGGTGGGGATGGAGGCGGCCATGGGGGTGTATGGGAGGTTGTGCAGGACAAAGATTTAAAAGTGAGGGAAATCAGAAAGGCGGACTATGTATGAATAACCTGAGTGTTACGGCTAGTTTTTGGTCACTGCACTATGGTGGAAAAATACGCGTTTAACTGAGAGAAAGGGCAAAGTAGTAGCAGGGGACAATCACAGTTAATTGATTTTAACTAGAATTTTGATTCGTGCATAGCATGGGTTTACATCTAAGATAATAATAAAAATTAATAAATTATTTATAATAATTATACGAAGAAAGTTAAAAAAATAAAAAACATGCTATTTCATAACTTACATTCCTTCTGCTCTACCCTACCCTCACCCCATCCATTTGTCCCATCTCTGACCTAATTTTGCAATTTTGCAGTTCATTTATCTCCTATGCTATTATGCTTTCCACCTGTTTGTAATTGCAAATGGTAACTTATTTATTTTGACTTGTCTATCGACAAATACGGATTTGGGTGTATAATTGAATTGAGTTCAAATAGGTGGCCCAATTAAATTAATGAATTAGTTGGTACTAATTAGATCGCTTATTTAAAATCTAATTAAATTAGAAGCAGATTCAAACTCAGTTGTTTGATAAATTTAAATAATAACAATCCAATAATTATGTTTTAATTTTTGTAAAACATATTTAGCATTCTTTTCATCTTTTTTAATTTTCATTCCTTTATTCCTTTTTAAAATTTATCCTACTTCTTCCATCCCTTACACGAAAGTTTAATAAACTTCTTTAGTGTTAATTGATTTCTTGAATTAACCCTAAATTATTTTAGATTCTTGGTAGAGTGTAAAAAAAATCTAAAATTTATTATGATTACCATTTAGATTCATCTATATAATATTTTATATTTTTTCTTTCTATTTGAGTAATGTGTGATATGTTAGTTATTATAGAGTTAGAGATGTGATTTGATAGATGGGTTGTCAATTGGAGAAGTAGTTATTATACACTGTTAAAGGTCTATTTGGCAAACCTATTATAGGTTAGTGCATCACATAAATTTGAATGTAAAAAGGGATAATTATCTAATATATCTAAATTAAAATAAATGTAAATTATAGAAAAAGGGAATTGGGATTTTGGAGGCCCGTGGAGGCTTTTCATAAAAAACCCTCCCTCTAATACACATAGATATAGACTAGTTTTATAACCCATGCTATGCATGAGAATTATTAATTTTTTAAAAAAATTAATATTTAAAATAAAGATATAATAGTTAATAAATATTGAAAATCCTTACAATAAGATGCAATTCAAACTAAGAATGTATGATATTTTTGTACAATTATATAAATATTAATTGTTAGTTAAATTTGTGATTATGCTTGAAAGATGTAGGATTATTTTTCTAGTATTTAATATTCAATATTGTTTCCAACAATTGAGTGCGACTCTTTTCAGGACGTTGCATATATACTTAAAAATATGCGTACTTAGTCCATTATCATGTTTAAACATATGGATGAACTTGATTGAATTTGTTGAAATCAAGATGAAAACTAAAATCTTTTGTAATTTATTAAAATTTTCTATAAAAGGCACCTAATGTAAATTTGTTTAGATAATTTTTAATTCATTAAAAAAATAAGTCAATAATGAGGTGAATATTTAAAATATCAAATTGGATTATTTTATTATGACAATATGATAATCTACCTAACTAACTTCAAGTCCTTCTATTATAGTACTATATTTATAGTTATTTTTAAATTTTTTCTAATAATCTACCTAACTTCAAACCGTTCTACAATATTATTATATTTATAATTTTTTAAAACTTTTCTAGCAGGGATTAAGGAAATGGTGGAGTTTAAGGAATAGGGAGGGAAAAAGAAATTTGAACTTAAGGACTCTAAATATTAAAACCTTATTGTAGTTATTGGACTAAGGCATTCATAACATGAAACGTGCTTTGCTCATCATATAATCTAATGGTATCCTTTGCAAATCATGTTTAATTTCAATATCTGCTGCAAAATATTTTCTTTTCACGTCCCAAATGTTACAGTAATACACCAACAAAAAATAATTCCAAAAATACCAATCCAAACAAATATTTCAAAAACAACTTATACATACAAAAATAAAAAAATTATTCCTCTTAATTCCACCCCAACCACACCATTATCCATCACCACCCACCATCACCACCACCACCACCACCACCTCCCCCCACCCCCACCACCACCTCCCTCCTCCCCCTCCCCCTCCCATCCAAATTACAATTTTAATTGGGGTATTTTTGTGACATTTTCAAAATTAAAAATTTATTTAACGTAAATTTTTGGGGTATTTTTTGAGACATTTTTAAATTTAAAAATTTATTTGGGATATTTTTTGGGGTATTTTAAAAATTAAAATTTTATTTGGGGTATTTTTGGGGCATTTGTAAAAATAAAAATTTATTTGTGGTAATTTTTTGGGGCATTTTTAAAATTAAAAATTTATTTGAAGTATTTTTGAGGCATTTTCAAAATTAAAAAATTATTTGGGGTATTTTTTTGACATTTTTAAAATTAAAAATTTATTTGCTGTAATTTTTGGGGCATTTTTAAAATTAAAAATTTATTTTGGGTAATTTTTTGAAGCATTTCCAAATTAAAAACTTATTTGGAGTATTTTTGGGGTGTGTTAAAATTAAAAATTTATTTGGGGTATTTTTGGGGCATTTTTAGAATTAAAAAATTATTTGTGGCAATTTTTTGGGGCATTTTCAAAATTAAAAATTTATTTGGGGTATTTTCTAAATTAGAAATTTATTTGGGGTAAATTTTTGGGGTATTTTTAAAATTAAAAATTTATTTGGGGTAATTTTTTGGGGCATTTTTAGAATTAAAAATTTATTTGGGGTAATTTTTTGGGACATTTTTAGAATTAAAAATTTATTTGGAGAAATTTTTGGGGCATTTTTAAAATGAAAAATAGGTATTTTTATGACATATTTAAAATTAAAAATCTATTTGGGATAATTTTTTGAAACATTTTTAAAATTAAAAATTTATTTGGGGCAATTTTTGGGGCATTTTTAAAATTTAAAATTTATTTGAGGTATTTTTTGAGCATTTTTAAAATTAAAAATTTATTTGGAGTTATTTTTTGGGCATCTTTAAAATTAAAAATTTATTTGGGGTATTTTGGAATAATTTATTTGGGGTATTTTTTTTTAAAATTGACCCACTCGCACCACCACCCATCAAATAAATTTTAATTTTAAAAATGCCCTAAAAAATTATCTCAAATAAATTTTTAAATTTTAAAAATTCCCCTAAAAATTGGCCCAAATAATATTTTACTTTTAAAAGTACCACAAAAAATTATCCCAAAAATACCCTTAAAAAGTTTTTGAAAGACAGTTATAGTAGTTTTTCATATCCCAAATGCTACAGTGTTGTTTTTGAAAAACAACCCAAAAAACAACTAATCCAAACAGATCCATCATTATTTATCTTTTTTGACCAAAGCTAAAGTTGTCAATCAGTATAGCACAAAAAGAAACCTTAAAAATTTGCCAAAAGAAAAGAAAACAATGTGTTCTAAATTTTCAAATATATGATATTCTTAAATGACTTTCTATGATAATACATATCATATGATATTCCTTTCCTTTTCTTAGACATTTCATTGATATAATCATATTCAACTGTTCTCTTATTAAGTTTAGACTTTATATATGTATATATACATCTAAAAATTGCAACACTCTTTTCTTTTCTTTTCTTATAAGCTTTTCAATGTTTTTGCCGCTCAAACTCTTTTTTTTTTTTTTTTTGTCCCTTAGTCAGTGAAACAAACTGTAGCCTTGCTGTTTTCATTACATTGCCCTTTTTACTCTTCTAACTTATTACCTTTATCTATTGCGGTCATTTTAGATTACGATAATCATAGATCCTAAGCGATTGCTTGAAATTAAAATAATTTCACAATTTTGTAACACGAGCCATAAATGGCTTCAACCATTGCATCATGTACATTCAACTCAAAGTTCCAATAATAAACTAGTCAAAAGTACAAACAAATATATAAATGAATCAACTTTCTTACCAAAACAAATCAGCAGAACAAAATAGTCACTATCACCAATATCAATTGCGCAACTAAGTACTTGTACATCAAAATAATTTGTACCATTCATCACTAATGGTGAACAGGTGCTTACCTTGGTACAAATGCTCCCAATAACTATTTTATCCATAGTTGCTCCAAATTTATTCAAACAAAATCATACAATTTGAATTATATAAAATAACTAAATTTATTGGGAAACAACAATTTCAACCCCAAATTATGTAACAGGGTATCTATATGTTAATTTGTTAAAATACCTATTATTATATTGTATCCATCAATATATACATTCACAATTTGTCTTTTCTTTTAATCTTTCGTTACATGCTTAACGGACACTCATGGAAATGAGTTTTTAAAATATATTTTGAAATAGGAAAAGTCAATGATATTTTTTAAAGTTAAGTTTGTTTTTTCTTAAATTTAAAAATACAAAAGAAAGTGATTGATAGTAATGTATACGGAGGCCTACCTAAACATAATCCTAAAATCACTCTTTATTATTTTCGAAAGGCATCCAATAAATATAAAAAAAAGAATATTAAGGTTTTTTTTATTCATTTTGAATATGTGAATAAAAATCATATTGAAATATTTAATTGTTAACTATTGAAATATGTTATAGATTGAAAAGTATATAACAAAAAAAATTAAATTTATGCAGAAATATTAATATAATGAAACTTACCATAGCTATCTTTGAGTTGTGGATAGCAACTGAAAAAAAAAGATGATAAATTAGTTAAATAGAGAAATGGAGAAAGACAACAGGGGAGAGTTCAACCAATTACTTGAGAAATATGAAAGAATTCTACCAATTATTGAAGATTAACAAAGTATTTAAAATAATAAAATTTGCTTATAATTAAACTACTTTGTTGAATTTGAGAGTAGATGATATTTTGTTAAATTTGCAAATGGATTGGATTTGGTAGTATTTGAAATATGCAAAAGTAAGTTTTAAGTATTAAGTTACCGATTGTATTATTTAAACAAAATATAATACTATAAAAAAGTTGGATAGACTTTGTTGGATATGAAACAAATTAGATTAAGATTTAGATAGTGAAAATTATTAGATTAGAATTTTAGATAGTGAAATTACATGAAAATTGCCCATATTAGCCTTATATAATATAACGTATTTGGTATTGGAGAATATTAAATGATTATTTTTAAAATTTTTGGAGCATTCAAAAAAGATTGTGAAACACATACCAAACGTTACCATTAGAAAACTTCTAAAATATCTCAACTAATAAGTAGGCATAGTAGGAAGGGTTATTGATAAGTTAGTTTAACAACAGTTTTTACTATTTGTAGGAATTATTAAAATAAAAAATTTTATTTAGACGATCTTTTTACTAAATTAGTTTAACACTACCGATTTAAATATTTAAACTAAACTAACTGATAGACTTTTTGATAAGTTAGTTTAAGTAAACCTCTTTCTATTGAATTTAAATATTTGAACTGAACCAACTAATAAACATTAGATCATATTAGTTAAATTTATTAAAGAATAAAATAATTTAAAAAATAACATGTGTTAAAATACTGAAAAGGTTTTAGAAGGCATCAATTGGCGAATACTATATACTATAGATTGGTGGGACGGGGAACAAGTCGGTGAGTCACTGCTCCTTGGCTTTGCAACTTTCCACTGTTACTTATAATAATTGATAAATAGGCGCATCAACTTTTCTAATACAGCACTAATAAAAGCTCTGGACAATTCTACTCTCTTCCGAAAGAAAGATATGCCAAGTTTTCTTGAATGCGGTACTGAATACTGATACCTTTCATTTCTCCTCCAAAGCCATAACCCATAAGGCAGCAATTTGGTCAACTGGGAGTTTCGTCCAGCCTCCCTGCCTGCCTTGTAAGACTACTAAGAGAAGCAGCATTTTTTTTTTTGTTTTGTTTTTGGTTGGGGGTAGGAAACAGAACTATTAGGCTGGTAAATTTTCATTTTCATATTGGGTTTTGATTGACAAATCCAAAATAAAAAAGAAAAAGAAGGGAGCATGTTATGATTGACCAAGTTTGCTTTCGGCTGCTGTGGTCAAACAATGCAGCCAGGAAGTTAGGGATTCCTGAATGCCCAATAGTCTAGCCCATCAAATGATATACTCTGTAGTCTATACCGGTTTCCTAGACAAAGAGCATGCATGCTAAGCACAACCAATTTCCGATATGTCATTGTTGCTGCGTTATTTAATTGATTTCTAAGTAGTCAATAGATTTTTTTCAATGAAGCGTGGTGTTCATGTTTAGAGTAGTAAACGGATGGAATCGAATCGACTCGAACTTTCCAATTGTCAAGATCAATTCCAGTTTCTGGACTCAAGAGCTTGATTCAGTCTAATATTTCATGGGCTCAAGCTCAAAAATATACACAATTATTTAATCTCAACATTAATTATCACTGATATGATGTAATATCTATATAATAAAATAATAAACATACAATTTTACAGAAATTATTATTGTAGTTATTATATATCTTAAATAGAAATATTAAAAAAATGATCCAACCCTAGCAAGCCGAATATAAGACAAGTCCGGACTCGATTCAATACTTTAATCAACTGATTCAAAGTCAAGTTCGTTGAAAATTGGATTTGAATCAAGTCTAAACTATTCATTAGGATATCCGTTTTGTTTACAGCCAACTCAAGACGCTAATGTTACCCCCCATTAGGGTTCTTGATTTTTTTTAAGCTGAAATAACATCAGGTGCATGGGATACCCCTAATACCATCGCCCTTTCAAAATAATCGTTGTTCGACTAATTTATGTCTTCTCGTGTATTCAGTGAAACGAGTAAAAAGCAGAACGTGAAATTGTACAAGTTGGAATTGCATGCCAAAGCGCGACATGAGTAACTGTACAAGACAACTGGATGACTAGTACATTTACCAGTCTACTATTTAAGGGGCTCAGAGTCTATTTAACCTCCATGCCTATCTACAGAAACACTACTGATGAAGACAGCCCAGAGGAGCATAAAAGTGATAGGAGTAGAAACCCGCGTCCGCTGCAAAACATCTTTGCCCTTTCTGAACTCAACTGGATACGATTTTGAGCGCCCATCTCTTCTGAGCCAATGGAAAAGGGTAACAAACATATGGTTGAAGCGAGGGACATCTCTCACACTCGCATCTCTGGCTCCCACCTCCAAGATACTTGGACCATCATTCCTTGATCTCTAGGTATACAAGATAGTAGTATTTCGTATGTCAAATGGGAAAAATTGCAAAAAAAAATAAATATATATTAATTCTCATGTTTGTATGAGAAAACATAATCCACTATATAAAGAAGTTAAAAGAGCATATGCGATTACAGCTTTTGCCCTTTGATGAATGGTCATGGACTGCCTTTAATTGCGAGGCCTACAAGTCCACCTAAAGGTTGTGTCTTTGACTGTGCTTTCCGTAAATGGAGAATTTGAAACTCCCACGGCCTAAGATTTTGGAGTTTCAAATAGAAAGAGTTAGAGGCATCTTTGAGCATCAAATCCCATCTGTCAGGATGGCCGAGTGGTCTAAGGCGCCAGACTCAAGTTCTGGTCCTCGTGAGAGGGCGTGGGTTCAAATCCCACTTCTGACATTATTATTATTTTTTGGTCAGAAAAATCCAAGGCTTGCCCACGGCCCAGGATCGACTCCCCGGTATTTGATTGATTACTCTTTCATTCCTTTTAATCTTGAACCTCTTTTGCTTCTGATATTAATTTTGGTATAGCCATGGAAGTAAAATTCTACAAAAGTTCCTGTCTGGCGTTTAATGCTCATTTGCATAAAGCTCAAGACAAAAAAAAAAAAAAAAGAAGAAAAGAAAAGAAAAACATAGGATGCAATGTAAACTTAATGAAAATCTTGTTTGGATTGTAGCAATGTTTGACTCAAGGCTTAAAAAGAGATAATGCAAGCATAACAAATTTCAGTATCTACACTAAAAAGAGCTTCAGAAAAAGCTCAATACAAAGATCTGTACTCCCACCCCTCGCGAAGTATTTTGGAATTTAGAAAATGACATGTTCCCATCTCAATTCCAAAATGAAAAGAGTCCTTGTCCTGGTTCATATATTTCTTTATGAGTACTAACGATGTTTGGACGTTTGTTTTACTAGGTAAAATAGTACATACTTAATACATAAAATATGAGTGTGCTAATCTCTCTCTCTCTCTGTTTTTAATTTCAAACGAGATTTGGACTAGTATCTTTCTCTAAAAAATTTTTATATTTTTCGTGAATACATTTTTCAATTATCTTTTTTTTTTTTTACATTCATGAAATCGATATAATATATTTTTCTATAAAAAATTCAGAAAATAGCAATCCAAACAAAGGGAGAGGAGAATTGCGAGAAAATAAGTTGGGCTCAATGCTCTTGGCGTTGTATGAAACGTGAAAAAGAATTCTGGTCAGAGGGGCTAAGGCCCAGTATACGAGCAGGTCTTGAATAAAGCCCAATAACAGGACCGGATTATTCGTCGTGTACGTTAGACGACACCGATCCTGGGGACACCTTCACATTCCACTAGTACTCCGAGCTGCAGCACGAGCTAGAATCCAAAAACCCTACCTATTTCTCGTAGACGCCCGCTCTCGTTGCTAACCCGACCCGTTACCCGTTATGGATGGGTCTGCAGCTGAGGCCAGTATGCTGGAGGAACCCTCATTCCAGGAGAATCCCCAAACCTCAAAACCTGATGATGATGACCCGGCTCCGATCTAAAGCCATAGCTCCAGTCAAAAAGGAGTTCCTTCGCCCACCACCAACCAGAACATCTAATTCCACCACCTCCCAACCTCACGCCGCCCCAACGGAGCCCAAGTCCGCTTCTCTTATCAAAGAGAAAAAATCCAAACGCCAGCTCAAACGTGAACGCCGCCAAGTACTCTACTTGTACTTTTTCATATGCTAGTATTTAATAAGCCCCGAGGACGAGATAAAAATCTTTCTTTCGTAATACAGATAAATTAAAAATAGAATGTGAAATGCTGTGATTAGTATGTTCATTTGTGTGTGTGCGCGCTGTGCTTTATCTTGCACCTCTGACTACAGTGGGGAATCTGCCTTTCCGAAGGGTTTGCAAATTGCTTGGAGCTGATGTGACGTGTGGCGAGATGGCGATGTGCACTAATCTTTTGCAGGTTACCATGTTGTTTCACTGGCTAGATTATTAGTTGTGTGATGAGATCACAAGACAGATGATTTGTTGTTCTATAATACGGATATACTTGTACAAGTACTTTGACTGTGATCTTCAATTTTTATTTTCATATTTATGGGTCGTTATTTTTTTATACTCTGCTAACCTTCTTTTAGTCTTGAGTTACTTGTGTCACGTATGTGTTAGGATTATTTTGTACGCACATAAAAGATACATGTGTTCATATTCCTTTCGTGTATTAGGTCCAATTTTTTCTTTTCTGCAATAAAAATTGTTATCTGCTTGGTACTTATTTTTTCTTGGCCCATGGAAGCAGGGGCAAGCTTTGGAATGGGCACTACTGAGGCGTCATTCATCTGAGGACCTCTTTGGTGTTCAGATTTGTGGAGCATATCCAAATACAGTTTCAAGAACTGTTGAACTCATAGATGGGAATGCTCAGTGGATTTTATTGATATTAACATGGGATGTCCCATTGATATTGTTGTTAACAAGGGCGCTGGATCCGCTTTTCTTACAAAGCCAATGCGAATGAAGAGTGTCATACAAGGAGCTTCTGGAACAGTTGATACCCCAATAACCATCAAGGTATGGTTTAATAGAGTGAGTTAACCTTTTTTGGTGTCAATTTAAGCAATTTCTTGCCCCATGATATGAAGATATAGCTGTGTCCTTGTCAAATCTTTCATTCTGCACTCTTTTGGATGTCATGTTGATGCACCTATAGTTTTGATGCATATGCCTTGTCTTTCTGCTGCGGGAATTAATTTTCTGAAATCTTCTGATTTTTGTTTGATTACCTAGTTCTTCCATAGCATCGCTCAACATTTATCAGATGCATAATTTGTGTGATGTAGGTTTGAACTGGCTATTTTGAGGGCAGAAATCGCATTGATTCTGTGATCAAAAATATTGGAAATTGGGGAGCAAGTGCAGTAACTATACATGGTCGTTCGCGTCAGCAACGTTACAGTAAACTTGCTGATTGGGAGTACATATACCAGTGTGTGCAAAAGGCCCCAGATTCATTGCAAGTCCTTGGAAATGGGGATGTGTTCTCCTATTTAGATTGGAATAAGCACAGGTCTGATTGTCCTAAGCTTTCTGCTTGTATGGTTGCTCGAGGAGCCCTAATTAAGGTTTGTGCTACATTTTTGACGATCAACTGGAAGCCTAAAATGTTATTTTTATTCACTGCAGTTTTGTGCTAAAATAAATGGTTTTTGAACTGGTGCAGCCCTGGATTTTTACTGAAATAAAGGAACAGAGACATTGGGATATTAGTTTTCAAGGATTATGTGCATTTTGGCCTTCAACACTGGGGATCTGATTCCAAAGGTACGTACCATGCATTTGCTTAAAATAAAATAGAATGCAAGTCTGCCCTACTGTTGACTGCAAAAATGGAATTCTGTTACCTTTGCAATTGCAAGTTGTGAAAAGCATTATGTGTCCCATCTATTTTTTCCTAGTTAATTTAATTGTGCCTTGGCTTTGGAAGAAACCAGGATGACAAAAAATTATGACTTTGACCGTGAATGCTTATTAAAATGTCAACTTTGTAGATTGAAAAGCAGTTTAATCTGATGTTGGATGAAATCCAAATTTGGGAAGGTGTCTTCATGGATTGAAAAGACATGAAGTTGGAGAGCAGACAGCTTCTAGCTGTTTTAAGTTCTGAGTAGTTTCTCGGAGCATTTATGAGGTACGAGATTTGGCATCCTCATGTTTTACCTTGAGTGTCACAGGTGTGGAGACAATTAGGCACTTCTTGTTGGAATGGCTAAGTTACTCTTGTAGGTATATGCCGGTTGGTCTCTTAGATGTGATCCCCCAAAAAATTAACTGGCGGCCTCCCTCATACTATGGTCGTGATGACCTTGAGACACTAATGGCTTCTGATTCAGCTGCAGATTGGGTATATATTCATACTTATTGCTCTTTTTTTAATGAATTTGTCATTTCAGTACCATCTTGCTACAATTATTCACCTGCTTTGGCTAACCTACTTGTGTGCAGATTAGAATCTCTAAGATGTTACTTGGCAAGGTCCCAGCTGGATTCACGTTCTCACCAAAGCACAAGTCCAATGCCTATGACAGGGCAGAGAATGTTTAATAATAGGTTCGATCCACATGAGATAGCTATTCCTTATTCAATGAGTCAATAATGGGATAATGCTAGGACAGTAATCTGCTGCTCAAAAGCCGGATGAAATTTATCGCCTGTATTTTTGCAGTAGACGGCTTCATTTGGGGAAGGTTCCGAAACGAGCCTTAAATTTGTGCGAGTAACATTTTTGTTCTATTGTACATTCTAAAGATTTCCAACGATTCTGAATTTGAGAATTTGCGAATTGGATTGCATGTTCATGTATTAATATTATTTGAAGGATTTCATCGAGGTTTTGTAGCTCGAATTTTCTTGATACATACCGTCTGAAAGGTTCAAGTCATGTCCAACATTCTCTTGTATTTGCAATCCGCCCCATCAGTGTGTTAGATTTGTACAGCAAATCACAACATAGACATCTTTCTCATTTTTCAATTCAGTTATTTATGTTTTTTTGAGCAAATTTTAATTTAATTATTTATGTTGATTAGGGGTTCAATATTTTATGTGATTTGAATCATACTGTTGACGAGCCTGGATAAGTAATGAAAGAAATGAAATATATGGAACAAGTTAAGTTCAAAACCGGATGTGGACAAACTATCCATACTGTATCAACAATCCAAGCCTATCATTTTAGGATGAGCTACTCACGCAAACTAAGCTTACACACTCTCTAGGACAAAATTGCTGTACTAGTCATAAAGATTCTGCAGTTATAAAGATATAGCAGCAAAAGAACTCCAAAGCTTCAGCAGCAATAGAACTCCAGGGCTTATAGCTTTTCTTGTTGCTCATATTGAAGGCGCACGACTAGATCTCCATCACCTTTATCAGAGAATTCCATCATCATCACGATCAATCTTGCGCCAGAGCAGCTTTACAACATTACAATTTACAACCTTCGGTAGCATTCTCAACAATAGTGAGCAAAAAATCTTTTTATATCTGTGATATTGGGTGGAGAAAGAGAAATGAGATGGTTTAAAAGTTCAAGAAATTTTCTCCAAATGTGGGTGGGAGATGAAAGGGAGTCAAGGTGCGTTGCAAGACGTTCAACACACATAAAACGGAAGCTTACCCACAAAATGTTAAAAGAACAAAAGAATAAAATCTTGTAAGTTCAAAATCATCTCTCTTTTCTAAACTCCTCAGCTCCCGTATAAGATAGATCAAAAAAGGCAGTGTCAAACTTTCTCTACTTTTATTTTCGGTGGTTAAAGTCTCCTCCAAATTAGACCTGATCAAACCCGGCGATCAACATTCTTTTGCTTCTAGTTTCTAGTTCCAGAAAGCCAACCTCCATCAATAGACTCCATGCTCCCACTCAATCCATCATCAAGAAAATCACCCACCCTTTTCACTTTTCCCCTTGGTAGCACTGGGTACTTACCTGAAAAGCAAGCATAACAAAAATTTGGTGCATCTTCCCCTAGATGCTCGTTCAAGCTATCAAATGGAAGAAAAGCAAGTGAATCTGAGCCAATGAACTCCCTGATCTCCTCCACACTCATTCTATTAGATATCAGTTCTTCAGCACTAGGAGTGTCCACACCATAATAACAGGAAGCTATAATTGGAGGGCTAGCAATCCTCATATGCACCTCCTTAGCCCCTGCCTCCTTTATCAGTCGAACAATCTTGGAAGAAGTCGTTCCCCTCACAATCGAATCGTCTACCACCACAACTCTCTTCCCTTCCAAAACCGCTTTCACGGGAGAAAGTTTAAGCTTAACTCCAAAGTCCCTAATCCTTTGCGAGGGCTCAATGAATGTCCTTCCAACATAATGCGACCTTATCAACCCCTGCTGGAACGGAACCCCTGCTTTTGCAGCATACCCAAGTGCAGCCACGACTCCAGAGTCAGGTACAGCTATCACCACATCACAATCAACGGGGAATACAGTGGCTAAAATTTCCCCAAATGCCCGCCTAGACTCGTAAACGGATCTCCCAAAAACTACTGAATTGGGTAAAGCGAAATAAATATGCTCAAAGATACAGGACTTGGGCTGCGGATGAGACATCAGACAAAGGGGTCCAACTCCGTCTTTATCCACAACCAATACCTCACCAGGCATCACCTCTCTCTCATAAGTAGCTTCTATCAAATCCAAAGCGCAAGTCTCCGACGCAAACACCACGGCACCGTTGCTCCTCCTGCCCATAACCAACGGCCTAAAGCCGTGAGGGTCCCTAACCGCAACCAACTTGTCCTCCGTCAAGAACACCATGGAATATGCTCCCTCCAGCTCCCTGCACGCCTCAACAATCCTCATAAAGAAGGGCCTTTCCTTCGATATCGCGATAAGGTGAAGAACCACCTCCGTATCGGAGCTGGTGTTAAAAATGGAGCCATTTTCTTCGAGCCTCGCTCGAAGGGATTGGTAATTCACCAAATTGCCATTGTGGGCAACCCCAACCGAGCCGAATCGGTACCCAGCAACGAACGGCTGGACGTTTTTCAACATGGACGCGCCCGCGGTGGAGTATCTGACGTGGCCTATGGCCATGTCACCGGGGAGCTGGGCGAGCTTGGACTCGTTAAAGACATCAGAAACCAAACCAACTCCAGTAATTGATTTGAGGACGTTGTCGTGTACGGAAACGATGCCGGCACCTTCCTGGCCGCGGTGTTGGAGGGCGTGGAGGGCTAAATAGCATAGGCGAGAAGCTTCGGGATCGCCATAGATGCCCACCACGCCGCACTCTTCTCTGGGCTTGTCGTCACAATCGTCAGAGATGACGGCAGACATAGGATTTTTGGAAGCGGCCGGAAACGTGGTACAGTGGCGGATTTTTCGGGAGTGGGTGAGGGGGTGGCAGGGTTTTAGGAGGGTTTTTGAGAAGGAAGAACGGAAGGACTTGTCATGAGGAGGGGTTGAAAGCGGAGAGAACTTTTGGGAAGCTGCGGTGGAGGCAGCGGCTGCAGCTGCTGCGGTGGGGACAGTGACGGAGGCGGCCATGGAATTGCGAGTGAGGTTGCGGAGGACAAAAGCTTTAAAGGTAAGGGGCGGACTATGTACGGCTAGGTCTTTGATAATGTTGCTTGCCTGCCGCTTGGTTATCAATTTAAAATTCTTAAGAGGCGATTACCGTATTTCCGAAACCTTGTGGGCTATGGAACTACTAGGACAGCAAAAGTTTCGCATCCAAACGCTGTCGTTTGGGACTTTAAAGCGCGGGAGTACATATACAACCAAATCACAATGGACCCGATCGCACTAGATCACAGCCGGCACACTCGTAAAACCGAAAAACCCTACCCCCGGCATTTCTAATTTCCAAACTGGTGTCCGACGAAGATTAGGGCTCTGAGTCTGAGAGAGACCTTAGATTTGGGCGGTATTCGTAGCATCTGCAGTTCTTCTTTCTTTGATTTCAGCTACCAGCAGCAAATGTCGCCTCCTCCTGGACCCTACTCCGGCACCAGCACTCTCGCCCTGGTAAAACCCCTCCCCCGCGCGGGTTTCTCCCACTTCCTAGCTCCGCCTCCAGCTTTAATTTCCCGCAATTTCGTTGATGTGTGATTTAATTTGGATTTTTATTCGTTTGAGATTAACTGGTGGCAGGTGGCTCGTGCTTCAGCCTTCACGTTTGGAGTCGTCTATGGAAACCTGAAGCTTAAGTATCTTAGGGTATTATTCTCTATTCCTTCCCTATTTTTTCTCTAATTTTTCGAAATTTGCCTTTTGTTTTCTTCGGTCTGATTTTGAGTTCTTTTTGGGTAATTATTTTGTGTCAGTTGGTGATTTGGGTTTATGTAGTCAGAAATGAACATGTATGGTATATGTAGATCTGATATTTTTTAGACTGAGTATTATAGGATGGGTTTAGAGGCTAAAGATCGATAATAAATTCCCCTTCCCCCTCCCAAAAAAAACCCAAAAAAAAAAAGATTGATAATTTCATTGTTATTCTCAGTATGATTACAGTGGAAAATTAAAATTAAAGAATATATGATATTCCATAATTTCTGAGAAAGTGTGTGAATGCAGAACTAAACCACAAAGATGTAGGATAGAACCTTTTGACTATCCTTTACTTTTTACGATTGTATACCTTTTGTCCTTCTCTAGTTTTCTTTAACCTCTCCCCCCCTTCTCCTTTTCCTTTTCTTTCCTATTTCTTACCATCGTTGGAGATGGGGATGGGGCGAGAATGGCACCGTGTCTCAAAATAAGTTTATACTAACTGGTGAGAATGTCAGCTGATACTTGCTCCTTGGGAGCTTGTTGAGGTTTTAACCTAAACTGGTGACAAGTATTGGGGAGGTGGTTTTTAGTTACCCTTTTCTATGGCTGAAATGAGCTTATTCAGTTAATCATCTAGGTCTTGGATATCTTATGTTCTTGGGTTGTCATTGCTCAATTGTAGTGTTAATATCTGTAGATGACAGGATTGCACTAGGTGTCTTCTGTACTTAGAAAATTTCAGTAGGTTTATTGATCATTTTATCAAGAGGTAGATTCCATCTACTTAGCGTTTGTATATCGTTTGGCTAAATTGTAATTTTTGTTTCTGATGTACTATGGCTCAAATGACTCTGGCCTTCAAATAATGCGGCATTGCAGAGTTCTTCCAAGAGTTGGTTGGTTTGTGGGGGAACATAATGTCCCTCTTGTACAATTTATATTCGCAGGGCATTTCTGTTTTTGATGGGTAGCTTGCTAAATGGTTTTGGATTCATTTCTGTTTATGGCTGTTGGCTGCATGGTTTTTGCTGCTGCTTGCTTCTTTTCCACCCTGAAAGCAGGAAGAAATTTGGATGCACGCTTTAAGGTTATTCCCAAGATTGAAGCAGCATTATAGACAAAATAGTAACTTTTAATCTGTAAATTTAGGTTACAAATAACTTGTTTATGTGGAATTTTAGTAGTTTGCTGTCTTATCTTGTGTTCAATTTGCTTTGCTGATTGTATCTTTAAGATACTTCTGAATATTATTCAAGTAACTTTGCTTATTTCCTGTTCAAACTGTTAATCTTCCTTCCTTGCGATTACATATTTTTCCAGTAGTTTCAACATTTCAAGATACAGTACTGCCTTTTCCGGATGTATGCTGATTTACTACGTTGTTTTGTATCGCAGGCGAAGGCCAAGTCTCTGAAGAAGGCTGAAGCCAAGGCACATCATTGATTTGGAAGATTGCTGGTTTTGCCTGCAGACAGCAATAATATAGTGATATGAAAGTTCACTTTGGCCTGGTTAATAGGACCATCATTTTCTACTTACTCTTCAATTTTATTTTATTTTTTTTTGAGTTGTCGCTTGATCATGGCTTTAACCATCGTGACAGTGGTTAAATCTTCTCCAGGACAACAGATGGGATGCTTAGAGTTTACGAAAAAATAATTGTTTATTACTTTTAATGGGCAAGGTGATGCTGCATACTTCGATTTGACTGACTGTCTATCGTTGCTACAATGTCCTTACATTTTGAGGATCTCATGTTCAATGCTAGAATGTTGGCATGTATCTGCAGGTTGGCCACTTGGCCTCTCAAGCCTGTCTGCCCTTAGTATTGAAGTGAAATTTGTTATTTGGAAACATCATCTTCCATCGCATCACATGCAACATTTTGTGCCTGGCCGTAGAATCATATGAGTTTCATCATTATGGTGGCTGTGTGTGTAGGTTCTCTTAGTGTCTGAATTTGTGAAACACCCAATGGCATCTCCACCAAAGTATCACCGGGTTTAACGGTACAGTTTCCTAGTCACCCGCCGTAGGGAGTGATACTGAAATCAGAAGCATGTCACGGATTTTGGTAGCTGTGGGGTTAAGGCGGATGGTCAAAGTCACTGCTCGCGACGGAGTGACTTCTCAGAAAGTGGGACTTTTGAGGAAAAAAAAATCTAAAGGTGATAATTTTCAAACGTCTTCATTTTTTTTTAATTATAATTTTCACTATTTGGAAAGTCTTCTAAAAAATTATCATAACTGGGGGAATTTCCTTGTTCTCAACGACACTGGCTATCAGAAATGGTTTTGCCACCCTGCAGTGTGTGTCACTTCACTTGTGGTGTTGCCAATCCAACTCTTCTTTTCCACGCTTTAACAATCACTGTAACATTGGCTTCCAGTTTCCATGGGTATTCATTTGATATTAATCTGTGGTCTGAAGCGATTGTAACTATGGAAGATCAGTGGCTTTCTTTTGTAACAATGTAGATGTTCCCTTGGATTAATCCGTAGTTTATACATTTTTTATATCTTAGGTTTATACACATTACCTCATCCCTTATAATAGGACATTAGGAGCATTACAGCTAAGTGATAACATATTAACCATATTAACCAAAAATGAGACGGTTAATTCTATTGCGGCGCCAAAGATGAGCAAAAGAAAGAAGGTTTTACAGCCGGGTCCTTCCATCAAGATGCATATTGTCCACCTTCACCTTTCTGCTATTAACTTCAGGAAGTCACCCACTAATCTGTAGGAATAAAGTGAAGTTAGAGCATGTCTTGGCAAAAGCTGGATACTTCATTATTTACAGATTGCTTAACTTGTTGCATGCGAACTACGACAACACGAGTCCTAAAAACTATGAAATGTTGCTATATTTTGTGTTGAAAAAGATTAATTCACCGAGTCAATAGAATAATAACCATTTAAGAAGTAAAGCATGCTCAACTCTGAAGTCCCTACTCACACCCCATTCAAGGGAACTACTTGACATAAATAATTCCTTCGTCGTCATCACCCTCCCAGTCCTCATCTTCTTCTGTTTGATTAGATGACTCATACTGATCATCCCCTTGACTCTTTGCCTCCTTTTCCTCGTTCTCTTTCTTTATTCTGTCTAGTATGGCAATAACCTGAAATAGGATTTATGGTTAAGCAAGCACTAAAGCACCTATAGAATGAAAACCACCAAATCATGAAGCTTTTAAGCTTAGGCATGAGTTACATTGGTACAAAAATAAAATGCAGTTCATCACATATATCTGTATATATGTTTACACACATCCACTTGTACATATTCTACAAACTCATGGAATTCAAAGTCTTTTAAGGACTGTATCATGGTCAACTGCAAGTTCTTCAATCAGCATGACATGCCACGTTTGTCTTGAAGACTGAGGTGTGATAAATCCTAAAATGCATTTCAAGTAATAACAGGTTCTTTTTCTAAATTAGAGATTGTATTAGCAAAGTAGTTGAATTTTTGAATGTGCTCAGGAAATTAAGAGTGAAAAGGAACTTGATAGCGTGCTCAGACAGGTTTGGTACAATCACAAGGTCTACTGGCCACTGCATATTTAAAATGTCTACTTGTCTCTTGCTCATACCAGTAAACAGCTAAGAAACCAATCACAGAGAGTTATCCGATGAATCTTCAGTACGTGCTCGTACAGGTTTTTTCTTGACAACTGAAAGTAGTTCTCTCTGTTTCTTCTTGTTCCTTTCTTTTTCATCAAAATCGAAGCATCACATATACTTAAAGTAAATGGTAGCCAATTAAACCAGACAAGAGAATTAGGAATTGGAAGCTACCCACATTGTGTAAGTAAGTAGAGAACCTGGTAGGAAATTAATAACAGTAAACAGAAGTGCTCAAAGTGAAAGCAGCTGAGTTTTTGCAGCAGTGTAAATGTTTTGTTTTTGTCTCTTGGATAAGCATCAGAAAAAGCAGATAACAACCTGGAAAGCAGGATCAAATGTGATTTTTGTCACATCAGATGAAGAATAGCAAATCTTACCCTGCTTCCTCGTTCTAGAGACTCGTCCTCAATAAAGCGAATCTCAGGAGTCAGCCTTAATTTCATGCGCCTCCCTAGCTCGCTCCGAACATATTTTGCTTTTGACTTCAGCCCTGTAAGTGCTACTCCTTTTCCTCTTTCATCACCAAAGACAGATACATAAACTTTCACAACCTACAAAAAGTACAGGAAGCTAAAAGGACGAGCCCACAAGTTCTTGAAGCAACAATGACAAGGCCACCCTTTCAACTAGTATGTTATTAAGGATCACCTAGACTGGTCATCTGACTGCATATTGTGCTACACATCGCGAATAATCATCATTCATCACCATCCAACATGACTATCAACTATTTGTGCCCACTTGAGCGCGCGCACACAAGCAAATCAGATAATGACCCTGCTATTCTTTACAGTTAGAATACTTGGATACATATGCACCCGAACGCACCAGATGTCACTTGCCAGTTAAGAAAATTACTGAATATACTACTCATACATCACAAGCCTATTGTTCTAAATTTCAATCCTGGTTAAGGGTTAGCTTCAATAGTTCTGAAAAAACATAAGGTTCTCAATTTATTCAACACTAAGTATTATCATACCGTGCATGTAAGTTGCTAATATACCGTTTATATGGAGCATATATAAGCGCAAGTAGCTTGTCCTATGCTCTTGTGGCGCCTTTGACTACAACGTCAGAGAGAATACTCCAAAATGACTCCTTTTACCCTATAGCTAATATTAGGTAGTAAGACAAGCAGTCCGGGTATAACTTTGTACCAGTTGCTACAGGTATTGGACATTTAACTAGCAAGATAGCTAAGTATATTATCATCTAGGGTTCAATAATTCACCCCAAGAGAATAAGGAGAAAGGTACCTGCAAGTCGGCAGAGACTTCGACGTCGCTGACAGTAGTGAGCGACGATAGATAACGATCGGCGCCGAGAGCAGCTTCCGGTAGGACGGCACACTGCAGAACCTTGTCAGTGATTAGCATGTCTGAAATCTCTCTCCTTATCTGGTTTGCCACCATTTTCACTCTCCTCGGGTTTGCCATGCACTTTATCCTGCATCTCCGATAGCTGACAGGTGTTATCTGCGGCGGGCGTGGTAGTTTGGTGGTGGAAATCGGCGACAAAATCGACGGCGTAAATCTTCCGCTGGAGGTGGTGGTTGTTAAACATGTTGTGATTGATAGAGGTTGCTGAAACAGCAGATGCCGCATCACAGTTTTTTTTTTTTAAATTTTTTCCTTTCAATTAAGGTAATAAATTAGCGACTGGAGAATTATTACAAACAGGAAAGAAAGAAAAAATAAAAAATGAAGAGTGTGGAGCTGCGAAGAAAGGAGGGAACAGATCAGAATATCCGTTGCTTGGGAGCGGGTATTTTCGTAAATTGACGAACTTTCTAGATGGAAAAATCCGAGAATGTGAAACCGAGTTGGGCTCCGCTCGGTGATTGGGCCAGATTTGAAGTGTCCTCTCTCCCGCACTTTCTCCATTTGGGCCCTTTGAATTGGCAACTTTCGGTTAATTGTGAGTTTGGACTTGGATTGCTGGATTTAGAAATAATAATAACAGAAGGTAGGGGAAAAGGGCAACTGATCTGATGGTCCCATTCTGAGCTTGCTACAATGTGCTGGAGTTGGTCTTGACGTTGACAAGAGAAAATTTCTGAAGTAGATGGAAGCAGGCGGACAGGGATGACCTTTTTCCTTTCTAAGAAAGAATGTACGTATGACGAGGAGTTGATAGGGAAGCAAAAGCCAAACACAATGAAGCAGAAGAACCCAAAGTGGATCTACATTGGATTGGACTGACGAAAAAGTCAAACGTACAGTCGATGGGGAGAAAACAAAAAATAAAAATTGCATTACAAGAAAAATCAGCTGGTCTGTTTGGATCGAAAATTATTCAGAAGCTTTTTTAGAATAACAATGTAGCATTTTTGAAATGATAAATGTAGAATAAAAAGGTGATTGGTAATATAAGAATACAATGAAAAATTATTATTTTGAATTATTTTTGAAGAGAAGATGTCATTGTCTTTCATCATGTTCTTTCTTATCTAGCTCAAAAATGATTAAGGGTGTTTAGATATGTTATTATTTGGAATTTTTTGGTTATCTAACTACTATAGCACTTTTTTTGATGTAATGTATGTGAGTTAAAAAGGTGATTGAAAAATGTGTTGACGATGTAAGTGGAGAAATAAACCAACAAATGACATATTCAAACAAACTAACTGCTTTTGAGTTTTGACTTGTGGGGAGAAAGGGGAGGGGGGGGGGGGGTTCCTTAATTTTTAGCTGCCTTGGAAGCTGTAGGAGGAGCACATGGGACAAATTTGTTTGACCACCTTGGAACAGATCACATGTTCAAGCTTGTAAATTACTACTTTCAGTATTGGTTGTAAGAATCCATATGAACAATTGCGGGAATTTAGACAAAAAAAAAAAATTCCCCCTTCCTTATGGGCCTAAAAATGAAGACATTTACCAAATATACCACAGGCTCTCCTCTCCTACTTGTGAACTCTCCTTCTAGGGCTTCGCCGTACTCGAAGTACGTTTTATTGATTCGTTAACTGTTTTATACTGGTACCTGACAGTTCAATGCCAATGGCATGGCAAACCCTTTACGATATAAAAACACCACTATATCGACTTTAACTTAAAATTAAAAAAAAAAAAAACTAAAGGGACTTAATCTCTCATCTAATATTCTGAAATACTGGTGGTGGTACGCAGGTGAAGAGTGCATATAGTAGACAATAATGCAATTGCTGTACAGGGACTGACTAATCTGTTTCTCAATTGCCCTATACCACCTACTCTATGGATAGAAGCCCAAAATTGATATCTGAATTATGCAGCAGGTAGCTAAACTAAACAAAATTCAAAGTGGGAGACTTAAATGCGGCCTCGGTCCTCTCTGAATTGTTACAATATTTGGTGAATCCTCTTTAAATGTTTATAGTTAAATTTTGTAGATGAAAAACAAATGCAGAACTCTACTTCTTGTCTCTTAAGTGCTAAAAAATTTAGTAGCCGCCTACTGGCCTAAAGCATCGATGTCATAGAAAATGATAAAAAGAGTGTATGAGTTAGTTACCTCTTTTGTTTCGTCACCCTTTTCATTCCAAATTTCCAACTAATCCTCCTGATTTTGGAGGTTAGTGAGTGTCCACCACAAGCCCCTCCCACGTTTGAATCGTCAGCGACAGATTGCCAAAATAGAAACGTCCAAAATTGGATCCGACATGCATGGTTAAAGGTTTTTGCTTGATTTTGTTGTACTTGTTATGTGATTTATTTAATATACACATAAATAATTTTCTAACAATACATACATCACCACCACTTGTGAATTCACCTAGAAATACCCATAGATTTACTTTAGTTCTCGTCCTCCATTTATACGTTGAGAAAAATACCTATAGATACCAATTGGATGTTCAAATATACGAGAGTCTGGATTTGGATTTTTTTTTTTAAACCCATCAAGATATGGACTCAATATATATAGAATATTATTCTTTTATATTATATAAATTTTGTCCATGCATAACAAATCAACATATTAATACAATCGTATTTTGGAGGAAATACAAAAGGTCCACTAATTGTATCAAAAGCTATCTTCTACTTGTAGCAACGTGCATTATCAGGTTACAGAGTATTACGTATGTCTACTATATTCTCTATCAATAAAATAAAGAAAAAGAAAAATCCAAAGTACAGCATGGTAAATATATTACATTCCAGAGGTGTTTTTCGTCATTTGGCATTCTATAAGATCCATAAATAGAGAATTTTGAAGAAATCAATCGTAGATATTCCGCCACCCCGTCCTCTCCACGACTCTATCACCCACAGTTGACAGTTCACTCCACCGTCTATTTTCTGGACTGTGACTAAAAGCAGCCTTAGCCTCCCTCTCTCGCTAGCATCCCATGTCCTCTTCAATCGGAAACTCCAACAAAATCAGCCACATTGTCAGAATCCGCCAGATGCTCCGCCGATGGCGTAAAAAGGCAGCGGCGTCCTTGGATGTGCCCGCCGGGCACGTGGCAATCCGCGTCGGAAGTAGTTCCAAAAGATTCCTGGTGAGGGCCACGTACCTGAACCACCCGATATTTAGGAAGCTATTGGTCCAAGCCGAGGAAGAGTATGGATTCGTCAACCAAGGTCCGCTTACTATACCTTGCGATGAGTTGGTATTTGAGGAAGTTCTCCGATTCGTTTCGGCAGCCGAGTCGGGTGACTCAGCCCGCTGCGTTGGTTTTGAGGATTTTCAGCGATGCAGCGTCCAAGGCTATCACAAGCTTAATCTTGTTGAATCTCGACCCCTGCTCGGCGGTTTTGCCGGTTAATCTATTTTCTATAACGATTTAACAGGGCGCAGAGGCGGTGAGGGATGTGGGGTGGGTCTCGATGAGTTGAGACTCGGATGAGTTGTCCGGGTTTATTTTATTTTTATTTTTTTTTATTTTTAAGCCAATTGTTTTAAGGTTAAGGTTTTTAGGTGAAACAGGCAACTAGCCTAATAACTCTCTGTTTTGTTTTGCTTGTCTTTTGTTGTTGGGGAGATGGCGAAAATGAGGTGTTTTGTAACTCAGCTAGGCCATCCCGAGCTCGACAAAAAAAATGCAATTTTAGCAGCCTTGTGAATTTAGGACTTAAAAGAAAGTTATTTATCTAACTGTATTTGCTCACGAGTTTCCGATCAATGACTCTCAAATCTGATTAGGATAGCAATCGTGTTTGGTAATTTTGTTGCAATAATTTACTCCATGTTTTTTTCCTTTCACTTTATCTTTTCCAGTCTTTCTAGATCAGGGGAATTAGGGGATTTTTTTTTTCCCAGAAATTTTGTCAGATTGATATCTGTTCAAAGCATTACTTATGCGTGCGTTCAAGCAAGGCATCCAAGGTTGTTAATATTTTCCTGCAGACAATATGACGTCGCTAGTATTGCAATCACCAATCATTTCGTTTCTTTCTCCTTGAAGCAATGATTTGTTTTATACTAATTCGTAACAGAGAAGCTGTAATGCACTTTAGGAAAGCGATCAAAGACTTGATTATTGCATCCATGCTGGAAAGAATGTGGCGTGACTTTATATGATTATTATACGACTGTACAAACAAAAGAGGGTGGGTTCACTGGTGATGCTTCACACCAATTTCATCTGTGGATATTCAGATCATACGGCCAACAATTAGTATCTCTCCTGTTTGAATTACAAACTCATGTTTCTGTTACTGTGCATCTCCTGTGGCTTATTATCACCAATTTGGTGATCCAAATTGACATTTAAATCAAGAAAGATAATTTCATATTGGGTGACACCATGGGGATGGGAAAATAGGAAGATCCCTATTGTGATGTTCAGTGCGCAATAATAGTATTATGGTTAAGAGTGATTTTGGTTAAGAAGCCCGGATATCATTCTATTAAACTTCCGTATCGGGTCGCCGGTTTCTGGTTATTTGACTTAGAGCGCCATTTTATACAGGGCAAACCTGAGCAGGCCTAATCTTCACAATTGCAATGTTTCAAATTGCTTCTAATCCATTATATGTATTAAAAATTGTAAAGATTTGCTTTTAAGTGTCAGTTTTGGTTTCTGGATATAGAATCTCTCTAAGAGACCATTCCAAGCCAGAATTCGACATTTTCTTAATTGTATGTCCTAACTATTGGATTTCCTATTTTGGGGTTTTTATAAAAGATTCAACCAACATGTTTTTCAATTTAGATTTGGTGTATACTGTATAGGAGCCTGATAATGTGCTGGGCTCTTTTGAGACTCGTTCATAACTCTTAAGCTAAAGTCCAAGTGTTACCATCTTCGTGTGCCCCAAATTAGTGCCTTTCTCAATTTCTCAGGAGGAATAGACGTCAATCACATGAAGATGACTGATGCCAGTAGTTATGTAAGAATTGGCATTTCGTGTTACTAGACCAGTAGTACTAGAAAAGACAAATTCCATCCATGGTAAGCAAAATCACACTACTAATAATTTGTTAATTTGTTACGTTTGCTTTGCCTTTTTCCTAATTTGATATGGCTTCTGATCAGTCACAAAGCTTTACTATGGCGATTGTGTTTTAGTGCATTTGAAGAGTTTCACACACCCCAAAATATTTGAACGACAGTCTGAATTTATTTTCATATGGAACCAACTGCTGAGAGAGATCTCTTTCATTCTCCAATCCACCAGAAACTTCAGCCCCTAAAAGCTTAGAAACATCGTGTTGCCTACAATGTAGGCGTTTAAACATCTAGTTAATGAATCCTTCCAATCCAAAAAGAAGAAGGGGGAGGGGGGGTTGAACAGGGCAAAGTTGTTGTCAATGGTAGCCCAATCTGTCTGCAGAGAGAATGAAGGGCAAGAGCCCAATCAAACAAATGAAATCTAGGCAAGTGTCTGCTAGAGCAGGAGAATGTGCTGGGCTTGCTGAGACTCCTCCATAACTCTAACCTAAAGTCGAAGTGGATATTTCGTGCTAGTATGGTAAAGATTTTCCTTTCTGATTTGGCTAAGTGTTGAAGTTGGGTTAAGTGTTGACTGGTCATTAGTTCTAGTAGTTACCTCAGAATTGGCATTAATGTTCCTAGACCATGACTGGAAGGCTGAAATTCCAGCAATCCACAGCAAGCACTATAATTGCTACTCGTAAGTCCTTTGCTATGTTTAACTATTGGGTTTTGGTTCAATGACCAGGAAAGTTTCTTAGATCTCTCGTGCACTAAATCAAGAGATCAAACCCCCGTCTAGTGTATTACAAGAAAACAGTCATTTCTTTCTGTCAAGAAATCCCGATGGTTCATAGTGCACTTGTCTGCTTTGATGGTTCAGTTTCCAACTCCTATACAAGTCAAGTTGGGTTTCCCCTTCCCCACAATATAGATGTAAAGTAGAGTGTTGCTGTTTATAAAAAAGAACAAAAAAAAAAGGGTAAGTTCTTTGCTATGTTTGCTTTGCTTTTTCTTCCAGGTTTGATGTGGGCTCTAATCAGCCAGCCATTGTGGAAATTGAAGACCTCGTGGGGCGTGATTTTTCCAAGTGACTAGTTTCCTCTGCCAGCTGTTTGTTGGGCTTGGACTTTTAAGTAGTACGCAATGGAGAGGGCCCTTCCTAGTCCATCAGGGCAGTCATCCACAACAGTGGAGTCTATTGACTGGACCCAAAGTGCTGGCCTCATACTGGGAAAATTCCCACTTGAATTCACATGGAGTGCGCAAGCGGATGTATTTTGTTTCCGAAGAAATTATGAGGGGCAAATCATAAAAAAACATAGGGAACATTGCGTTTACACTTTACATTACAAGAAAGGGGGCTGGATGGCAGCGATGTGCGGTCCCATAGTTTGCAATGAATCAATAATACTTTGCTGAAAATTGTTACATCGTCATCGTCTATGAGCATTTGCACCGGCAACTGTTTGTGGCCCTCTCCCTTATATTGTGCAATGGTTCATCTAGTCCATGGAAAACATCTACAGACTCCAAGAGCTATCTTGGTAGGTAAAAGCATTATCTATCTTGGTAGGTAAAAAGCATTATCGTAGTGATCATAACATTCGAAGTATTTTTTTGAATTGAAAAAAATAAAATTTTTTGAGGTGCTTACAAGTGGTTAGTGTAGATACCTCAATTACAATACATGGATTATGTTTCAGCATCTCGGAAAGTAAGTTTGGAAAGGAGCACTCCTGTTAACATTCGCAGGAGTGTAGATACCTGAATTATAACACACTGATTATGCTTCATCATGATGGGAGCAAATCTGCGATGCCAATGCAATTTACATGCACACTAGCATCACTAGTCGAGGACAACTTTTCCGGCCTAGGACCATCATTACCATCACTTCTCCATCCCCCCCCCCCAAAAAAAAAAAAAAAAAACACCTATTTGGATCTCTGATAGGTGAGAAGGTAGCACTCCATTCCATTGGCACTCCGTCCATCAGCGTTTCCTTCCGCAATGATGTAAATTGGCAAAGACATCTTTTCATACGTGCTGGCTAAGTTTCGATTTATAGAATGTATTTTTCCAAGGGCTCGATTGCATGGATATGCACCTCGATCGGAAACACAAATGCACTGGGGCATGCAGTTGTAGGTTGCTTTACAAGGTCACCCCATGATAAGAGAGGAGAGGGAGACTTGGCCTTGGCCTTGGCCAGGCCATGTGATTGTGAGGCTGCACAGCCATGTTCCCCCCAACTTGCGTGAAAATGTACCAAAGAACTGTGGGGGTAAGGCTCACGTGACAAGCATCCTCCTCCTCCCAGAAATAGTACCAAAGTATAGTACTTACAAGGGAAGGAGGTGGGATCCAACAAAGATATCCATGGGCTCCCCCAAAGATCACAATTTGTTTAAATGGGGGAAGATTCCTCCATCTCCATGGTTTTTCCTTTTGTTGCTTTTCTACCCCAAAAGTAAAATATGCATATGCGTTTGGGAATTCCATTAGGGAATGCACTCGAACGAACCTGGGTAAATACTAAATAGTGGCCGTGTTCTGATTCTCTGACAAAATATGCACCTGCAACTACTAGGGCAGAACCAACGCATCCATCCCGTACAGGTTTCGCACCCTTTTTAGATGAACTTTGCTCCAGGATTTTGGGTGCCATATTGATAATTATATTAGTTTATTATTCTAAGATGATCTTACTTTTTGCCGCATTAGATTAGAGTTGCATGCATCTGCATCAAATGACTACCTTCGCATTCCAGGGTTTCCATTGATTCAAGGCCAGCTTACATGAGAAACCTCAAAGTGGGAACGGACGATATGATTTCATGAGAACACAAGTTGGTTTGGTCAGTTAAGGAGGTCATAGTTTGGATTACATCAGAGAGAGAGAGAGAGAGAGGGACAACTAAAGTAAAGAATGTCAGACAAATTTGCCAAACAAACATCTCTCATGGGGTGGAGACTGGAGTGTGTACTAACTACATCAGTATAACAAGTGATATCGAAGAATAAAAGCATGTCTTCCCTACAGCACCTCCCACCCACCCTTCCACAGGACCCATTTGAGAGTGAAAGTAGCATACACGAAACAGAAATGAAATATTCACAGACTGACGACCTACGAAACAGGACAAAAGGGGTGGGGAGAAAATGCAGATATATATATATATATATATAAAGATCTGAATTATGGGAAACTTCAAAGTAATGTAGTATACGCACTTCACAGGAAAACTGGTGGTTAAGTTCTCAGCATGGCATGCAAACATGTCATTAGTCCGCCTTTCTGCATAAAACTCTCTGACCTTGTGTGTTCAATCTTTTGAGATGCGGAGTACTTTCTTCATCATTTTTCTGCACTGAATTAGTCACAGTCACAATCATCTTCTTATCTCTTAGATCTTGTGCCAATCTTAACAAGAATCCTAGTTCTACAAGTTGAATTCTTGATATTGCCAACCCACTCATGGGATTAGAGAGAAAAAGGGGATGATGAAAGGACATCGATCTGATGCAAATTGCAAAACGCAGCAGAAAGTAACATGCAGCCAACTGGAACATTGCGGTTCAGTGGGCTTACATCCATAACTACTCTTCTAAGGATGTGAAAGGTAACAGGACCGTTTATAAATTATTCACAGCAAGAAATAGCTGGTGCCGGTCCCGAATGTCCGAAATTCAATCACCCCAAGCTGTGGGGGCCCTTTGTACTTATTTTGTTACGGAATCTGGTTATTGCAAATTCAAACACGTAATAATGTGTGCGTGGAAAGGAAATGAATCAATGATCTACATAATCCAATTCTCATCCACTCAGAGAAAGAGGAACAGACCACCCACTTTTGTGTAGTAGTTTTTGTGGACAACCGAATATCAGGATCTTGAATTGGGTTTCACCTTTAATTGCAAAGTCAGCAAACTGCGGAAATCCTGCTAAGTCATAGTGTCACACACGCACACACACACTTCCTATTTGCGTCTAAATCTCATTATTGTCTTCAAACTAATCACTTTTGTTTTCCTTTTTGCAAAATAGCTGTAGTATTAGAAGTATTATATACTACTCCACATAAACAAACTAAAAGAGATAGCCAAGAAATGATCTTTGCCATATCGGGGCGGGGTGCTAGCCAACTGCACCATGTGATTCACGGTCTGTGTTAAACCGAATGAGTTCGGCTTGATTTGGCCATTAATTTCTAAATTTTGATTGCAAATGGCACCAACCGCAGATCCCAAAATATCTGTTCAAAGAATCAGAGCCATATGTGATGGAGTAACTTCACGTAAAGGAGCTAGAGGCTATGTATAATGTATTGGAGAGGGCAAGATTGCAACGTTGATGGAATACTTTCTGAAAATGATAATGTGGCTAGGACGGCATATGCACACAAGGGGCATACATGATTCGGTTGAGGATAGGGAATGTGTAGAGTAGTTGCGAGTTCAAGAAGAGTTGTGGCTCAGACTAACAGAACAGAAGTTATTTGCTCATAAACCATAATTTAATAAAAATCGACCGAGCAAGGATCAGAGGACCAGCTAAGTAGAGCCACCCTTGCTTCTCTGCTCGTCCAAAATATCACAATTCTGGTAATGCATCAAATTGTCTGAACTTTTTAAAATACTCAATCTATTGAAAAGGTTGGCTAGTCATGAACTCTCAAAAAAGGGGAGAAAACAAAAAAAGAAAAAAAGAGTTTGCTAGCATATATATTAATCTTAGCTTTTTCTTGATTTTTAAAGTGGTTTGTGGCTCTCAGGCTTTTGCTCAAGTTATAAGAATAGAATTCAGGCAAAGGCGTATGAGCTCTTGGGTTGGCGAGAACGGAAGGCCTATATTTCAAGCTGACCCCTGGAATATCTTGAAGTATGCGTTGTCCTCATTTTCATTGCCAACAAAACTCAGCTCGCTGATGGGTTGTACATTCACAGTCCTTAACTGCACTCATCATGCAACATCTTTGTTATCGAAAAACCACCAAAAAAAAAAAAAATCCACGATCCATTTAATTGGGTTTTTGTGTGGGTTGAATTAGGGCGCACATACCGATTTTTAATGTACATTGATTAACACTATCTGGCTTAGGATGGTTTAAGGCAAAGTTTGGAGCACAGCCATGAAATGTCAAAGAAAATGCTAGAACATTTACAGTGTCAGGAGTAAGAGAATTTGGAAACTAAGGTTTCTCTGAACAGAGAAAAGATTAAAATTAAGAAACATTTCATACGATTGGCTAAAAAAGATAAAAAATGCACGGGTAACCTCTGTTATAAATTAATACGGAGCTCATTTAGTTTTGACCCAACCACAGTTAATACTCTTAATTCATGTTAGTTTAATTAATTGTCATTTGGAACCACATGTTAAATCGTGTGACTAATACTTAGTGGGACTTTGGCCTAGTACTGTCAACACGATCCACATTGAGATATGAAGAGAATTTGTACGTAAACAAAACCAAGAGGTTATGGATTGGATTGGTCTTATTTGGCCAAAAATTTCTGCTTGCTTCATCAACACAATTTTCAATCACTTTTTTATTTCAGATACATCATATCAAAAAAGTGCTACAGTATTTTTTTCACAATATTATCCCAAATAACCTACTATCCACAAATAATGGTGGTGGCTTCCGAGTTGTCATATGTCAATGTTTAGCCCACTAGTGTTTGGCGAAATAAAATAATAATTATACTTGCATCGTTTTGATACGAAGAAACAAAGATGTCATGACTGAACTGTTTCCAACTTCCACAAGGTAGCAGCGCAATTCATGCACCATTTTTAGGCTTTTCTTCACCTTTTGAAATTCCTTTTTTAAATCAAATAGGGAGAAATTCGGCTTGCAGAGGTACTGAAGAAGCTTTTGTTCGTTCTCAATCATCATCTTCCTTTTTACAAATATAACTTTCAAGTGGATTATTAATAACTAATCATAATTCTAAATAAATAGCAATCGATTTTGCCTGGATTTCTTCCCTCCCCTCCCCCCCCCCACCCCAAAAAAAAGTATCTATGTATCCGTATTATAATTTGTAAGCATTCCATCACATGGTAGAGCCGAGCCGTAGAAGACGGACGAGCCATACAAATAAGTATAATGGGATTGGTGCGTGGAGGTAGTAATACTTGACCACACTCCTTAGTTTGTACCTTGTAAAAAAACATTTGTTAAGTGTGTTTGGATAGTAGATTATTTAAAATAATTTTAAAAAATTTTTTTAATAGTTGTTTGATATAATATATGTAAAATTAAAAAATTAAAAATTATATCGATTATGGAAGTAAAAAATATTTTGACAAATAATAACAATCTAACCATGTACGTTCTTGAAAAACTAGGCAGGGAGAAATGACATCAATAATTGCTAATTGGCGTTTAATTTCCACAAAGACTTGGAATTCTCTCGCAGGGTGTTGAAAAAACGCCTGTGCGGGGAAAAGTTCATAACAAATTAATGTACATAAGTTTAACCCAAAAAATAGATTCTTGGGTGTGGTGTTAGCTTCACTGAATCAAGAACCCCACATGGGTTCCCAAAAAAAAAAAAAAAAAAAAAAATCCAACAATGCCGAAGATGATGAGAAGAGATGTTAAAAAAAAGAGAAGCCAACACTAGCTAGTAATGCTGCTAGCTTCGTCCTGTGCCATCTCGTCCTCATTCACCAAACAGATCACCGGTTAACTACTTGATTAGACTAGTAGTCTATATATTACGAGCAAGCTCCCTTAGTTTCACCGGAGCATTGAAGTTAGAGATCGGAAAACAACTTCTTCGCAAGGAATGGTGAGGCCCATGTCATGGTCAAACCCAAACTCCTCCTCGGCACGTCGGAGAAGGCACTGGAACTCTGGATGAGTCAAAAAGGAAATGGGCACAATATATCGGCTCCGGTTTTCGCCCACGTAAACGGCAAAGTGGCCTTTAGGCACGTCAAGCGGCAGCCCATCTTCATCGTACCCTTGCTTCTTTCCCAAGCTCGAACATCTCTTCAAGATTTGCTTTATCACGGCCGCTTGTGGCAGCTTGCTGCTTGATTTTCTGATGGCCATGCTTGCGATTTGCTAGTAGCTAGTAGTAATAAAGTTGAAGCAAGAGGAGTTGAAGAATTTGGTGGCTGCTCTAGGTTAGTGAGGAGTGGGAAAGCACTGCACTTGCTAGAGAGTTGAATATTGGTGATGAGGATTGAGGAATGGGAATGGAAAAGGGGAGGTATTTATGAAGAGGAATGAGCCCCGGCGAGGGGGGGCGGACTGGGGTCATGGGTCATGTGGATGTGTTGGAGTAATAGGACAGAGCACGGGTGCCGTTTTGGGGATTATGTGTGTGAATGTGAGAAAAAAGGACAGTTTTTTTTTTCTTTTTTTTTTTTGGGTTTTTTTTGGGGGTGTGGGGTGGGTTGGTTGGTTTCCTGTATATGTGTGTGTGTGTGGGACTGTGGGGGTAAGAAGCCCGTTGGGCGTCCGTTGTTCTGTTGGTCCTTGGTACAACAATACGGACCCCCCATTCTAATTGCTTTGCTGTGACAGGGATTCGCAAGTTCTCTCCACCCAAAAATTTTAGTAGGAGCTGATAATAAATGATAGTAGAAGGAATATAAGTTAGTGCCAGGCCCCTCTTCAATTTAAGAGTCGATCCTCTCTCCGATTTTCTTTCGTCGAGGAGCGGTGCACCTTAGTACTGTTTGGTTTACGGTGCAGCTTTGTTTTGTTTTGTTTTGATTTGATGAGCAAAATTGCGGGTGGTGTTCAGTGTAGCCACTAACGTAGCTTTCACTGTTGGAGTTTGGTATCAAATCCTCAACATACGTACAAGACATTTCATCAGACTGCTTCTGCTTCTATTTCCAACATCCTGTCTCGTCTCTACTCTGGTATTGGTATGATCAACATTTACTCCTGAGTTTGAATTTATAATGACAAAATCTCTATTCGAGTTACCCTAGTCCAAAACAGGAGTCCTGGGAAAGATTCAATTGACAGACAACGGAATTTTGGTAAAATATAGTATTGATCAATGCCCATATATGGAGACACCTCCACTCGAAGCATTTACTTGCAGGGTTTGGGGCTAGGGTACGATTAATTAATTGGGATCGATTATGAGCGCGACACAGTTTTCCAAGCAATGCCAAAATTTAATGCATCATTATTTAGTTACTGTTGTTAATGTGTAGATTTATTGTGCTAGTATCTACACTGGCGCTGCACCATATAATTGAAACTAATGCTAGCAAAAAAAAAAAAAAAAGGCCTTCTGATCCGCATTTGTAGCATGTGTATTACTACATTACACCGTATCATAATTGGAAGTGGTGATGGCAGAAAACTTTGATCCGCATTTGTAGCCCATCTAAGTACCACGGTAGTTGAATGGCTATTGTACAACTACTTTATGAGATAGAGAGATGGGGCCCGGGGGTCTGGGGGGCTGGGGATGGTGGTGGGGGTAGAGAGAGAAGGGAGAGAGAGAGAGAGAGAGGGAGGGCTCTCTCAGAGATCACGGACCATAGATAAGTGTACTGAGGAGTACGAAGTACGAACAACTGTGCTGAGCGGGTTTGGTTTTTTGTGATTGTTGGCCTTGTGATTCTTCCACAAACTGTCAGAACAAACAAAGGGGGAGAGAGAGAGAGAACTGAGAAGTGAGAGCTAAACATATATATAGTATATACTACTCTCTTTCTTAGCATGAGTGAGTGATTCAACATAGATTTTGCAGAAATTCATGTGCGAATCTACTGCTGATATCTTGCAGGTTTGACGCATAGCAACACAATGAGACTAATAAATAATTGCCCATTCCGCTTCTGCATCGACTTGCTGCTTAGGGAAAATCTTGTACCAACCTTTTTTTAATTTAGTTCATTCAGAAGACAGAAAAATTCGAGGCAATCATGGCATCTGAAAACAAAATTAATCACTAATTCATTCATTTACTAATAATTCATCAACCCTTCTATCTGGACTAGTCAGTTTTTTTCTTGACCAGTTCAACTTGAATATGAATGCGTCCCACATGCAACAGTTGACGTATAACGGTTTCTTTCGGTATGCGTGAAGTTTGGAAAATACTTAGGTGGCTTTATTTATTTCTAATAATCCACCGGCATCCATAGTCAAATTTTTCAAAGGATATACATTAAATTTAAACCTCTACAGGCTAAATCCACACATGATTATATTAATTATATAAGGTTTTAATATTGGTTGTATAGGTCATTAAGACATTAGGTATATAAATTTAGATCGTAAGAGCGTGAATTTAGTCCATTCCTTTCTGAAATCAACATGCATTACTTATCATAACTCCTCCCATGACCACATTAGTAGCACAAATTGCGTTTAACCATGTTCTAACTTCAATTATTTGACACAGCAAGTGCTGAGTTCTGGTGGGCATTGGGAACCACATTACAACTTCCAAGCTGATGAATTTGCATGTTGAATTCTCTCTCTTTAGACTAAGTCCTCAAGTAAGACCACTGTTATCTGAACGACTCAATGAACGAATGGATTTTTGGACATTTTTACAATAACAATAATTAATCTTTGCCTTGAGACTTGAGAGCAATACCAGTCTGATGCCAATTTTGATTATTAAAAGAAAAAGCATGATCCGTTGTGGATGGATATATCACCTTTGTTTAACTTTTGCCCAGAAGTCTAGGAGCCAGCTAACACGACGTATATTCATCCTATGGTCATTGAACAACAACTAATTGATGCCAAGTAGTACTACTATATTACTGGTTTCACTAGCTAGTCGGACCATTTCCTTTCCTACATTCTCATATGTTTTTCCAGGTTGACCAATTCGTAGGTGAGTAAAATATTATTATTTCTAAGGTGCTATTAGTCAAATTATTATATTTGTAATGCAAAGTGAAATATTATTTGAAAAAAAATAATTTTGCTATCCAAACACTACTAATATTATAACTAGATAACCCACTTCCGCTAACAAGAAATGCTGCCCTTTGAATTAAAAGTTCAATCTAGATAGCTAATTATCAGTTATAAATTAACAAGGCTCGTTATAGAATTGGGTGACAAATTATTTTAATTTTAAGAACTTGTGATGCCTTATTTATTTAATTTGAAGTGCTACTTATGACAGAACAAGTAATCATTTTGCATCAACGATGGTGGCCAGAGGCAAGAATCTAAATGTGTGTGACCTTCAATGCATTTCCTACCACCTTTCCACTGCCTTAGATGCTGTGAGGGATGAGATGAGGATCTACTACTACCCCATGTGCTGGTGGTCCTTGTACTGAACTAGCAGCAGCAGCAACAGCAGTACCAGCGGCAGCCGCACCGCCACCACCACCAAATTGAATAATAGTAAAGAATCAGATAGCGATCCACAATGATAGCACCACCCCACAAAAAAGTTGCATCTGCATGTTCTGAGGCTCAAAACTTGGCATCCAAAACCTTTTGTTTTCCCCTTTTTGTTTGTACTCCCAAGTCTCTTATAGCCCACCCAAAAAAAAAAAAAACCCCATAAAAAAGACTTTTTTTTTTTTTAATATTCGGATACAATTACGATTTACGATCCTCTTTCAACACCCGGAAGCCAAGGAAGCTATTTAAGACCTCATTTCTTACATCAATTCACACTAATCCACAGAAAAAGTATCACATTATCCCAGGACAATTACCAACCAAATTCTTCCTCGCCCGCAATTTGCCTGACCTTATTTTGCGCAACGATACTACCGCACACAAATCGTAGGTTGCTTAGTCAACGACAAGCATCGAAATCATACCTTGACATTTTCTCATCCCTTCCCACCTCCCTCAACATTTGTCAATCCGTTTAGTATTCTTTTTATCACTCTTTTTCTATGTGGAATCAAAATGGAGTTTTCCCAAGTTCGATTACTTCCTCTGTCAGATTTACAAATATTATTGCAACCTGGCAGAACAACAAACAAGCAAGCACAGGGTAGGAGCAGAAGGAGGTTCCCCCCTCCCACCTTAAAAAGTGTAGCTATCTCCTTCCCCAAAATCCCTCCATTTAATAGGATAGGATTTCAAAAAAAAAAAAAACAAGGAGTTTCCCGAAATAGCTTTTCTACTATGGGCATCACATGGTAAACAGAGAAGAAAGATCAAAATGCTTTCAACCATTTAACCTGTCCTTGACAAACTACACTACACGTACGGAAATAGATGAAGTACGATAGGTGGCCCACGAGACTAAAGAGGAGCTTGAGGGGGCCGGGTGGTCCCTCATTGTCAACAAAATGCGGTGATCCGTATAGATGATCATCAGCCGCGGTTCTATTTCGAGTTGGAGAGTGACCCAGCGCCCCCTACTGCACATGAAAGCCATGTTACTCCTGCCCCCCTCCCTAGGTATACGTAGAATCAACATATACTCTCACAGTGAGATTAGTTACCAACTACCGCAAACTCCCTAGTTAGCTGTACGAGACTAATCTTGGAAATTTTCACAAGTTTAAAGGGTTAAGAAGTTCACAAATATAGAAATTTTTGTGATCCTTCACTCAATGTAAGAGTGATGCGACCCTTCAACCGCTCTCTAGATGGAAATAACCCCTTTTAATAGTAGAGAGACATACCATGAACGGTTGTAACTAACAATTAACATCTAAAGGATTAATAAGAAAATCAACCTCTCAAAGATTAGAAATTCTGTATAGGTTTTCCAATCTTCGCTGGGATCTTGAATCACTAGTGCCAAGTTCTGTCAAGAAGATTCCATTATCTTGCACTTTATAGAGCGCAAGTTCAGGCCCAAAGGAAAGTGAGTCTAATTTGGGAATTGGAAGAAAAATTTTCATTTCTTCTTTCCCAGTTTATATCCCTCAAGTTTTTACACCGACCCCATTTGATGTTTTTCCATATTCATACCAGCATATACATTTGTCATCCTCCTGTGTCTCTCAAAAGCAAGCAAAAATGAGACTGGATTTGAGAAAATTTTCATGGAAGGCACCAGAATTCAAAAGCCGAATGACAGCAATCTTGAAGGTGGAAAGAGATTCCGCTTTGATCAAATTACAGAAAACATGAAAGTCTGATTAAAGTGCATTGATGAGATATATACTATTGGTAGAAATATGCAAGTGTCACGTAGTTAGTTTTACGCCTTCTTTTGGCAAGTTACACGATGGTATTTGCCATTGCATGTCTTGTGTGGTGAAAGAAAGTAAAAGGAAAAGACATAGAAGTTTCATACGAAATACGACATTCAAGTGTTTTAGCAGTCTAACATGGGACATTTTGTGCGGAGTGACATCAGGGACTTCAACCAACAAAACCAGCATCAACGATATGTTGGCAAACTTTCTCTGAATCTACATATGCATTTGAATCAAAGTCAATTTCCTTTCACATCCTAACAGCCCAACTCAATCAAATGGTCATCCAATCATATCACTATATTCATGCGAGTTCTATTCTTCAGTTTCACTTATGAAGGCAGCTTTTCCTGTTGAACTCAAGCGCTTCCCACCTATTTTAGATTGGCTATACGAGTAATATATCCGCATCTCAGAGTAACTTCCTTTTCTTCGTTCATTTGTGTCTACTGTATACGTTATTCAAAGATCAGGTATTGGGGTACATCGACTTGCTAGAAAATGTCATGCTTTCATCTAAATCATGCCCAGCAGTAAGGATGATCTTAGGTGCACTAGCTTCCCTTAGTTTTTAAGTTCGAAGCACATCACGGTCAGCAATAACTTCAAGCATTTTCAGGCTTTATTCTGTAATGATTGTCAGGTATGAATGGCTCAGTGGAATATATCATCCAGATCTCTACTAAAATGCACTTGCTGTTGTTGAATTATTGCAATTCTTAGAAAGGGACAAAACTACTCTCCATTAACATAGTTAATCTAACAATAGAGAGGCCACACGTGAAGAACGGCAACTCTCAGATGATGTACTGTCTGAATCTAAATGATTTATTTTTAAGGTCGACATTGACGAATACTGAGTACCAATTCTTATTGATGCTCAAAAAAAAAAAAAAAAGATCTCTTGTCCAAGTTGATCAAAGAATAAATCAAAGGATTCATTCCATCTATTTATTTGCTTCTTATTGCACAATGAGGATGCAGCATTTATCAACATAGATGAACAAGACAGGAAGAGTGCAAAAAAGAGAACACAAGGGCAAAAGGGAAAAGAAATCATGAATTTCCCATCTATGGAGAATTTTATTAAAAAAAAATATCACAAAATATCAAATTTTCATCACGAAATGCTATGGCAAAATTTCTATCAATTATGAGAAGTGTGGCATGGGTTTACATGTCAGAGGCAGGTTTCAGCTGTTGGTGCTGCCCATCTATCAAACTCAATTGCCTTCTGAGTCTTGCAATATGAGCTTGTACCTATTGCAGTCAAAAGAGTATTTGACAACATTGACCTTATCATACAGATACAAAGAAACTACATACCAGCCAAGCAATTGATAACAAAAATACTTCAATGGCAGATATGGACAAGAAAAAAAAATTCATTCAAAAGGTTCCCAAATCCTTGACTAATTGAGCACTAAAACCTGCGATGATATTTACTGTGATGCCTACAGAATGCATATAAACTAGATCACAGTTTCAAATCTATATTTCTTGATCAATGCAAGTAGGAACTTGGTCAGATTGTTGATAAAGAAGCGGAAAGAAGTTTCTATGCATCAGTAGCTATTCAGTCAAACGCAGTTCTTATAATGATGTCGTCAAAGTTTATGCAGTTCTTATAACACCATCATCAAATTTCAGAACTCAGCTTCTCAAGACACTATGCGTATCTTGTCTTCCAACCACTCCACTGAATGCAGTCGTGACACTCGAATGGAACTAAAATCCATGTCCACCTGGTATTCACTACTACAGCTAAAGCATGTAATCAAATACCAGCCATCTATAGGCATTAAACATAAGTTTTGTCTGGTAAAAATCATAATCCAGTTCATTTTCCAAATGTGTACCAGTCTGAAAAAAGACGAGTTGTATCACATGTTAAGGTACACTACTGGCTCTCCTGTATCAGGTGCTTGACCCCAGTAATACTTGACAATGACTTTTATTATACAAACATCTTACACCATGATTAGCATACTCAGAAAAATTAAAATATCCATAAAACATGAATTAATCTACATCACATAATAAAAGATATTTCAAAAATTAAAATAGAGCAGGACCAATTAACCAAAGTGAAATTCTGAATGAGTTGTGGGATACCACGACTTCTATGATAGCCTTAACTCCAGAGACAACTTGATCCATCTACATCATTTATCCCTCCCAGCCATATAACTAGATTACTCTTTAAAACGGAGAAGCCCCATAACCAAAGCATGAAGCTATGGCATACATAAGAAAGAAACAAGAAGAATAGCACTCCAAAAGAAGAAAAGAGCTCACAGGTAGAATCACCTTATCCAATAAAAAAAAAAAGCCCAAATCCCACCTCTCTTTATTGTTTAGTTAATTTTAACGCTGGAAATTCCTGCATCTAACGCTTGCAGATTTCCCAAGCTGTATACATCGAAGGCACAAGTGGCTAATGCAACATTCATCTTAGCCCCCTCACATGGAAGAATATGAAAAACCTTGTGCAACAGTGAACCCTATTAAGCAAACAAGGAGATTGATCTTGGAGGCACATCCCAGTCAGATCTCTAGCCATGATATTGAATTTTGATAGAGCAGAAATTATGCCTTCTTGTTCAAATTTTGCCAAGCAAGAAAAAGCAGATGGGAATACCCATCATAATTCTTCATATTAGTCTACATCATCCACAAATATTGAGTACATAGTTGTGACAGCATTTTTGAATTTACATCTGGAACTTCATTATCAATGTCTACAGCATCTACATACTATACCATCTATTAATTTAGACACACGATTTTTTGAGCATTCAAGCCTTATCATGGGAATTTATCAACTAATACACTATTAAGCTTCTCCAAGAACTAATCAGAATCTTGAACTAGCACTTCAAGTCATACTATGGAGATATTGCCTTCACATAATTAACAGGAAATAAAACGAGTTGATGCAAATAGGCACTCAAGGGCTTAGAAAAAACTTGACTGGTAAGCAAGTCCTATAATCCAACAGAACTAAAAACTTAAACTGAAATTCACTTTAATCTTCCTCTGTTAGTCAATAGAAGATCATAATTCCTACAAACAGATTTGCAATTAGTTACCAATTTCACTGTCTTTACTAATCAGAAAGCTATGTCCTCAAGTTACTTCCCCAATACAAAACACTCCTGTGGAGATTTCTGCTTCTAATGGCAAACTGGTTTGAGAAGTTGATAACAATTCCCTGCTTTTGCCAAAATGAAAGAGACCCTAGATCTGATTTTAGTAATTTAGTTCTCATTGCCATACTTTAAATTTGTTTTAGTTAAACCACTGCATAATTAAGTTTTGACTTCTTGTTGTTCACTATTGATCCTTTGACATTTGATCAGCTAAAGAACTAAACTACCACCATACTATTGTGCATGCTCAACCAATAAGATGCATATTAAACAGGAAGATTTGAGGAGACAGGCATGCGATATTTTCAATGATTTCAAGCAAAACTAATACACTTGCACAAGACAACCTGGTGCGCTTTATCATTCAGCTGAAAGAAAATTTAATATTTTTGAGAAGGTTTATAGTTTAGACAAGCAGAAGAAGGAATTACCAGACTTAAAAAGAAATCAAACTGACCTCCTGACGAGCTGCAGCAAGTTTTAACAGTTCATCAGCCTCTGAGAAATTTGAGAACCACTGACTTAAGGTGTGATCTTTAGTGTCACCTCTTCTCCTTTTATCTACATCCTCCAATGGCACTGCAAGTGAACAGTGAGAGACTCAGTACCTAAAAGGACCGTTAAAAGCAAAAGTCCACAGATTGTGCAACAAGAGAGGGAAAAAGCACCAGGAGGTGGCAAAGCAAAACCAGCCGGCAGTCTGGGCACGACAACAGCTGGGTGATTCTGCACGCGAGCAAAAAAACCTTCTGAAGGCTCAGTAAATACAATTTCATCATAGGATTCCACAACAACAGGTTTTTTGGTGGACATTGGACCAGAATCGTCGTCTGGATATAACTTCAAATGATGGTATCTGTTTGGAGACTAACATCAGCATCTCAACCGTTTAACATGGACAGACCAAATTAATCAACAATATTTGGATTAAGCACAATAAAAATCACAGAGAACAAGAATTTTGAAAAGATTAGGGAAAAAAAACATAAAATTTTTATGGTTTTATGAAGTTTTAACTATATGAACAGGATCTACAACCCTGCATTACCTACCTGAATTTTAGATTTCCAGAATGTCCAATATACAACACAGAAAGATGATCAAGGGAAGAAACTCACAAGTGCAACGGCTTCTCGCAAACATCATTATGGAAATGAAGGGTTATGACAATTTCAAATTCACCCCACCCTGATTCGGACAACTCAAAAGGTGGACCGTCAACAACCCTTGTGGGATTATTAAAGCTCGAATGCAACTGAAAAACAACACGCTTTACTACCACACTGATATCCTCATTTGTTGCTCCTCGAACATAAACAGTCCATTTATGAGATTGGTACCTAAATAAAAACTTTACTTGCTCAGGCATTTCATCAAACGTTCAGCAGACAATAATCATACAACGACTTTATCAATACTCACTCGCTAGCCTTCTTACCGAGCCAAAATGCACTATTACCATACACAACAGGCACACTTATTTCCAGCTCTTTGAGCTTCTTAGCTAAGTTCTGCACACATCCGAATAACGACATTAAAACGGATACGATGAGAAACGCTCAAAACAAAGAATGCCGTAAACTGAGATTTTTATTGCTTCAACTCAAAATATTGGGAATTCAAGAGATTAACCTTTCTTTCAGTATCATCGGAAGATTTAACCATCTTGGTCCTCTGTGATTTGGGGGCGGGCCCACCAATGTCCGGCTGATCGGTCCCGTGCTTCTTCGATGATGAGCTCTGAGGCATTCTACGTTGCACAGGCCTTTTAATCCGGTCTTGGCGAATTGGAAGAAGGGCTAGGGTTCGAATAGAAATCGTCTACGCTCAGGTGTATGAGTTTTGTGTCAGGAGAGGAGGGGGGTTCGAGGTCTTGCTCAGGCCTTAAGGGGCTTTTTGGTCATTTTGAATAGGAGGCGCGCCAATGGATGTGAAAAATGTTGACGTGGCAAGCTGATGCTTTTTCAAGTTTTTGACTTTTTCTTGTTAAACTTTTCGAGTTAGACTTAGACAGGATTCCCCTCCAACCTTTACCGTTGAAAAAGTTGGGATGTTTGAAATCAAAACGTCGACGTTTTGCGCCATAACCCCCGGCACCCGCGAATGTTTCCCTTCCTCCAAATTGTAAACTAACATTTACAAAAGAAAACTTTCATTTGCTTAGCAGTTGAAGCATAATCAATCCATTAGTTAAGATTGTAGGTCCTATGTTTCTCTAGTACTAACATCCCATGCTAATTAATTTTTTAGCTCTATATTTCTGTCTCTGTCTTGTTTGTTTTTGTATCTTAATCCATTTTTGTTTGAATTGAAAAATTTTTTTTTTGCACAGTCAAGGCTAAAACTGTCTCCCAAACTTCTGTGAAAGTAATTCTCCCTTTGTTGATCATCGAATATCCTGCCTGACCCCGGACTGCCCCTAAAAATGTAAATAATCGGACTTAGAGCTTATTCATTTTGAAAGTTCACTATCTTCAGAAAAAAAAATCATTGAACTCAGGGAGGGAATTAGAAACCTTGGAGCTTTCATGATATGAAATTCCGGAGTGCTACTGAGTTAACAATCCAACCTTTTCACAGGAACTTTACTGATGAGCTCAATCAAGTCTATGTCAAATACGAAATAAACACACTACTATTCCGAATAAACGAATAATCATATGACCAAACTGATGAGGTCAATGAAGTCATTGTCAAGTACGAACTAAACACCAATCTGAAGAAACGAATAATCATATGACCATTCCAAATTCCACAATTACATCTCCTGTACTGTATTTTGGTAATTACACAGGGATTGTCAACAACCAATACATCAATGCTTGCAACTGAATTTAGTGGCAACCTTTAGTCAATTGCAAGAGCAGCGTGCTTACAAAAATACGTGCTTTGTGACTCCTTTCACACAGCTGAGGAAGAGATTCATCTCCAAAAGCTTTTCTGTAACTAACTTGGTCACAGTTATTTGATCATCTATAACAGTGCATTCTCCCAGCCCATAATTTAGCACTTTCTTCAGCAACATTCCATGTGATAATATCTCAGTGACTCTGAGAATTTGTAAAGGAATTAATATTCAGACCCGATTTATCTCTTTTTCCACTTGCAAATCTAAATAGACGAGCGATCAATTAAACTGAAGGATAATCTTGGAGAAGATTCCATCTTGCCTCAGCAACTGCCTCGAGAGAGTTGCAACAAACAAATTGAAAAGAATGAGATCCTCAAAATGGAGACGTTCTTCGTAGATGACTCTCCAAGTCATCTAGTAACGTCTATCCAACTGCATCCAATATCTTTCTTTAGTTTTCTTCCTTTCATCAACTCCCTCAACTGTCCAATTTCATCCCACAAACCATTGCTGGCATACATGTTAGATAGTAAGACATGGATTCCAGTATTATGAGGCTCCAACTCAAGTGCCCTTTGACCGGCCAATTTACCTAAATCAACATTCCCACACTCACTGCAGGCGTTTAGCAGGGTCCCCCACATCGAAACTGTGTATCTGCTATTTCCTTCACAAGGCATCTCATTTATCAACTTCCATGCCTTCTCCAGCTCACCAGCCCGGCATAGCGCATCAATCAAACAGCTATAATGCTCTGGGCTTTGTTTTAATCCAAAGTCGCGAGCCATGGATGCAAAATATTCGAGTGCAAGCTCCACTTGACCTGTATGACCACAAGCTGAAATGACAGCTAAGAAGGCCACTCCATCGGGCCTAGTTCCCTTGATCAACATGTCTCTAAACAGCATAATCACTTGTTTGTAATGGCCATGTTTTCCGTAAACTCCTAGCAATGAAGTCCACAAGGCAACATCTCTCTTTCTCTCCCCTTCTTGTCTGAACCCTGCCATACTAAATATAAGTTCAGCGTTCTCTACTAGCCCACACTTGCCATACATTTCAATTAACAAACTCTGCAGAAAGACGTCGTCTCCAACATTCAAAACTTTACGTATAACACTTGCATGAATCTGCCTGCCCAATCCTGTTGCAGATAGCCCAGAACAAGCGCGCAAGGCAGCAGAAAATGTAAAATTGTCACAATCTAAGTAGAATGCTGGCATTTTCCTAACCAATTCGACTCCCTCACTCCACATCTTAGCTTCAGCATAACCTGATAAAAGTGCATTCACACAAACAGTATTCTTCACAGGAATTTCATCAAACACCATTGCCGCATCGCCAGTGAACAACATTTTCCCGTATAAATCAATCAAAGCACTGCCCACAAAGACGCTACGAAACCACCCTGATTTTTGAACATGGGCGTGAATATTTTTACCAAAGATCAGATTATTATCACAAGACGATGACCTTAAAGCGCTGCACAAGGCATACGAGTCTACATGAACACCATTAAAATGCATGAAAGAGAAGGTATGGAGAGCAAGAGAATGACACCCGTTTTGAGAGAAATGGGAGACAATTGAATTAAAGGGCAATGGGTTTCTGGGGCTAAGGAACTTGAACAAGTTGGCTAATGTTTGAGTGCTGTTTGTGCTAAGGCACGGGGTGTATGCGAAGATGACCTTGGTCTGAAGATTGGGTGCGAAAAAAAGTAGACCTGTCCTGAGCAAATGTGCATGAAATTTCTTAATGGCCTTAAGATTTCTCGTCTGAGAGCAGTGGCTTAAGAGTTGAGTGATGGGTAGAAAGTTCATCAAACAAGTAGATTCCGCTACTAATCTCTTAATATAAAGTCAAGCCCTTTGTTGGGATAGACGGGGAACTAATAACGCCCAGGCGACTAAACTCAACAATACGGGTGGAGATGTACTAACACCGTACTTGTCATTCTGATATTTTACGTCTTATGTTTACACTTGGTTAAATGTATTTTAAGATTGGAGTAGCTGAGTAAGTAATGAAAGACCGCATGGAAAAGAAAAGTAGGGTGGAGCAGCAGCAAATAAGCCTAAAACCTGCTGTCTCTGCCAACAGGCAGGAGACTGTCGATGATTCACTAGCGGGAAGCTTTGCAATTTCTTAAAGAGGTTGCTTAATTACTTTTACTCGGTTAACTTGCAAAGCTGTGTACTCGGTGATTTTTTCTTTTTAAATGCCTTTAAGCCAATTTAGAGTCTGAATACGAATAAGGAAAGGAAGAACGCGAAAATTGTTGATGCAAGATGATTTGAATATTTTCGTCTATTTGATAACAGGTCATATTTACAGCAGTGAGCAGTAGTACAGAAAAAGAATCCAGTTCTCTTTGTGCAAAATTGGGTTAACCGAATTCTAGTTTCACAATGCCATGATGCGAGTCTCCCATTGGTAAGCTATATAAGCTTCTCTTCTTGCTGAAGGGCTCACAAGTTACAAGTGAGATTGATGAAGATTTCTTCCTTGCATGGAATTGTCAGAGCTCCCATAGGATGGTGGTATCCAAACTCTTCCTCAGCCTGGCTTAGCAAGTGCTGAAATGAAGGATGGTTAAGGTAGGAAATTGGTAGCACATATCTCTTCCTACTAGCTTCCCCAACATAAACAGCAAAGTGGCCTCTTGGTACTTTCGTACCCCCTGGATTTGCAAGAATTCTGCTAAGGATCTGCTTTGCATGAAAAATTCGAGGCACTGCAATACCCATTTTTCTTCGCAAAAACTATTAAAGTTCAAACTTGACTGACACTACTTGTGATTGTGAATTGCGGATAAGATGCTTTTTCTGCTCTGGTTAGGCTAGTGCTGGAGGAGGTATATATAATCTATGAGAGAGGAGAAACTGGTCAACAATCTTTCGGTAGAGAAGGTGGTGGGATAACACATTTGACATGTTGGTCCACATAACAGCATTCATCATTTGACCTCACATGGCTGTGCCTCCCTGATAGAACCAGTTTACCTGACTGATGATAGCAATAAACCTGTGACAGCTTGCCTGGTTTACTGAATTTACGTCTGGCATTATCTTTGGCAATGGAGAGTCACCTCACCAACTCAACAAGGCGGCCCACTTGAACGTATTCCTCAGAACATTTGGGCTGATGACCTATGTGTCATATATAAGCTGTATGCATTACCTTCTCTCGATAATTTATTTTCTGTATGTTGCAGCGGCCAAATAATCTCACCGATTGCAAGTTTTGGAATGTGTATGACTGATAATAGGCAGAGGAGGTCAGAGTAGTAGCTAATTAAAGTGATGATGTCTTTTGACATAAACTCACAGGATGACAAGTTCCACATATTTCTGCTGGGACAAGCGAGCCATATTATGTCGCCGCCCATATTTGCCCTACAATTATGCCAAGTTGCTCACGTAGCTGGATGCTGATTAATGTACTCTTTACATAAACGCGGAAGGATGATGAGCAGATCACTTATTTGTGCAGACTGGCGAGGCACATCATGTTGGCTGCTGGTTCTACATTTTTTAAGCCGAATCGCTTACAGAACAAATGGTAACAATCTCTTGTCTTGAAAACAATATCTCAAGTGAAATCAGGAAAAGAAAAAAATTTAAATTTTTTATGTTCATCCGTAAGTGGACTGCCTAGATTATACCAAACTAAAATTGCGTGAGTAAAAAACTGAGCAGGCAATGCAAGACAAGCTTTCAGTCCGAGGAGCTCACAACACGGTTTTATGGGCATCTTAAGGAACAAAATTGGAAAATGTCACAAGGAAATGAATATCAAGCTCTAAGATGATATAAGTATGAGCAGAAATGAGACGTGGATAGCTCCTGACCAGCGAGGTCAGATGACACCTTCAGTAAAAGTTTGAAACTTGGCTGTATCTTTACAACAATATCTCGACGGCCACGTTCAAAATTAAAACAGATAGATGCATGCAGCCTTGTCCAGTAGGTCACTCTGCAACTTTTTGAAATCATAAAGCTTCCATCTTAATGTGAATCAGTACTAATACATCTAGCGGCTTAATCTATATCATTAACAGGGGTATATCAAAGAGATGTTGGTCATCAGCAGTTTTGCTTTCACTTTTTGAGTGAAAAAACTACTGCAAAGCAATAGCAACTAAAGTTTGTGAATTCATTTCGCCTTTGTTTGCAAATTTTGCTGTGGGTATGAGAACACTTTTCCTTCTTTCCCACTCAAATGTTTGCTTGCAAGGAGGCGATGGAAGGTTGTTTCTGGGATCTTGACATGACAAACTGTAATCAAAAGGAAAAGAAAGGGCAAGACTCTTGTCAGGATTCCAGCACCACGCCTTCCCAAAAACTACTAGGATAAATTAAAGGCTCTCAGTGAAATTTACAGCCAATTCAGCACAGGCGCAATCATTATGAAACTTAAAAAACAGCGCTTTCTCATTTTACCACAATCTTCAAACTTGACAAAGATTAAATGGTTGTTGGAAGTTGTCAGCACATCTACTTTTCTCTTCTAGAACGAGAAATGGATTAGCAACATGCCAAACTGCCAAATAAGGATATCAATTTCTTTTCCCTTTTAAATTTTGAGATAGAAAAACGCATTCTCTTCCTTTCGCGGTTAAAATGGATGCTAACAGTATTGGGGAATAATGACATGTCTTGGGGTTCTTGAAATGACAAAGAATGCACAATAAGAAGCTCTGAGTATTCACAGCCCTTAGCTTTTATCAGCAGGAAAAGGAGGAAAAAATAAAAAAAAAGAAGGAGAAAAGCAACTTTTCAGAACTCTACAAAATTGTGCTTCGCTTTCTCAAACAACTACTGCCTAATAATCTATGCCTGCGGCTAACTCATGTTCCTACTCAATTGAGAAGTGAGATCAACGAAAATATCTTCTCTGCAGGGGATTGTCAAACCCCCCATTGGATGATCAAACCCAAATTCTTCCTCAGCTTGACTTAACAAGTCTTGGAAGGAGGGCTGGTTCAGGTAAGCAATGGGAATTACAAATCGTTTCTTTTCACTTTCGCCAACATAAACTGCAACACAACCCTTCGGAACATCCAAAGATGATTTTTTCAGAATTTGCTTAGTTTGAACAAAACGAGGCAGACGAATGGCCATTAGTACTCTTCCGGATGCTTTCTTGTTTATGCTTGAACTAAGAAAGGCAGTATGATTTACAGAACAAAGGAAAGCTCTATTTTTTGCTTGTGAAGACTGTGTTCATCAAACAAGTCAGAAACGTATTTATAGAAGAACAACAAGGACATAGAGTAGTAAAACTGATGAGGTATCACATGGTTTTTCCTCCCAACTCATGATCCAAAATTTCACAACCATGTAAATTGTTCAGGTGTAGCAGGGCCTACCACTCCTCGAACATGAAGCAGAGAGGACCCCTTTTGAAACAGAAGATATCAAGATTAAGGGAACAGCATTTAATGACAGCAAACCAGAACTTCCCTGCTAAAATTAGCTTTCAGCATACAAATCCTATTTTAATATCAAAATAAAGAACACTTTGGACAATCATCGAGAATGAAAGTTAATACATCAGGGAATACAAGCTTTAATTATCCAATATTGCTCGTACAGCTGATGAAAGTTCACCTATGTTGCATAGAAAGCAACCAATCCACCAACTGTAACTTGCACTTGTGAAATCATTTTGTCAGCAAAAGTTAAAATCAAATTTAACACAATTAGCTTATACATTCATTTCAAACAGAGAGCAAAGTTAAAATGAGAATGCCATGTACCGTCTGCACTGAACACGAACATTGTTGAAGCACCAGTAATAACTTTTTTTTTATTATTAATTTTCTGAGGTATTAAAGTCTGGCTCCCTCTTGAATTTTCATTTCCTCTGCTAACAGAGAGATATTTACAAGGTCACTTTTTCTGACTTTTACATGATTTTAGCAAGCAACAATTCCAGTGATGAGAGGAACTGCAACCTAAAGATCAGTAGTTGGAGAAACTATTAAAACTACAGATATTGAGCATCATATTGACTAAAACACCAACTATATGGTGGAGGAACCAAGTAAGATGTGTCAACCACAAATTAATTAGATAATACGGACACATGCTTTTTTGCAACAAAGAGGAAATCACACACAATTTTTTTGAGGGAAGTTTCACATTCTATTTTCAAGGGGTAGTTGATGCTCAATCACAACCACTTCTGAAAATGTGCACTCATTTAATTGCTGCTTCCTGTTTGACTGCAGCTACCAATAAGCAAATGAAGAAAGGGAAAAGTGCTAACACAGAAGTCAATATATTCCATCAAGTAATATTTACATGGCCATTGCCCAAAAGAGGGAAAAAAGAAAAGAGATTATTTTCTCCTTGTACAAAATTGGATTAAAAAGATTCTAGTCAACTGTGTAAAAACATAAGCCTCCTATTGGTAGACCATATCAGTTTCTCTTCTTGCTTGTAGTCAACATAAGTTACAGAGACTTATAGTCAACATAAGTTACAGAGATTAATGAAGATTTCTTCCTTGCATGGAATTGTGAGCGCTCCCATTGGATGACAGAAGCCAAACTCTTCTTCAACCTCGTGTAGTAAGTGGCGAAATGATGGGCGGTTAAGATAGGACAGTGGTATCACGTATCTCTTCCAACTGGTTTCACCAACATAAACCACACAGTGGCCTTTTGGTACATCTGTACCTTGGCGATTTTCCAGAATTCTGTTAAGGATCTGCTTGGCATGAAAAATTCGTGGCACCCGGATACCCATTATCCTTGGTATAATGCCAAAGCTCCAACTTGTTGGTGATACTTGCTGTTTGTAGACAAGAGGTTTTTCTATGTTGGCTTTGGCTTGTGTTAGAGAAGATATATATACATTACGAGAAAATAGAGTTTGGTGGCCAATCTTTAGATATCATAGAGTGGTGAAAAAACATTGACATGGTAGTCCAGGCAATAACATATATTATTTGGTCTAACATGGCTGTGCCTCCCTGAAATAGATATCAGACCTAAATGGTGGTAACAGATAATTGATGACCTAGGTGTCAGATGCTATTTGCATTAACTTCTCCAGTTGTTTAATTATTTTGTTCTGTCTGATTGCAATGACCAAGTAGCCACAAAGATCAAAAGTTTCAGGATTTGTTATAACTACTTACAGGCAGAGAAGGTTAGGGTAGTAGGTAAATCACATGAAGATGTTTTTTTGATATAAACTAGTGAAAAGACAGGCGTCACTATATATGCTGAGACAAGGAAGGCATATCATGTTGGTCCATGGTTCTACACATCAAGAAAAAGCAGGTTACCTTGCAAAAAGGGCATTAATCTATTCTGACCTGAATTAGTTAGATAATGAGAAGTCCAGCATCACATAGTTCTGCAAGGGACAAGCAAGGCATGCCATGTTCATTGGTTGTTCAACATATAGTAAGAAAATTTCCTACACAAAGTATTTTGCATTAGTGTGTTCTTGACATACAAATAGAGAGGTGACGGAATTATCATTTAGTAGGCAGAGACAAGTAAGGCATATCATGTCTGTTGATGGTTCTACACAGTAAGCCAAACTGTCTAGATAACAAGTTGGGCATTAGCGTACTGATTGAATCTAGCCATCATCTGCCACTGGCCTAATATGTCTATACAAAAAATAAAACTCAAAGTCTTCAAATTTTCGTAACATATCCAGATTGATAACCCCCCCCCCTCCTCCCAGAAAAAAAAAACTGTCAAAAGAAATCTAGACTCAATAATGGCATCATAAAAGTGTCTCCTTTTCAAATTATGAAGTCATTAGTAGACAACTAGACTTCCAGAATCCTACAAAAAACCATGCCAAGAAAAAAGCCAAAATGCAGTGATGGAACAAATGCTCCCCATTCAAGGAGTCCAATGGAAAAAGAAAAAAGTCAAAAGGCCAAGAACTGCAAGCATAAGTATGAGCATAAATGAAGTGGTTGATATGAATTACTAACCTTCCTCCATTCCATGATATGGTAGCAAGCCAACATGACGACTTGACAAAAATGTTGAAACTTTGAAGTTGAAACCTTTAATGGGACTATGCCACGACATTCCAGGCCACTGCAGCATGGCTTGGCTGCATTTGAAATCAAACGAAATGGATTCAACGTTGTCCCCGAAAGCCACTCCAGCACCGTACATGCTTGTGTAAGCATCGTAAGCATCGAACTTCTAGTTTGCAAATCATATTAACATAGAGTCATTACAGAGGCAGTAATGATTTATATTAACCGGCACAATGTTTATTATGGGAATAACATCAAACCGTTGTCAGTCTTCAAGGTTTTCAATCAGAGACTCGTAAACGGCCAATGAACCAACTCGAATATTTCCCTTCGACACCAATTTTTTGCTTGCGAGCATTCGGGAATTGTTTCAGGGTTCCTTCCACTTACATGGTGAAGAGTTTTAAGAGAAGAATGCATGTCCGCACTCTCAAGTTCCTGACCCCAAGCTTTCCAGATCAGATGTAAAAAGAATTGAAGGGTCTCGCGAAGCCTCGCCGTTTAGAACTCTTAGTAGAGGTTTGTTGAAGGGGTGACATGTTATGCTATAAATACCACGCCTTTTTTCTTTTTTCACAACAAGAACTGGTAAAATTTGCTTTTCTCTGTTTAGCAAATACGCCAGATGACTATCAAAATATAAGTAAAATATGATTTTCCAAACACGGTTATCAACTTTTAGATTTTTACTTTCAGTGATGGATAGGTGATGCATGAGAGGGAAGACTGGAAGGTTGTTGGAAGATGATTATCTTGATAGTCTAAGTAACAAAAAGAATTCTAGTCCTTAATTCCTTAATCCTGAAGTATGGACTGCATTTCCTTTCTTCCTTTTCCAGTCAAATTGTACACTCGCAACTCACAAGGGTTGAGAAAAAATGAGAGAGAATGCAGAAGAAGATGGAGTCACAATTCATAATCCTCTTAATAAACTGTACAAAAATTAATATGTTTTCTACATCACAAGAGTTGTGTCTTGGCATCTCGTATAACAACTATTACTATCTCTAATTCTGCATCAGTGCGCTAACTCATGTTTGACTCAAGCAAGAGACCAGATCAATGAACTTGTCTTCGCTGCAAGGGATTGTCAAAGCCCCCATTGGATGATCAAAGCCAAATTCTTCCTCAGCTTGACGCAACAATTCTTGGAATGTAGGCTGATTCAGGTAAGCAATGGGAATCACATATCGCTGCTTTTCACTTTCGCCAACATAGACTGCAATGTAGCCCTTCGAAACATCCTTAGAAGACCGTCTGAGGATTTGCTTAGCATGAATAATACGAGGCAGACGGAAAGCCATTACTCTGCTGGATGCTTTGATGTATAGGTTGCAAAAAGAAAGGTAGGAAGACTTACAGGGCAAAGTAGAAAAGCTGATCAGTGTTTGTGATAGCTTATGTTGATCAAAGAAGTTAGAAGGGTATATATAGAAGAATCAAAAGATTTTTTTATCTTGATGCTATATATTTGGTAAAGACCAAAGAGGCATTTTGATGGACATTACAGACAAATGGCTGATGAGGTATCACATGGTTATGCCTTCCTATCCAGGATCAAGAATTTAGAGCCATGTACTTGTTGAAACATATCAGGGCCTACCACTTCAACAAGAATCAGAGAGGACCACCTTAGAATTAAAAAAATCAAGACTTGGGAGAAGTATTCAACGATTGCATACCAGACATTATAGCTATAGAACTTTTTCAGCAGATAAATCCTATTTTCATCTCCAAACAATCTACAAGTTTGGCAAACAATGAAAGGTGAAAATGACTACCTCATGGAATACGAGCTTCGAGTTTAATTAATGTTGTTGTACCGAAGGGGGATTCGAAATTGAGATTGTATCAAACAAATAGATAGGGCATTCCAGCGTCCTTTTTTTGTGCACAAAATATATTTCCTCACAAAACTGATTTTTTTTCCCCTTATTCTGATTCTGTTCGGCAGCTTACAGTTGCCTTTAACAGAATGCAGATATTATATATCAATCTCAATCTGGTGTGGATAGACTAAGGCTTTCAATTTATTTTTTGAAAAGACATGCTTGGATGGTTGCATACTTTATCCAACTGAGATAATAATGAATAACGAATAGAGTACATTGATACCCTACTTGTTAACTCTTATATAAGCAACTTGGCTTAATATGTAGAATCATCAACAAAAAGGAAATGCATATTGCTTGTCTCTGCAAAACTAGGTGATGTTCATTATGATGCTGGTTTATGTCAACAATACATTGATACCCAACTTGCGTAACTTTTGATTGGTTTAGTATGTGGAACCATCAACAAACATGATATGCCTTTGCTTGTACAGGCTGAACTACGAGCATATAAGATAATGTTAAGAATGAAGAATTACTTCTAGCTAATCAATTTGGCCTTGTATCCAGAACCATAAACTGACAATATATGCCTTGCTTGTCGCTGCTGAAACATGTGATGCTTGATATCTTAGAGATAAAAGTCAATAGTACCACAACACCCAGCTTTCTCGTGGAAGAAAGTTTAGAACCTCCAACCAACACACGTAATAGTAAACAGGGTGCTGCTTGACCTCAGACTCGATCATCATTTTGTGCATGCAACATGGGCAACTTCCTAATTATTCTTTTGATTAATAGATTCATACCTTCCTTTTCTTCTTGAAGAATATGAAGAGTATCATGGATCGTAGATATTCTTCTGTAAATGTTCCGCTCGAACAGAACAATGCAGCAAGCTGCATCTAATAAGGATCACTAAATCATTCTTTTGAAGCTGCATTTTTTTCCGTACTTGAAGCACTTAGCACAAAATTCATAGATGCATGTAGCTACTCCGAGAAAATTTTGCTTCAGAGATCTTAAAAATTGGTACTTTAACTGCATTCTCCTGTACTGCAGGCATTACATGGGAGCCTTTGTTCTTCAACAATGCTGTCACATTGAAATGAATTTAAATGCTGTAATAGTTGGTATAATTTCAACATCTAATTCCTTTTTATGTAATGAATTAGCAAGGTAGATTGATTGCATGTAGGAATATGCCTAAATTCCATTAAGCACTAACTTTCATCCTTCAACATTTGCCAAATTTGTAAACCACCTGGAGATTACAGTAAGATTTAGCTGGAAAAAAGGTTTTTTTGGCGTAATAAATTCTGGTGTCCAATCATTGAACCTCTCAGCCTTGATGATACTTTTAAGTTCGAAAGGGGTCCTTCTTGCTATATATTCAAGAAAGTTGCAGGCCCTGCTACACTTCAAAAGGATACATGGTTCTAAAATCTTGATCATTAGTTGAGAGACAAAACCATGTGATAATGTTGATGGCTCAATGTCATCACTCCTGTCTTTGATGTCCAAAGAAAAGCCTCTCTACCACATAAACAAAATGGTCATTCTTCTATATATACGCTCATAAACTGCTTGATGAACTCAGCTCTTCATAAACATCATACAAATCTTTCAATTTCCTTTAAATCATTCCATTTTGTTTGTTTGATTTAATACAAGCAAGCTTCTTGTACAAAAATGGCTATCCGTCTGCCCCGTGTTATTCAAGCTAAGCAAATTTTCAGGCGCTCTGTGTTGGCATCTAATGCTGCCTTTTCAGCTTCTGTAGACGTTCCAAGAGGCTATTTAGCAGTTTATGTTGGAGAAAGCAAAACAAAGCGATTTGTAATTCCCATCGCTTACTTGAATGAGCCTGAATTCCAAGAATTACTAAGCCAAGCTCAGGAAGAATTTGGTTTTGACCCTCCGATGGGGGGTTTGACAATCCCCTGCAGAGAAGATATGTTCATTGATCTCACTTCTCGCTTGGGTAGAAATATGAGTTAGCGGAGCTGGCACGCAGTATTAAACACTACTAGTTGTTAGCTGATATAGCGTAGCACAATTTTTGTACCGTAGAGCAAGCAGATTGCTTTTGTACTGTTGCCTTTGAATCAGAGTTGTGAAACTCTTTACTCAAAAATTACCGCTTCAACAGGATTTGACTTTCCAAACGTGGGGTTTCTGCCGCCGCGCTGTGAGTTTTTCTTTGATGAGATACACAAAATTATATCCCGTAAGTAACTATAAAAAAAAATCAAGCAAATGAAAACCCGTGGTGCTGGTGCCCCAAATATCCCTTCGAGTGCCCATAGCTGCCTGTGTAGGATAGAGTTGTCGCATTATATTCTTTGCTATAATTCCCCTGGTAAAAAGCCTGCATACTGCATCATGTCACCTGTATTCTCTTGATATTTTTGCTTGCAACTGGAATAAGTATTGTGAGGCAGACAAACTGAGGCGAAGAGGAAGAAAATGGATGAAAATATTTCATCTGTGAACACATGAAGGCAAAGCAAGTCTCTTGCATCAGATCTACGAGTAAACGCACACATCTTTGTCATAACTCACATTTGGAGTATTGATTGGCCTCCAGTTTCTTGTGTCAAAATGTTCGTGTCTATGCTATATAAACGTGATGCATATTCTCAAGTTTGACAGTGTAACTGGGAAGTAAGACCAATCAAGACTTTTTTTTTTTTTTCCTGCCCTTTCCCCGGTACAAGGTTCGCCATATCGCCCGAGTCGGTTACGACTCGTCCGATTCGTAACCGGAACAGTGCATTCCGGTACGATACCGAGACCCGAATCAAAGTTTTACCCATATCCGAGTTGACTCGCCGCATATCGTCCGAGATTGACCGAGATGACTCACTGATACAATGAATCGGCCAAACTCGCCGATTCACACCCGAGTCAACTCAGGAACCAAAAAAGCCAAAAACTGAATTCAGAACCCCACCAATTCACGTGATTTCTGAAAATATATCCCACAACAGCAAACATTTCCTTTCTATCACATCTACTAACTCTATTTGCATCTCCTCTGGTTTTCTTGAAACAAAAAAAGGAGAAGTCTTGCCTTGAAAAAAAATGAGCAAATTGAGAGAATATTGACTTACAATTTGATTTCAATAGCCAACAAAATCTGCCTTCAATCTCATCGCCAACCTCCTTTGCCTCTGTTCTTGGGAAAACAGAGGCAAAATCTGAATTCAATCCCACCTGCCCTCGTTGGTTCTTCTGCTATTTTATGTTCATCGATCTGCTGCTTGTACGGAGTATGAATAAGGGGGCCAAGCGAAAGGGAAAGCTACGTCTCCAATCCCTCATTTTTCATTCTTGCTACCCACTGCACTTGAACCACTGATGCTATCATTGGTGCCTCTGCTTCCCATCTTTCTTCAACACAGAGAAAGACAGATTGTTAGGTCATTCATATAGAGAAAGGTGCATCTTTCGCGTCTGTCTCTTGGCTGTGACTGCATCTTCCGCGTCTGTCTCACAGCTTCTTCCGCGTCTGTCTCGCCGCCTCTGTTGAACGAAGGCTGTGATGCACCGCATGACTGAAGTAAGGGGAAGGCTTCTGTCGACTGAAGTATGTGTCAGGGGAAGGGTTAATTAGAATTGGGGTTGGTTTTGGCCCCATTTAAGCCAAAATTTTGGGCTTTCCACTTCTAATAGAAATTAGAAATATGGGCTTCAAAACATGGACTTGATCTTTCAATTTTGAAGGCTAATTTCTTTCTTGAAGACCACTTTGATTGGGCCTTTTTATTGGGAAGCAGATATTAGTCACCAAATTCAGCAGGTTTGATAATTTATTTGTATTAATTTCTTTATTTATTTGTAATTGTTAATGATATTAGTTGTAGTTTACTTTTTTTTTAGATTTAGAATAAAGTATGTTATTTATGTGATTTGCAAATTTATTTTGCATATTCTTAATAAAATAATTAGTTAGATTAAATTGGCAACTGGATGTCCTTACTTGTTTTATCATGTAAAATAATAAATTTACACTTCACATTCTTGAATTTAATTATGTAATTTTCATACTGTCATTCAATTTTTCAACATTTCTATTTCTTGTGTTAAATTTAATTATAAGCAAAATAATTGAAACTAAGCAAAAAACCAAAAAAGAAAATTAAGTTATTGAATTTTATATAATCTATGGTTATGGCAGATTACTTTATTTAAATAATTATTAAGTATATATGATAATGTAGGTATTTAGAAAATTTAATTTCATAAATGTGCTTATTGTAGTATTTTCTATTTTTAGTAATTTTTTCAGATTTTTTAGAAACTTTTATATGCTATAATGTGCGTATCGTCCGATATTTGACCGATATGCCGCGACGGATGTGGAACAACGGAGACGGCGACGAGACCGCGACCCGCGACGGCGAACCATGCCCCGGTACACACAAATCCAAACTCTTCTTTCTGCTTAGCAAATTCTGGAATCATAAGGAGCGTTTGGATAAGATTACGGCATCACAAACTGTCTCTTGGTTTCTCCGACATGCAAAGCAAAGAAGCTATTGGCGTAGAAAGAACATGCCCCAGAATTCGCATAGCTTGAACAATTTAAGGCATTCTGACAGTCAGCTTAACAATTTAAGTTTTAGCCGTGATGTTTTTAGGCGAGACGCCATTTCGTTCCGGCAAAGGATCTATCCGACTGATGACTAGGTATCCCATGACATTGCCTCCAAACGAGAATGAAACCATGATATGTTTGTTCTATGCGACACATATCCCCTGGCACGTACCTATAAACTTGATGCGGGTGATGTTTTCAGCTAAGTCTGTGGTCACTTAACTAAGACAGGAAAAGGCATCTGAATTTCCTTTCTTGTCATGTGGTAATAATTACTTTACTTCTGCAAAGAAGATCACTGGGAGCTTCACATCCAGGATGACGCTTTAACTGCAACCCCAAGATAGGAAGGTCTATATTATGTCCTGTGGTACATAAATAATGAGCCATATTAGTCGAAAGATCAAAATGTATGAAAGTTAAGTTGGTGACAAATAATTGAAAGGATTTGAAACGTCTTCCATCCATAGTTCGCCATATCGGCCGAGTCCGCGATGACTCGCCTGAGTCATAACCGGAACGGAGGGGATCGATATGATACCGATCCCTGAATCATAGATTTAACTATATCCGAGATGACTCGTGATAACTCGGCCGATATTAGACGAGTTGTAATGGTTTCGATGCGTATCGCCGAGTTGGACTGAGTTGTATCGGAGATGGAATAAACTAATATGTACATAAGAAAAAAAATAGGGAGATGAAGAAAGGAAAGAAGAGTAATTCCAGTGTGAGAGTTAACGTGAGTGAATGTGTGTGAAAGAGAGTAAAAAGAAAAAAAGTAAAAAAAGAAAAAAAGAAAAAGGAAAGAGACCACCTACATTTGTAGTGGTTGCCGATGGTTGTGGAGGAAACAAATAGAAGCAGTAATAATAGTAGTATGAGTGATAATAATAGTATGAGAAGATGTCAAACAAGAAAAAAAAGAAAAGAAAGTTACAAAGTTTCTACTCAATTTTTTTAAAATTTTGAACACATCTCAAAAGTTCCTTAAAGTATAGTTAAAAGTAGGTATTTTTTCCATAATCACTTTTCCTACTTTCAATTTCATCCTTACTAGATTCACATTAGACTCTAAATTTAGTGTCTTATTTAACAATAATATGCTAATATTAATAGGAATACAAAGTGCTCTTACTACCATAATTATTTACTTTTAATATTATATATTAATAGTCACACTTGAGTTACTTTGTTTCAATATTGATAAGTATATATATGATAATGTAGATATTCACCAAATCTAATTTGATGATTGTGGTTGTTCTGGTATTTTCTATTTTTCAAAATTTTTCAAAATTTTTGGATACTCTTATGTGCTATAAAATGAGTATCACTTGATATTCAACCGATATGCTGCGATCGATGTGGAACAACTGACACCGTGGCGACCGCGACACGCGACGGCAAACCATGCTTCCATCTGATCTTGGTCTTCCCAAAGCATGGTGCTTCGACGCAGGATACGAGTACAGAAGGGGCTAAAAGAAAAAGAAAACTCAAACCTATGCTGAAGATGAGTTCCTCCAGAGCTTAGTGAGCACTGGAGCAAAATGAATCATGTCCAACTGAGACAGAGACAGTGTTACAAATTTTCTTTAGGACACAGATTAAATGCTTCAAAAGGCTTCTTCTGATGACAGCTTCAACAAAATACATGTTTTTTAAAGCTATGACTCAGTACGCACAGAAATTAAAAATAATACGACCACTCTGGAAGTGAACTGCATCATACATTTTGCACCATCATTCAATTAGAAATGCTGGCTAATCCATAAAGACCAGAAAGTTTCCAAAGGGATCAGTTCACTAATTGCAATGCCATTAAAATTCCAAGAATGTTTACTGGAAGCAAAATAATGTTAACAATTCATGTTCTTCCATCAATTTTTGTTTTGGAATAGAATGTATTCAAATTTAGTATTTCATCAGGCGGCTCTGGAAAACGAACAATTTGTTTTCAGATTCTTGAAATGGCGAAAGTGTGTTGAACATGCTAGTAGCTTCTGTTGTTCATAATCTTCTAGTGTGAAGGTTGAAAAAAAGGCAGTACAATAAAAATTTGCTTCCATCAAGCCACAAAAATGTGCCTAAATTTGCCTGCTTAAGCAGTGTACTCATGTTCCTACTCAAGCGAGAAGTGATATCAATGAAAGTGTCTTCTCTGCAGGGGATCGTCGGCACCCCACCCCAAAAAAAAAAAAAATTGGATGATCAAACCCAATTCTTCCTCCGCTCGACTTAATAAGTCTTGGAATGAGGGCTCGTTCAGGTAAGGTGATGGAAATCACAAATCGTTTCTTTTCATTTTCTCCAACATATACAGTCAAATATCCCTTTGGAACATCTAGGCAAGCTGTGGCAGCGGCATTACAGTTTGTCAATAAATACTGCCTAAGAAGTTGCTTAGCTTTTACAATTCGAGGAAGATGGACGGTCATTATTCAAGCTGGATTATTTCTTGTATGAGATAGGAAAAAGTAAATTTACTGGACGAAGAAAAACTTAAGTTTATGATATTTTAACATTTTGTGCTTATGAAACAAGTTCACGAGGGTTTATATAGAAGAATGACCACTCTGTATCAGATGCTTTATGTTGAACAGGAACGTCATTGATATACCAGATAGAAAGATCTAGATGATAGCAGACGGGGTGTCACATGGTTTTGTGTCCCAATTCATGATCAGGAATTCAGAACCATGCAAATTTTTTAAAGAGTACAGGGTCTACCACTTCCTTGAACATAGAGCATAGAGACAGAGGACCCCCTTCGAATTTGAAGATATCAACTATCAAGCCAGGATAGCTGCATTCATTGCATGCATAAGCCACACGGTTTTGAAGTATCCAAGTCCAGATTTCATTCTCAAGCACTTTACAGTTTGGCAAGCATTCAGTGATGAAATAATCTTCCTTAGTTAATCTAAATTTTACTTTTTTGGATAATGCCAAGTAATCTCCTTGTTGAAAACCCTTGCTAAATCATGTTTCGTACGCATTTCTGAGGAGAAATCAACCGTTGAGACAAAATCGAAGTGGTATTTGCCAACATTTGAAGTCAGAGTAACATGTAATTATTGCAATGAATTATGAGAACTGGTAAAGGTGGCGCCAATAACAACATCCACTGTGCTGAAAATATATATTGGCCAACTAAAATTTCTGCAAATTTTGTACAAAAAATTGGAGCCCCAAAGGATTCCCTGATGTCATCCTATCCGAAACAGAAATCACAATGATTTCAGGAGAAGAAAGTGAGTATAAGAGAATGATATACTTGCTTATCCTGTAGGCCTGGTTTATTTCATCTTTAATGGAAAAAATGGAAAAAAGAGGTAACTAATTAGTTTTCGTTGCTGTTGGATTTCGCATTTGTTACAACGTTTTTTCCTTATTGATTGATTTGGATGCTTGTTTATCAGAAGCAGTTTTCATGCAAAAAAGTGCTATGATTTCCCCCGACTGCAAAGGAAGTTGAATCAAGGTCTTTAAGAATAGAGTAACACTCTAGTGATTCCTCATTACTAACTCTGCAATTTCACACCGAGGAGGAAAAGCTGTAGATGAACTATAAGAGGGTTGCTAGACCCATCAATTTGTGCACTAGGATTTATGATGCTACAAGGGCCAAAACTGGTGGCCCTCGCATGCTGAACCAACGCAGATGTTGGTGTCTAAAATATCATATATATACCATGTCGTACTGTTAATTTGTTCTGACATCCAATCTACGAAAACATAACCCGCCGATCTCAACATGCTGATAGCACTTGCAAATCGCGCTAAGGTTTGTGGACACATGGAAGAGGAAAAAATAGGAACATGTTGTTAATCTGGAAGGTATAAAACCAGTTGACTAAGGATGTTCTTTATCATATAAGATTGATCTTATCCAGATAAATGACAAGTTGAACAAGTCATAAGCTGATGCCCCTTTCTTGTTCTCAAGTCCTGATTAATTTACACTATTTCCCAAACCCCTTGTCGTTCATGTTCATGTTCCCATCCTACAACTAGCCATATAACAAAGTATTGATTGTAATCCTAGTTTGAAACAAAAAAGAGGGCTAATTCGGAGTCAAATCATGGAATGATGGCCGGCACATTACTGCCTGCACAGGAGGAGTTAACTGATCTAACATCAAAAGCCCCTTTCCTTTTAAGACTAACTCAAAAATTTTAAGCCACATACTCTTGAGTTCATTTTACCGTATGTTGCGACTCAACCCGTTACTTTTGAGCAATTTCAATCAGCATTAGCAGAACAATCAGCAGTTTTAGTGTAATAGGTTTACGAACCAGCCAGCTCAAATTACAAATTTAGGACCTTTGGTGGCAAGCATAGTAATGGTTACCATTAGACACTATACCAAATTGATCAAGGGGATATTTTTTTGATAAAACTATAAAGTTTCTAATCTGGCTCTGGATGTTTTAAGAAATTGTGGTTATACTTTGTCTGCCTTTGTCAATCTTGACGAGTCCAAATTATCTAGTCACTTCTCTCCGTAAGTAGACTCCAAACAGATGTTATCGAGTCTTCACATTAGATAAGCCCCACAGAGTCTTCGACATAATTGGCATAGACATACCACCCGAACATAAAAGTCTAGGTTCAATGTGTTTTGTAACTGGAGAATATTGTTTCTGATATCAAGAAGTGGTGTTTGGTGTAAGAGACAAACAAATCTTCGAAGGTTAAAGGATGCCTTCTTAGCGCAATAGATGTGGAGCTATTAGTGAAAAAAGTAGTATCAAGTTGCATTACTGTTTGTGGTTGCTCAAAGTGGTAGGGCAGTGTGTCTCGAAAGAGATTAGGCAAAACCATGTGATCCCTTGCCAATTTCTTCACCTGATGTGCTTGCCAACTCTCATAATTCAACTAGCTTACACTGCCCAGGTACTCGTTCTTTTTACCATTTCCAGATGCTATATATGTTGAGGCGTCTAAGATGACATTTCATCATTAACTAGCTAGCTTTCTTTAGCCACCATCCACACTTCAGCGTACTTCAGTATCTTCATCACCTATCTTTCTCCATTCCTTGCCGTCTAATCTATTCCCCAAATGGGTGTCCAGCTAGCTGGAATTGCTCAAGCTAAAGAAAGGCTTCGCCGCACTATCTCACCGAAAAAGGGGAGCATTTCAAAACTAATGATGTTCCTAAAGGCCATTTTGCAGTTTATGTTGGGGAAACATACAAGCGATTTGTGATACCAATTTCTTACTTGAACCACCCTTTGTTCCAAGACTTGTTGCACTGGGCTGAAGAAGAGTTTGGGTACAGCCATCCCACTGGAGGTCTCACCATTCCATGCTCTGAAGATTATTTCATCAATCTCACTTCTGTGCTGAATTCTCTATAGAATGTGCCCCCCTGGATGGAGGCCTTTTAACTTATCCGCTGGTATATTACATTTCCGTTAGTGTTAGGATTCCATTGATTTGACCGTCTTCTGAACTAGGAAAAAAGAAAAAAAAAAAAAAATCTAACGATGGAGATCTCCAATAGAGTCTCTTCAATTTTGTATACAGACAGGGAATGCAACCGATTGTATCATTCACATTGTACAACACAAGTGTTGCATATTGCTGAAGTTTCTGTCATAAGACCTCACCTCCATTCTTTGAGCTGATATATATAGCCTGAATGTGTACCATTGGAAGATAAACATGAAAATTTTGTAAATTAAGAAAGTAATCTCTGTTGCTTCTGAAATGCTTACATGCACAGGTTCCAAAGTTCCAAGAATGACTAAACTGTTGATCTTTTCTTTTTTCTTTTTTTTTTATTTAAATAGAGAGTTAAAAGTTGAAATTGTTGAGAATTTTCATGGATGCAACTTAGGCTTCATTTGAAAGGTAATGCAATAGCAATAAAAAAAAGGTCCAATTTTCCACTGTGCGGGAGATTTTTGATATTGCAGCTCATAAGCCATAAGGAAATGGATTGACGAGAGTCAAACCCACTACTTTGACATCATAGTTCCGCTTCACTAATTTTCCTCTACCATTGCGGTTGTAGTAGAGCATAAACGGAAATAAAAGAGGAGAAAATTTAGCTAGCCCAAAAATTTTTACTGCAAAAATGGAGAAAACCGCTCAGAAACAAGAGAAGTCTTCTCGCACACGAAATTACTATAAAATATATGTAAGGCAATCTTTTCTTTAGCCAACTTCAGAACAATAATTTAAAAAAAAATTCATTCCAAAACGAATAAATAAAAGAAAAACTTGATAACTTTGTTTGGGAATAGACTTGACAGTTGTGAGAGCCAAGGGCAGGAATCAGGCTTCCAACATCACATTCCTTCTTCGCCAGCATCAAACGCCAGGAATTCTTGACTTTTCAAATTTAGCGGGTAGATTTCATCTCTTTTGTACTGAAACAACGGTCTTGATGAGCCTATTCGCTTCTCCATAGTATGAGAGTAGATGTAGGTATAGATGTAATTTTCTTTTTTAATTTAACCCCCAAAAAAAAAAAAAAATCCTCCCACAAGTGAAATGGAAAGCAAGGTAGAGCTAGCGGAAAATGAGGGGAAGCGGCCTACAACGGACCGTAGCTATTTCATCAAATCTCGAGGTTCCTGGAGGGAGGAAAATCAACAAAAAGAAAAAAAAAAAATTGGAAGGTTATACAAATTGTTGTGATTTTCAAAATTACGGACTTCGTGTGGAAAAGCTTTCGATGTACAAATTGTATTTGAACCAAAAATTGTTAGAAGTGATTGGGACGGTTGGCATCCCGGCCCACAAACAGACAGGTGGGCAAATACGTACATGACCTTTTATGGCTTTATCTATTGACGCCATCTGCTAGCGTTAGGGATGGCAATTGTTTCGTATACAGGTTGATGGGTCGGGTTGAGAGGCTGATATAACATAAAATTCATTGATTCGAACACGACCCGTCAATCCGAAATTACCCAACCTGATGCAGGTTGACGGGTTGGCAGGTCACTCGAAATAATCTGAAATTTTTTTTTTATCTAAATGAAGTTAAATAAGAAGAATAAACAACACAAATGACAACTGAATAAGTATAAACAAGCAGATACTTTTAGGATATGTTTATTGTGCACATTATCAGATATTACAAGAAAAGAATAAAAAGGTACTGCAATCATTCAAAACTACAATCAAACAACCAATGGGGCTAAATTTTGCCTAACCCAATGTAACTTCAAGTTCAAACCTTCTTTCAGGCCGAGAGACCCAAATTTTGGCAGTCTAGCATCTTGGCATAACAATCAATTATCAACAAATGCAATATATATCAACAGGACTAAATAATAGTATGATATAACAATCAAACAAACCTTTTTTTTTTCTTTTTACCTTTAACAGGTCAGTCGGGGTCAAATGGGTCAACCCGTTAATGACCCGACCTGACCTATTTATTTTTCGGGTCAGTCGGGTTCGACCTGATTTTGACCCGAATCCGCCAAACCCATTATTTTCGTGTTAATTCGTGTCGTGTTTTCAGGTCGTGTAGGAAATTGCCACCCGTAACTGGCGTCTTTTTCCTTTCATTTAAGGGTGTAACTAAATCAAATAACTTGACTCGAACTCGCGAGTAGCTCGGTCAACTATTCGACTCAAGTTCGATCAAAATCAAACTCGAGCTACTCGCTTGAGCTAGCGAGCCAAGCTCGAGTCAAAATTGGCAGGCTCGTGAGTTCGACGAGTTACTCGATACATATATAATTAATATATATTTATTAATTATTAATTTACACTTTTAGGTACGTTAGTTATAATATTTACGAAGTTATCTTATTATGTTATAATATTATTTAAGGGTGAACGAGTAATCTCAATTGAAAAATAAAATAAAAATAGGAAAGAAGAAAGAAAATTGGACATAATCGAATTCAAGTAGTCGAGTACTCGAATTTGATATCGAACTCGAAAGCATTTCACACTCAATCGAGTCAAGTTTGAGTATTTTTTATACTCTTTCAAGTCGAGCTCGATTATCATTTTCAATTACTCAATCGAGCTCGAGCTTGAGCTCTGTTGGCTTGAGTCGAGATCGAGCTCGAGTATAGAGATATTTGAATTTGACTCGACTCGATTTCAGCTCTACTTACATTTATCAAATCTTAGAATTTCGCAGCGAAGATTTTTGCCTCCAATAAGGCCCTGAAACTTGATTTTTCAATTAGATAGATGTTTACTTTGAAACTGCGTTGTGCAGATTGATTGACACTGGTTATCTTTTTATTAGTCACAAAGGTAAACTCTATGTCTATGCAAATAATATACATACATACATACATACATACATAGTGTATGTATGTATGTATGCATGCATGTATGTCACGAAGTATATATAGCTAATTAAGTGTTTTTATCTTTTCAAATGATGCATTTGAAGAGAACACCAAATAGCCGTATGCCCATTTTAATTTTTCGCTCGGAGCCACTCAGTATACATAAGTAGTGTTAGTAATAGAGTTGGGTGATTTTAAAATGTTTCGTTTTTAGTCATCCCATACTAATTAAGTTCTTCTGGGCGTGTAAATTAAAAAACCAGGTGCATGATCGACATCGAACTCGTTGACAAGTGATCTTTTTCCCCTCGTCCGTTTCAGTTGCTTGGCTGAGTTCTTCACCCTTATAAGAGTATGGGAAAACCAAATCACTCCAGTCGAGGCTCCTTCCTCTGTTAAGTTTCAAATGCTTGACTTTTTATTCTCTTTTGAGAGAGCTTGTGTTGCTATGTGGAACTGAATACGGAAATTAACAATATGCAAAGCTTTATCGTATCATCAAAATCAAACGAGGAAATTAATACCATTTCAATATATAGCACCGCCAGATTAAATTTTTTTTTTAAAAAAAATTTTCGACTTAAGATCAATTTTCCAGGTCATTCCCACAAGTACCACGCTGTATAAGTTTGCATTAACAAGGGTAGGCACGCAGGGTGATCTTCTACCTGAACATAGTAGTAGCCAATTTATTGAAGTTATTATATCCTCCAACACCGACAGATGATAAATAAATCCCTCGGTGCTGACCGAAGATTAGTTAGATAATTATAGATGCAGTTGACCTTAGTACGTAAGACCCTGTAGCAACTACGTACGCAGGATATTGAATGTTGATCTAGCTAGTTAATTTGGGTTCTTCATCCCACACGCCAAGGATTTGTTTAAGGTACGTTAAAGTAGTAGCTTTCGGAATTTGAGTCGGAGACCTTGGTTAATTGCTTCCTCTTAGGATGATGGTCGAAATGCACATGTACATTGCACAGGTATTCTATTTCTAGCTTAAGATCGATCTTGAGAAGCAACGCTAAATTGCAGCATGAAGAGAACAGTTTCAGGTCTGAAAATATCTAGATTCATGTTCTCTTCAATTTGATAAGCAACCAGCTGATATTGAATGGGTCCAAATCCGGTACATGTTTCACTTTTGGATTTCAAGCTCCAAGTTAAAATGAACCCACCTCGATCAAACCTGACTTAGCATGCACGAATTCTTATCTCCTGACTGACTAGATGGACAGAGCCAATGCACGATAACATTGTCGCTACTCATCTAATCAGAGACTCCAAATTTTGAACACTGTACAAAAAAGTCCTGATGACGAGACACAACAATGCAAATGGCTTAATTTGCTGGGGTAACAGTAAGAAATGTACAGAAAACTTAGAAGCTACGTAGATTGGCAGGGGACATAGGGCCCGTACGCACGTACAAATGTAGAATGCCTCTCTGATATCACCAGCACATTAAGAACACAGGAAATCCGTTACCAGACGCGGATCACCCCTGAAAACCGCGGCTAGTGAACACTAAGCAATAAATTAAGAAGAGGAATGCCCCCACAAATACAAGTTGGGAAAGAAGGGAGTAGCGTGATGAGGATGAGCTCTTCCTCCCTGCCTCAATAATGCAAGAATCAGCGTCTTCAGTCTTGTTGGTTAGGGTGTAACTTGGTCCCACGACATTGGGTATGGGATTCAATTTGTTGCGGATATGTCTAACTCCAGAGGCCTTTGTAGTCATAGGACTACCCATTATTTATATACTAGCCCACCCCCATTATTTCCTATAAACAAGAACTTAGTTGCAGAAAAATATACAGCAACCCCCAAGTATTCTTCTTCAACCTCTACATTAAAGTCCTCATATATATATATCCTTCCCCTTAATCTAGAGATCAAATTGGGCTATGGGAATTCGGTTGATAGCTGCCATGGTTCATGCAAAGCATGTATTTAGGCCGAGGACTGGTGTGCATGGCGGCCATGCATCACCGACTGCTGTATCCAGAAATGCAGATGTCCCAAAGGGTCACTTGGCAGTTTACGTTGGGGAGTCTTACAAGTACCGGTTTGTGGTTCCTCTGTCCTACTTGAAGCATCCTTTGTTCCAGGATCTATTGAGACGTGCAGAGGAAGAAAACGGATTTGATCATCCCATGGGAGGCCTCACCATCCCATGCAGCAGAAACGCCTTTCTTGATGTGGCGTCTCACTTGAATGACCGTTGAGCTTACGAGGAAAAGCAGAGATTAATTAAATGGGAATCTTATCTTAGCTTAGTTAATATGACATACATGAAGAGTACTGTTATTATGCCTTTGTTGCAGAGTCTTAGCGTTACAATAATGTATATTGCAGCCCCCAGGCCCCATTCTATATATTGAAGCTTGGGCTGGGGGTATGTCCCTATGTATGGTTTTCCGGCTGAAAATTAGCTTCATTTCTGTTAGTAGAGATTAATTTTCTGCGCCCCAGCATGTTAGGAATTTTCGAAGGCATGTGCAGTGACATGGCCACGAAAAGAAATAATTATAAGGGGGAAAAACATGTTCCAAATATCATACCTCTGATCTTATAGAATGCGCAGCAAATTTGGCACAGGTGATTTTGAGCAATTCTATCTTTATATTTTCTCCCAGAGAATAACGATTTAAGGGATTACACAATACTACTATACCATATATGTTGTAGTTCCCGTACTCAAATTCCATTATGCACCTCTTATAATTTGAATCCCTATTTTCCTTCTTAAACACTATGAGTATTTGTATATGATACAGAAATGCTAAATTTGATTGCCAAATGGTAGCTATCATTTTTAACCGCTGGATAGCATAATTTCAGGCTCATTAGTAATACTACATCGCTATGGATGATCTTTTAACAAATCTAATCACTATAGTCTTATATCTACATCAATATTTTCTTTAGAAAATCTAGTCAGAAGCCAAAAATCAATTGTATATCTTACTTGAAACACAAATGCAGATACTTAAATTAAACCAGCATATTTTCTATCAAACAAAAGAAGCATATATATATATATGGTTTAACCATTTCAAGTTAGGAGCTGTTTTGGTGAATTCTTGATTGCTTTAGAGGTCCAAGTTTTGCTCATGTTAAGCCCAAAAACATTTGCTTGGATAGGAAATTATTTACCAAAATTTACTTGTTTACATTATCAACACATTTTCCAACCACCTTTTTATCTCACATATATCACATAAAAAAAGTGCTACAGTATTTTTTTCACAAAATTATCTCAAATAATCTACTTGAACGACAGCAGTCACTACCATGTATCCAGAAAAATTTATCACGATAAGAGGAATCTATTTCCCAAGAAATCATTGGAATTTCATCGTCTAGACAGAGCAAGAGGAAAAAGGATTGTCCGGAAAAAGGGTCATAAAATAAAAACATTAAAAGAAGGACAAGCACCAACAGGAAGAAACAAATAACATGTTGGAAAGCGCGTTTTAGCAGTAATGAGAATAAATGCAAGAATTGGTAGTTCTGTTGAAACTCCGCCTGATTCCTGGCATCAAATTACCCACATCCTCAATTTTCCGAGTAATACAGTAGTGTCGATCAGCGCATGACGTAAATTAAATATAACTACTTTTCGAGTTCATGTGGACAATAGATGTGGCGAAGTCGGGAATAACTTTCATTGGGACAAAGACAACATTACAATTTCTTCTTACAAATAAAACAATAATTTTTTTTTAAAACAAAATAGAAACCATCCACAGTTGCTAGCAAACTACCTCTTTTTATTGGAAAAAGTTGAATTTGAAAAAATAAAACTATGATTTTTTCTTCTTTTTTTTTTTTTGGTTACATTGAAAAAGCTTACCCCTTTTTATTGGAAAAAGTTGAATTTGCTTTATTTTTAACAAAGCAAAACAATGAATCTTGTTATACACATTACAAAATAATTTTTTTTTTTTTGGTTCTATTGAAAAAAACCATAAAAATTCATTTCAAACTATTACAAGTTCCAAGGGCATTAAATTACTGAAGTAGAAGACCTTTGGTTTTGAGCTCTTGTATACTCCATTTCCATTAAATAACAGAACTCGTTATTTGTATATTTACTTCTAAGCAAAATTAACGGAGACAAAATCATAATTTCTCAAGATTGTACGGTTACTAATATTTACTAATATTTTTGGGGCAATGGGGGCATGTGCTTCAAGTGCCCCCATTGTGTAGATGTGTCCCTAGACAATGTTATAAGTTCATAATTCCTGGAAGCTTGTATAATATATATATATATATATAGCAGGAGTAGTATTTTTGGGATAATTATATATCACATTACAAATTTTCTATCATATTAGTAGGTTCGGATGTATGACTTAGGTGCAAAAAAGAATTTAAAACCCTCAAACAGAAGTTACGTATCATGCATTAAAACAATATATAAGTTGAAGTTGTTCATATACTACCACTCACATGCATGAGTAGTAGTTTATGTGAAAATTTAGAGCAAACTATCCCTAAAGGAAAAGCTAGGAAGACGAGTGATGGGTCGTTTTTAATTATTATTGAACACAAAGGTCGCTGATGAACGATAAGAGCTTTAGCTGGCATTCCGGATCGAAGGAAGGAAGGAAGGAAGGAAGCGCCTGGATTTCCAAGTCCCCATAGCAGCAATTTGCAGCGAACAGTAGTATGTGCATGATTGACTAATGATTACAACCAACCAAAAAAAAAAAAAAAAAAAAAAAATCATATGTACTTGTAAGGACATGTGCATTTGTGACGGAGATAGGGCTCATCAAAATTGATCCATTTGGAATGGTGGTGAGGTGGGGTAGGTATGGACGCCCTCATTTCAATATTGGTTTGGATGATTTGCTAATCGAAAAATCTGTGTGAGCACATTTATTACTCAAAGTGCGAAAACAGAGTGAAAAATGAATCTTAGCTCGTGGCGTGGCTCATTGAGCCAGTTAATGATTGATACGCAGAACATGGAGAAATGTGGGCTAGTGGCAAATGTGTTTTATTTTATCATTTCACCTCTCAGAATGGAGATGAGAATACGTACTAAGAAGCTGATTTTTTTTTTTTTTTTTTTTTGGGGGCGTCTGGCGTTGTGAATAAAACTAAATGAATCATGCAGAGGTCTCATTAAGCTCCATACTTGAGATCGTACAGGAATCTCAATCCGCCAACTGTGAGGATTTGTGTGTGTGTTGTAAAACTATACTACTGCCTATCTGGCTCTCTTGATCGATGCAAAAAGCTAATCATTTGAGAGAGAGAGATCCACTGTGCCGTACAAAATAAGGAGGGAAGTGATCAAATGCTTTTACATAGTAGTAGAAAGCAATCCTTGTAGTATCTTATAGTGCTAGCAACTGATCACCCAGCTTCAAATCAAGAACCCTATAATTCCAATCCCCAATGAACGTGGGAGAGATTCAGTCAAATGATCTTTCCATCGGAATTAGATTTTACACTCCACTGGACGTGCTGGTCTACATTATACTACACACAAGTAGAACATCAGACGCGAGGAGGAATGCCAAGGATTAAACAGAAAAAAAACTCTCTGTCTACGTATTTCATGCAACGAACAACTGCCCCTGAGAATTATTGGATTCCTTTTTTTTTCTTTTTAACGTGGAAGTTAACCAAAAAAATATATAGAACAAATCCGCTCCCATTAATATATCCAGAGTGTCACAGATTGACTAGCAATCAGGAGGAGGTCTGTTTGGATAGCAGATTATTTGAGATAATTTTTTAAAAAAAATTACTTTGATTAGTACTTTTTTTTTTATATGATATATATGAAATAAAAAAGTAGTTAAAAAATATACAAATGATAGAAAGTCTGCTAATATCCTAATTGCAGCATATGGCGCGCGGGCGTCGGCTACAAATTAGTTAAACACCCCCCGCCTCCAGCTCCCCCGGTTGGGGGGGGTGGTTGGTTCTCCACTCTCGAGAAGGTATATTAGTGAAGGAGCAAAATTAAAAGCCATGCCGCAGGCAACTTGTCTAAAAATCAGAACCAAGCAACCACATGAATTATGCTGTCCAACTTTCCGTCGTACGATCGATGGTTTTGGAGGCATTCGCAGTAATAGCGGCCCGGAATGGTTTCTTAGGAAAATGACTTCAGCTGGAACATGTGGGGGCTTCTCATGGATGGAGGATCCGGGGGAACTTGGAGTATGAGCAAAGCCATGTGAGAATAATTGAGGCCCTCTCTCCATCATCGACCCATTTGATAGTTTGGTACCGCGTCATCTTTCCACAACGCTTGTAGTCCGGTATTACTTGATATTCTATTCAAAAGGCAAAGATACTCTATCAATAGCAAATACTCTATTACCAAAGTCTATAAATACTTGACAATCCACAAACATTTGAAATACTTGACAATCCACAAACACTTGAGCTTACCATTCCACCAACAGCTACTCCACAATCAAGATTCCCTTTCTAAGTTAGAAACAACAACAACAACAACAAGAAGAAGTAATCACTCGTTATCATGGGGATCCGTTTGCCATCTATGATTGCCAATGCTAGGCAGTTCTACAAATTGCAATCTCTTCTGCAAAGAAATCATCAATCAGATGTTCCCAAGGGCCATTTTGCGGTGTACGTAGGAGAGCTGGAAAAGAAGCGATTTGTACTTCCCATATCATACCTGAATCATCCTACTTTTCAAGATTTGTTACGCAAGGCAGAGGAAGAGTTTGGCTATGACCATCCTATGGGTGGTCTGACAATTCCCTGCAACGAGGACGCCTTCGTTGATCTCACTTCTCGACTCAACTTCCTGTAAAGGCTTAGTTAGACCAAAAGTCTCCGCATTTTTGACAAGAGAGCCTTGCTATCCCTTTTTTTTTTTTTTCTGATTTTATTTATTTATATACTTTTACTAAGATCAGGGCTGTAAAGCCCGTGTAAAAATCCACCCCTACTGTAATTCAGAGGCTACAAAACAATTATACAAATTAAATCAACTTTTTCCATTTTTTGGTTTTTATGGATTCAGCTCATCTGAGAGCAGATTTGGTTTCTCCACCTGTGGTTCCAAAACCAATAGATATATGGTGGACTATGAATTATAACTTCCCACCCAGGCCTCAGCAATCGTGCTTGTATAAATTTATGTAGAGGATCATATATGGAGTTTGAAAATGGTAGGCGTCAGTTAAGACAAATCCACTGGACGAGCACAGAGTAGATATTATTGAATCACAAGGCAAGGCAATAACATGTGGAACCCTTGGATAAAAGCTTAACGAGCCGTCGAGCTCAAAATCCAGATTTCTAGTGTCGGAAAAGAGTAAACTAGCTGTGGTTTAGAGACCTATACGCGCTGTTTTGGGAGTCAGCAGTCTGCTAAGCAGCCTAAACTAGTCTTGCCACTCCAGGGCCACCAAGATATAATGCCCAGAAGGCTCAAATCTTGATGAAATAAAACTCTTTGCTACCTTATACAACAAGAAAAGAATCGTGGTATCCGTATTTTTATCAACAATGTCTTCAAGTAGTTCTGAAATTGTGATTTGAATAATTGTACTCTGCCTCACAGATAGTCAATCAGATGATTTGGTGCTTGCAAAGGTTCATACGGTTGACCTGACGCATACAAAATGATAATGAGGATGGACTACACATTTTTTAAACCGAAGAATTGCTGGAGTCTACTTCCTATCTACCCCCCTCCTCTCCCTCCGGGGCCTTCTTCTTTTGTGGCTAACACATTTACCATCTGACTGAGTATTTAACCAAGTGAAGTGACAGTCTTAAACATATAATTTCATTTAATTCACTGGTGAAAATCTTCACCCTTTTTCATCTAGAAAAATAAAGCAGAAGCATTGATTTATCCTCGACACAAGATTTTCACCCTTTTTCATCCAGAAAAATAAAGCAGAAGCATTGATTTATCCTCGACACGTATAGTACTAATCCAAATATTAATGCACTCGCTGCAACAGAAGACAGTAAGCAATCATATTTGGACAATGACCTTGTAGAAAAGAAGATGTAGGGCCAAAGCACCACACGTTACGGAGGTGAACGAAACAAGTTGGAATGACAGGTTCATTAGCAGAACCATCTGATCATTAATGAAGGAGGTCCAAATCCGATGACTTTCATACAACACCTTCTCTAATTGCAGACAAGAAATCCAACAAACAATTAGGAGGAATCAACTACGGGGTTGTTATTGATGCTTCAAAAATTTGCTGTAGTTTCACAAGCAAAGCCATGTGAGAGTTAATGAATGCTGTCCATTAGAGCAATTTCACTGAGTTAATTGCCGGTACTCTACTGCAAAGTCTGCAATCAGGCACCAGACAAAAATTCAATCTTTTAGGCTTTCCAACATTTGGACTATCTCTACACATACGCAGTCAACTGGGAGGGTAGCCATGTCAGTTGTCTCTCACACTCCTGTTAGCACTTGGAGCATTTAAGGATCACAGCTTCGGCTCTTTTTCCATACCACAGGTATGATATACCAGGTTAGGCTCCTCTGCATTGCATTGGAGAGAATTCCTTCCTATTACACCGAATAAAATTAATTTAAAATTTATTTTTAGAAATTAACACTATTCATAATATATTTCATCAGTTGTGTTAGCTATACACAAAGTTTTGTATAAAATTTACTAAGTTTTACACTCTGATTAATCATTGCAAATTTTATTACAATTTTGACTCATTTTCCACCATATAAATGTTTCATGTAAATTGAATGTTAGAATATTCTCAAAAGAATATCAATTTTGAGTGTGTTGGTCTAGAAATTGAAAGAAAAATAATGGTACAATTAGATGATTTTACAAAGATAAAATCATAGACAAGAACAAATGGGGGAAACAATGGAGAGAAATTCCATTAGATGATTTTATAGAGCTAAAATCATAGATATGAATAAATAGGAGAAACAATGAAGAGAAATTCAATAGGGAGGATCCTAACTCTTGACATTCCAACTCCCACATGAGGTGGGAAAGGAAAGAAAGTGGGGTTTATAAGCTTGGACCCATAAATTATCATATCATTTCAATTAATCATTTTGAGTCCGTAATTTACCTTAAAAAATCACTGGACCAATTCATCAGAACGTAAAGAAGGCAGGGAAAGATTTTGGCCAATCATCAACATTTTTTAGTTTTTTGCGCAAAAGAAGTGTATTAGGTAAGTTCATTTTTGGGACAGGAGGGGATCTTTCTTCAATCTGTCCTGCACCTCAGCGAGCGTAGTCACACTTACAAGTTACACCTCCCGGCGGATCAATCCCACGTTTGCCACCTGGTCCAAAAAGATTACCCTCGCGCCATGTGTGCACCAACCTGCATAAAAGGTGCCTGCAAATGTCGACGGCTTGCTTACCCTTCACCCCGGTTACATATATTTGACAAAATGATACCTTCCTAAATTGTTAAATGCACATTCTGAAAATCCATTCCTTCAGGGAGAGCACACAATTTGGTAATACGTGACCTTAAAAAGGAATTTCATAATCCACTTCGTGCAATTGATTCCATTTAGCTTGAAATGCCACCACCCTAAACTTGGTAAAAAAAAGAGAGAATAAAAAAGGCCTAGAAGTGCCTTGTTAAGAGACTCTTGAGGTGTTAATTTTGTTGCAAAAGTACAGTTAATTTGAAAAAGTATTTAAATGCAAATAGTACAATAAATGTGAGGGTGTGCATTAATATGGTAAGTTAGGTGTAGAATTAAGTATGTTAACCAAAAAAAAAAAAAAAAAAAAAGCAGCCCAATTTGTGGTAACAGTATCAAGTACCCATGCATAACTTGCCTTGGACATAACTGGCCGGATACATGAATCAAAACTTGAATATTTTACCTGCCTTGCTCTTCAATGTGTTTCTTCCCTTGTCTTCAATGTAACTCCCTCCGCTCTGAGATGCCTAGAAATCAACTAGTAATACAGCCTAAAATAAATATGTATAACTACGTTGACTGACAGTAGACAAATTTCTACAACCTATATTAACAAAAAATGAGTAATATATCTGCTTCATAAGTTTATACAAAATTCTCTGAAGACTTCTTATGTCTTCATAAAGCCCACAGAGCATAAATACTATCTTAAGAGGCTACACCGTGTCAACTCGTTTATGAGATGTTACTACAAAAACTAACTCTACTATTTTCCTGATAATAACATGTTAACCTTGCTTGAACTTACAGAAAATAGTGGTTAGAAGTGATCATCCCATAAATCTTTCTACTCCAATTGCCCGGCAATGCTAATTAACATGGAGATCAAACAAGGCAGCGAATAAGCAAAGCCTCATGCATTGCCTTGGACCATACACCGATTTACTAGTCTAAAGACAGATTACCTGTCCTAATGTTTCTCTGTTGATAAATGATTCCTTTACCCAAACGCCTTTGGAATGAACTCAGATTCGTAGGCTTTCCACTAAAAGGAGAATCAAGCTTTGGCTGGAACCATTTTTTCAGAGCAGCACCATTAATTCTAACTTTCCCATGTGATTCATTCCCTAGAAAATGTAGTCCAAGCCTCCTCAATAATGCTGCAACTGCTTGGCTAATCCTGTCAACCAAAATAGTGCATTGGAGCTAGTTTTTACATGTCATGGAATCCAGTTTGCACCATTTCTCCACACAGAAGAAAAAGGGCAAAAAGCGAACTAGCCAAAACTAAATGGAATAGGTGCCTATTGGTGGAATTTAGCAGTTGGCCATGACACAAGTACTTAATGAGAATTGGGAGAACCATCTTCCTTCCAACTTTTATATGTGATTGAGTGAGAATAATTTAACACATTTCAGCTAATAAAACCTTAATCAGAAACAACTCATCCACGCTGGTGTACAGACCACCGATGAGAAGTCAGATGCAGCAGTTCATTTCATGTCTTAATGTCTTTAGTTCCTTCAACAATTATCTTTACAGCACCATATTGCAACGCCCACATCTGATATCTCATCCTTAAAAGAAGTTCAGTATATTGAAAATTTTAGAGGAGATTAAATGCTTTTAAGTGAATTTTCAAACCCAACAAATAAAAACCAAAAAGAAGAAATTGTTTTTCTAATTTAGAGTGGAGACGCTGTACCCTTTATGCAAGTAATATAAAACAGTATGGTAGAAGTAAATGTAAGACACCAAATTAAGATACATAATGCAATAAAAACAGCAGGTGACGTAATATTCACTTCACCAAGAACAAAGCAATCTATAAGCGCAGCACTAATTCTACAACTGCTTTAAAATATCAATATGCAAAAATATCATGAAGTAAATGAACAATTGAAAATCCCCGAAAGAGAACTGATACCTTCCAGCAACTTTAATAGTTTTCTCCCCTGATGGAGTTTGAATTTGTGTCGTCTCCAATGGCAGTAGAATAGACAGATTCGGCAACCTCACACCTACAGGAATGAATGCGCATAAAGGATACAAAAGCAACAGTTGCTTAAGCTAGCATATAAATTAATTTCGCTCTGCACTTGACATTTCCTTCAATTTCTTCCTCAATTCTTCAACGTTTTTTTTCCCAAACACAAGCCGTATTATGCTTTACATAGAGTTAATGATGCAAATGAGAATTTCTTAAGATTTGAGATATACAAAAAGAGAAGGTAAAACTTGACGTCCATAGAAAAAATTGCCATTTGACAACATACTAACTTGGAATTTATAGTTTAAACCATGCTCCATCAAAAAGATAATCTAGTAATGCTGTCTATAAGCTTCACTTGTCGGCTGTTGCAGTAGCACTGCGTTTTTTGTTGCATCAAAAAGAACTTCTTTGAAGCCTTGTGGATTTTGATATGTTCAAAACCAGTTTAACCTCTAAGGTGCCCCAATCAGATACTAGGAACAAATAGAGACATACACGAACACACAGGTGCGCACACACACATCAACGAATTTGAGCATAATCTTTGGACTCAACTCTAAATAGTCTAAACTGAAGAAGTAATAGTTTGAAAAAAGAAAAATATTGTGTTGTGGTACCTGCTGCAAGGCGGTGTTTGAGACCCTTCAGTACTGTCAAGATATATACCTGACCAAATTTCACAAAATACTATTATTTTTTTATTTTAGTAAGTGGAAACTAGTGCTACATGTGAAGAAGAAGCATGTCGAACAACCCACGAATCTCGCCCAACACCCAAATGAAAGGGAAAAGGAAAATAAGCTTCGTCCCATGAAAATGTTTCATCATATGAAAGAGGGGAATACAAATTTGAAGAAACAACTTGAAGAAGGGAACAATGCTTAACACTAGGAAACAAAGAGAAGTTTAACCTACTATTCTAATTGCTGGACTACCAGAAAGCAATTAGGAAACATGCTCACCTCAGCTGCATGGATAGGCAAATTCCTCACATCAACAATAATCGGGCTTCGTTTTAAAGAGACAGCAGGTACAATCCCAAGTGAAGCAGCCTCCTTCTAACACAGACAAGGTTTCAGGAAATGTGAACTCAGGTTAAAGCGAAGAATCATTATTATCTTTTCACAAACCTCAAGAAGTGAGAATGCACGTGGATCATATTCCCCAAATCCATCAACCAATGAGCAGAGTTTTGAGCCTTTCGATGTATCAGAACTAACACCCAGATTTTCGATGAGTCTGCTCCTAAGGGATCCATCACGAGGAAGCTGCAAGCATCCCAAAACTTGTGAAAGTTCTTCTACAGTAGGAGCCACACCAGCTACAACTGCTTCTCTGTAAACCATTAAGGCCAATGATGTCCTGCAGAGAATTTATTTTTTATTAACCACCATGCTCTTCTTCTCTGCTGTCACTTTTGACACTGATGTTATGCTAACAGGCCAATTAATTCAGGAAATCTTTATTCTTTTTATCAGCTTGAGTGGACAAGTATCATATAGGGAGTATTAGGTGGCATTCACGATCTAGGTATAGAGTTAACGATCAGAAAATATCAACAGTATCAGCTTGACTTTTGCTGGTTCCAAGAACCGTGGACAACTATAAGTTGCAGAAACAGTAAGAAGGGTAAATTTCATACTCTTATACACACAGCAGAATAACACAAAAAAGAAACATAGATCAACAACTCATACTGCAGGCATAGGATCAAGGTATTAGTCACATATCAAAAGTGGAAACAATGAACTAAAGTTTCAAACAAGCACACACAGTATCTCCAGGAAAATGAAAAACAAAGATGCTTACATGAGTATACCATGTACATGCTCAAAGTTAAGTTATTTGGTAATACATGCAAATCAAAATATCAAGCATAAATAGATTTCAGTCAACATATTTGAGGTTTCAGACCATCTCTCTGATATTGGATAAAGCTAAGCTTCAGACTTCAAGAACTTAACAGTGAGTTGACCAAAAAACCTAAAAGTAAGTGGAACCTCCACAAAAAGTGAAATCAATTGCCTATAACATTTACCTCAAGCAGGTTTTGAAGTGAAATCTATTTAATTACAAAAAGAACATTCTAAGATGAGATCAAAACATGATTCATCAGCTGATCAACTATTCTATCAAAAGAAATGAATGAATGCTTTCAGTTTCATGGTGCCCGGACAAGTTGATAACCTAGTACTGGAGCTAACTTCTTCCCTATAAAAATCCAAAGAAAGGATACTCACTTGAAAAACTTAAGGCCAATAAAAATAGACATACCAATATGACTCCCAAACTGACCACTTCTTGTTTCTTATGATTTTTAATACTTGAAGGAAGCTTCTGAGACAGATAAACTAATTAGGAAAGAACCGGAACCAACCATTTACTGTCAAGCTGTAGATAGCCAGACTTAAGAGAACAGACCGGCTCACCAAGTGCACAAGCTTGCTGGAATCTCCTTAAGCACATACCTTCAAGAAAACAAATCAACTAAATAATCATGAGACTTAAATAATGTAAAAAATGCAAAATTAATTTATGAAAGAGTTTTCTGCAAATTGAATATTGTGCTAACACGGATGACCACATAAAAGGAAAAAAACCATGGTGACAAGTACTTTTTTATCAGGGCTGACACAAATCAGATTGTTGTGCCAAGGTCCTATGTTACTCATACTTGGGGATGGGAGTCCCATGGACGCAAATTTTCTAGTGCACAATGAAGAGTCTAACACAGGAACGCGCAGGGCAAAGTGAAAAGTCCCAATAACAAAGCCCAAACTCCCAACTCCTAATTTCCTGACAATAGATCAGTAAGTGCCATGAAAGGAACCAACTGATTTGCAAACAGTATTAGGTGCCATAAACAAGCAAATCACAAAGTTCAATGACATCTCACAACAAGGCAAGATGACAGTACAGAACCATTAGTTTACTGAATCACACATATTCTGTGGAAAAATAGAATTAGTTATCAATTTAACCACTTCCACAAAAAATGAAAGAGTTTTCTATCAGTTCAGCAGCATGTTTCTCGAGAAGTTTAACAAGGAAGCACGCCCCAAAAGTCTATTTTTGGCTTTACTTTCATTCAAAAACTTCCACAGACTTAAAGTTTCCATAGAAATTAAATTATTTTCTAGTATGAGAAGAGTAGCTAGCTGAAACCTTACAATTGATTAGACAACAATGACAAATGACTTCGTTGTATGGAAAAACAGTACTCCCAGATAATAAAAAACAGCAAAACGTGATTGAGATTCAATAGTTGTCAGAATACGGTGCCATTTTTACGACTTTTGAACTTTTATCACCCAATATATAGGTTCATTTAAAATTTAGCATACTTGAAGACACAAATCAAAAGTAAAGAAAAAAACCACAAGAATCATTTTTTGAAAATTTCAAGGAAAATTGTCAGAAAGATCTGATAGTAACCCTTGATCATACCAATTAGACACCTGCACATAACAAGGTTAGGGGCAACACCATCCTTCTTGGCTTGAGAAAGGAGCTTTAGTCCAACTTCTAGATCATCCTTTCTACAATAAGATTGAACCATATAAATTATACAGCTGCAGATTTCACCAGGAAATCCTTGATTTTCCAATGGTTGTAAAAAGACTATTCAAGACGAGAGTTATTACTTTTCACTTGCAACTAATAAAATCGAGTATGTGATGGTGTTTGGGGATAAACCCTGCCTCTTCATTTCAAATAGGACTTCCGTAGCCTTCTGTAGTTGATCCGCTTCACCTGTAAGATAGTGTGATCTTATACTTGAGTTCCAAATATATTAAAAAATAAGATCCTGAAGATATAAGAAACCATGCGCATCCCCATCAGAAGGAATTTTTTTGTTACTCAAGTCTCTCTTTGAAAAGCATAGAGCACAGAGAGAGATAAATGAAGGTTGGAACAACACCTTTTCTTTTGGTGCAGCTGTTGAGGGTGGAGGAAGAGTTAAGTAGATGACAGAAGTAAATTGGCTAGACATCTAGCCTGAATCCTATTTAGTATCATTTTTCTTTCTTTATTCCCTCCAATTTTAATAGCAGCTTTTCCAAAGAGCTCGAAGAGCACCAACTGAAAGAAAATGTTTCTGATGATATAGCTTTTCAAAAAGCATGCACCAAGACATGAAACATTTAAAGCCTGGCCAACTAAAATAAATATCATTTACTACCAAAGAGTCTCATTAAAATAGCACAAGAAGGCCAAAACCGGAACCAAAATATTTTCCTTTTAACATTTAGAAGTAATTTATTTCACCCACACCATGTGATAGAGTAGCTTTGCATCCAAATTTTGACAGTTATGCAATAACCAACTTCCTAAGGGTCATATTTGGTAATTTTCTCCCTTTCAACCTAACAATCTTATTTTGGTCTCTCTCTTCTTCTTCCGTTTTCTTTTTTTTGGGTGCTGTGTGGTCAGTATCAGACGATTCTGAGGCTTCTCAGTAAGCAAGTGCATATTTGGAGAATGAACCTTAAAAACTAGTAACCAGTTAGAATGAAATTGACTGTGGTTAGAAAGACAAACCATCTCTTACACGCTGCAAGAAAACTATAACCTGTTTTAGTCATCCAATTCTGTATCTATGAGTGGGTGGATTATATATCACCCAGGGAAGTAATTCAAGAGACTCGAAACTGCAATGCTTGAAGATATAAAAGTGAAATTGAATTTATTTTGTCTAAACTGAGATGACCTGAGAAAGCAAATAGACTTACATAAGGCAGTCACCAGGGCATTCATCATTGAAACTGTTGGTTTCAAGTTGATGTCCTTAATATCTTCATACAGCAGCAGTGCCTTCTGCCAGTCTTTTGCCTAAAGATGTATTGAACAAGCACATTGTTAGCCCATATATATATATATATATTAAACAAGCATATGAATGTTAAAGATGTTGAACATTATTGTGGACCAAAATCATCATCACTTAAGAAGGATAAACTAGCATGCATAAATCAGCAACATCGGGATAATATTGCACTTGCAAGTTAGAGTTTCTCTAATAAGCTAATAAGCCCATCTAAAGCAGCGACTAGAAGTGATGCAAAAATCTATTTTTTAAAATTGCCTCAAATGCTTTACATCTTCAGAGCATGTAGTGAGAATTTCATCTCCTGTCCTGGTATGTTGGCCTTGTTCCTAGGTTTTGATGATAACAAAATAAAATGATGATTTGCACTAATGTTTTTATGTGAGAACTTTGTTAGAACAGGTCCTTGATTCATTGGAAAAGAAAAGAAATCAATTCAAGATGAATTGAGAAGATGTTAACTTATCGGACACTTCTATCGGACGCACATCATTATCATCGGACGTCCGATAGAATTAAAGATGAAATCAAAGCTCTCTGGTCGCTATCGGACGCAAAGCTATCGGACGCAGAATTATGCATCGGCCGTCCGATAAAGAACGAAACAACCTATCGGACGCTTGTGTCGGACGCACAAAACCCATCGGACGTCCGACAGACATTGAGAAGAACCTGTCAGACACTCCTATCGGACGCATAATATTGTATCGGACGTCCGATAGGTCCAACGGCTATTTTTCAACAGCCATATTTTTGACCGTTGGAGAGGTTCTTGAGGCCATTTCTCACACTCTATAAATACCCACAAGTTCAAGAAGATTATAGACTTTTGCCTACATGAAATACAAGCTTACAAGTGAATATTTGGGTAGAAATCTTCTTTGTTTGTTGTATAGGTGTGGGGAAAGTTGGGTTTGTGAGGTTGCTCAAGTGAAGGTTACTCTATAGGAGGCATAAAACCTTGGTGAAGGTGAGCCTATCACTTGGAGTGGTAAAACCTTGGTGAAGGTTACCTCACTTGTAAAATAGTTCTTAGTTGGTTGGTGAGCTTTCAATTGTAACTAGTTGAGGGTTTATTTGGAGAGTAGTAAAACTCCTTTGCTCAACCAAAGGGTGTTTGGGATGAGGAAGGAGTGATCCTTCACTTGTACAAGTTGATTAGTGTCATCATCAATTGAAGAAGCTATTTGGTGAATTCAACTCCAAGTTTGGAAGAAACTTGGGAGTTTGATTGGTTTGAATTCTTTTTACCTTTTTGTTACTTTATTCTTTGTGGTTCAAGATTGTTTATATTTATCATTATTGTGGTTGTTTGAGTACTTGTTTGCTTGAACAATTTGAGTTGAATTTTTGGGTTGCATTTCGGGACCAACATGGTATTCTTTACATCTTCGGAACATGTAGTGAGAATTTCATCACAATAATGACAAGATTTATGGAGGTTTTCTTTTCCTTTTTCCTTGTCAGATTTCTTTGTCTAGAGCAATTATTTTTATCCAAGTGACATATTCCCTTCACAAATGACACATTTTGATGATTGATATTTGGGAAGGGGAAGCAACTTCATGAAAAGCAGGTTATCCTAATGCATTAAATGGTCTAAGTTTTAAAGTACAATCAAAACACAGAGAACCCTAAAAGCTGCAAAAGGATACATGTGCATCCACCAGTTCATTGTGTGCTGTCAAGAATTAAACCCAAAGAATGCCTTTTTAAACTTGACATGGTTAAATTTATGCTTCGTAAAACTTCCACAGACAGAAATAGGAAGCAATCCTGACACCTACAATCTTACATCTTTTCTGTCCTTTGGTCATGAGACTGTCAATCTACACTCATTATAGATTCTCAATCCTACAATGAATTTTATTCTCAGTGCGTTAGCCTATACCAAATAAAAACATGTCATGCAAATATCTCCTCTTTACATGAAGAAAAGGATTCTTAAAGATGGTATTGAACATCTTAATGCTGTTGAAATTCAGCCAAGTTTTCTTGCCATAATTGTGACCTCTTTTTGCATGAAAATTTCTTAATATGTTGAAGAATATAGGTAGTTACACCTAACCTCTCCAGCATTGTAATATCATAGTAAAATTGGGCTCGTATGTAACAGCACCTAGAAGACTAAATTTTGCAAAATCACTTGACTGTACATACATTGCTGCAGGCTCCCATCAATGAGCTATATGATATGCTTCCAGAAGGTATTCCTTTAGCTCTTGCTACCTTTAGAATTTCAAATGCAGCATCCAGATTTCCAGCATGTCCCGCAACATCTATCAATGCACTGATAAACATCTACAAAAAAGAAACGTGAAATGATAAAGTCATGAGACTTCAGCAGACTGGGGAAACCCTTAGATTGACTGCTTTACAAAGGCAAGCTCTCTAACTAGCTGCAAGATTAAAACATGAAAAATCCACACCACGGAACAACTATATCGTTGTAATGTCCTTACCAATTGCACACGTTTCCTTTGAGAGTTCAAGTTATGCAGACAATATACCAGTAGCTATAAACAAAAGATGATTACTTTAAAAGGCTCCTTCTTTAAGGTTACATGTTGTGGCATATGCTTGGCAATCTGTGAATTCAAAGCAAGATAGAGAAATACATCTGTTTGAATAGATTCTTATTTGCACAAATTTATTTGATTGAATCACGCACACATTTTCCAACCACCTTTTTATCTCACATACATCACATCAGAAAAGTGCTACAATATATTTTCAAAAATCTACTATACAAACACATTATGATTACCATGAAAATGATAGGTAAAAGAAATGCTCATGAGTCCAGAAAGTTTAATTGGTAAGCTCCAAGATTGCAGCCTCAACATGACAACCTAGAAGCTAGTCATCCTTCAACAACAAAATACACCCAATGAATGATGTAGTAATACCATCGTTCATAATTGATACAGGACTTAAATTTTCTTAATCAGAAGGACAATAAAAGGCAGTCATATTTTCCAAGCAGTCTTTTCTCTTTCACTTCATAGATCTCTAACCATTTGACAGCCGTAAAGCCAAATCATCATTCTTAAAAAGAAGCATTTCATTAATTGTTCTACAATGTGTCATTTCTTTTTTTATTCCATGACTTTCACAATTGAATCTTGTATCAGGAAACCAATACCGTTTTATCAAAATCGATAATAAACATATCTTCATGCCCTTGTCAATAAATGATCCTCTATGCCACCAATTACCATCTTGCTGGCAATGTCACAGGTCTCTAAGAAACTTGCAATGATACTATAGGCAAGTAAAAGAATGCCGACCACAATGACAATATACATCTCCATTCTCTCAAAACTGATTCAGGAAATAAGCATTCTCTGAGGTAATAGAAGGATCAGATTCAAGTAAAACATCACCAGAAAAGTCATAAAAAGAGAAACAACAGCATACTTCATATTTAATGCTGTGAATTTCAAAACAGTACCTCATCAGGGGCAACACCTCTTCTTGTCATGTCACTATAGACGGCACAAGCAAACTCCCAATCACCTTTTTGGCTGCAACTATTAACAGCAATGGTGTAAACCTCTGGAGTTCCCTTGATATTATATTCATCAAGCATTTTGTACACACCTCGCGCCCGATCAATCTACAAATTGATCCAAAGGAATCAAATCTAAAGGAATTAGTTAACCTAGATGAATCACGGAACCCGCGAAGAGGTTGGACCATAAAATAACTCTACAATCATAAATTCGGTAAGTGCTATCGAGAACAGATTGACAAACCTCCTTACCTGTCCAGCTTTAGCGCATGCTTTCATCAAGGCACCAACAGTAATGTGATCAGGGTCTATGGGGTGTATCTCTGACCTCATTTCTGCCAAGACATCAAATGCACGGTCCACTGCTCCAGATTCCCCACATGCAGTGATAAGTGCATTGAAGACAACCCGGTCTGGCTTGACATTCTACTGCATACAAAGTTCAATACAAATGAAGACTTCTTGAGAATCAACTTTACTTTATAAAAACTGAAAATGAGTCAAATTAAAGCAACTGGAAAGCACATTTAAGAGTCATCACATGCTAGTCATAAAACTGCAGCAATTGTACCTTTGACTGCATAATTCCATAAGCACCAAAGGCCTTGGCAACTTGCCCAGCTTTAGCACTGCCATCAATAAGTGCACCATATGTATGAACATTTGGTTCCACTCCAGCATTGACCATTTCATGGAAAACCTAGAATGTTGCACAATTTTAATGACCACATAATAACCATAGGAGAAAAAATAAAGAATACAAAAAGAAACAGAATCCAATACTTGATAATCAGGAATTGTAGCATTCAACATGTTCTAGGAAATGCATTCACCAATATCTATTTATGGCAAAAGAATATAACCAACAACCGAGGTGACATTCACCCACTAATTCACAGGGATAATTTGTTCTCAGCTGTATTTCTACATTCTAGTACCTTCCCTGTATCATCATCTGAATGATGCAACAAAATTCAGCATTGCATCTGCATGCTAACAAGCAGAACACGCCGAAAATGGCATTTTGTACTATGATCCTAAAGTTAGAAGAAAAACAGCTTACACTTCATGCGAACACCTCAGGGATGAAAATTAAAAATAAAGAAAAGTCCAAATAAAATTTTAATACGATCTGTGATAGACAGCTTAAAGAAAGATCCAATCACTTCAGGAACCATTTTCATTAGAAAATAATATCAAAAGCACTATCCGGTCACAGTGAGCCTCTACCATTACTAAGGAACATAATCTTGAAATACATTTCAAGTATGCAAACTCACTTTAGTTACAATCAAATTACAGGGCGGATAAGAGATAGTACATTTTATTCAGAATCAAGGACCATATGATAGAACACCATCACATAGTTATGGACTATTTTCCTGAAATACTATCTGATACTGGTAGCTTGCCATTTGTGTGGATGCATTCTCGGACAGACAGAATACTAAACCATAGGGGTGAATATAGAAAGATCTTAATGCTTCCATGTGGATTGGCTATTCACTGCTTTTATCCACTTAAAATATCCTATATAGTTTGATATACCTCGTAAACAACATTGATGCATACCAGTAGTAAGTCAATGGGCACCTCAAAAGCATCCATACCGACAAAATCCCAAGATACACAATTACAGCAATGGAAGTCTATCGGAAGAACTAACATTTGATCACAAAAAAACTTATGACAAGAGTATTTAAAACTGCCTACTTATTTGTCCTTCAGGTAGAATTTTCTCATATTACGAAAAGAGGAGAAGAAAAGCAAAAAGTGATATTACTGCAATTTCATTGACTACTCTCAGTGTTCTCATTTTGAATGAACTAGATGCATAGAGTGGCAATGAACAATAATAACTTTCAAAGAATCAGACAAAAAATTGTAGCAATTACTTTATTACAGGTGACAATAAGAAGTCAAGAGACAAAGACACTAGCGAGGAGGTCTGAGTAGCAAACTACAAGGACTGACAGCAATAGGAAGCACCTTGAACATTGCATCAACTTTTCCAGCTCTAGCACAAGTAGAAATGAGCGTAGTGTACAGTTTGCAGTCTGCTTTCAACCTGGCCTCCTGGACAAGTTGCAACACTTCAAAAGCTCCTACATTTATAAATTACAAAATTAGGAACTTAAGTTATGACAGTGAAGCTACATTACAATACTGAGGTAATTCATAAACTTGAGATCCCCAATCAGGGGGAAACATGAGAGAACGTTTTACCCTCTGAATCTTGAGAGCTTGCACAGACAGACATAAGCATATTGAAGGTGCTCAGAGTTGGATTTGGGATCAGCTTTGTGAAACAAAAAGCTTCCTTGACAGCCTTTTGGCTTTTGCAGACTTTGAAAAACCCTGCATGATAAACCTGAGCAGCATATATTGAATATCAGCATAAAGGAATGTGCACTAAAATTGAACGCGGAAAAAAGCTCAGAAGAGTCGTACTTTATCCATATCCAACAAACCCTTGCTTTCCATGTCTTCAAGCATCTCGATGCAATCATTTAACCTAAAAGAGACAGTAACAGAGAAAAGTACCTTGAGACAATGTAAAAAGATCACAACTGATGCTCTGTTTCAGTTTGTTTATTTTCAGATATTGACTAGCTGTTTTGGCAGCTTCTACATCATCTATGCATCTCGTCTTTCTTGGTTTGCTAAATCTTCTCCAGTGTGAAAGTTAGGACCGCTCGCTTACAAGTGAAAATGTGTCCTTCCAATTAGAACAGGACACCTTGAGAACTTAAAAACTAAGAAGCAACAAGCCAAGCAGCGCACAAACAGGATGGTTACGACTTTGATATGCCCAATTAGATTTGCATTTTCTGTGAACCAAATATCTCAGGCATGAAACTCTTGGAAAAAGGAAATATGAAACAAAATGGTTACCGTCCATCTCTTAAATGTTTACTGTAACCACTGAATGACTGTGGTAAACGATTTCTGTCATGCATGTGCTTCCTTTCCAAATTATGGGTTGGAAACAAACTCTTTGATCTATGCTCGTGAATTTTTGCACTGCCCTCATAAGCACGAGACTCTTTTCTCTTCCCCATGTCTTTTTTCCAATGGGATGAGCCATTGTTATAATATACAACATGTCTTTTTTCATGGCCTTCAGTTTCCTCTGAAAGATTAAGCATACTTCAGCTCGGACTAGTTCAGACAATTAAATTTTCAGCAACTTGTGAAAAGAACAACTCATGAAAATCATGTTAGTTTAGGGAAGAAGCTCCATGACATAACCTGCATGGTGAGAGAGTCTGAGAGATTGTTCTCCATCTACAACAGAAGCCTTGAACGGTGATGAGTTACCATTCTTGTGCAGAGAAATACCAGAGGATTGCACTCCAAGACCATTCAATTTTGCCATAGGTGCCTCATAAAATGTGTAGAGGTCTTCACGGTGAATAAGGTCAGGCTCAACTTGTTCACCTTCTGTCAAACTTTCATGGTCTAGTCTTCCAAATTCAGTGGCTCCGCTTTGAACATTAACTGGAAAAAATGAAGCAATACATGGCTTTTTTTCAACAAGCAGCATGGTCTCTTTGCTGTCACTTCCACTTTCATGTCCACACCTCTCCAACTGCATTTCATTTGACTTTCTATTAAGAGTAGATCCTATGACCTCTGGTTCAGATGGCAATGATGGGAGAGAGGATACAGACCGACCTTCATATTCTCTTGTGTGCAGAGAATCATTGACAGCAGAAGCAGTCATTTCACAAATAGACAACTCAGATGTGTTTGTAGCAAGAGTAGCTCCATTCATCACATTGATTTCATCAAGACGAGTCTCAGCCACAATATCATCATGATGAAAAGTATTATTACTCGTTTCAGTTGGTAAGTCTACTGTTTCATCAATAGGAATGTTCCTATTTAGAAGTATAAACTCCTGTGCAGACAAGTTGTTCATCCTACTTTTGATATGTTGAAGTAGAGGACGTGTTAGCTTCCCTGACATCTGAAAAGTTTCAAAGAGTAAAAAAGCTAGTCCAACATAAAACTAAAGAAAATTCAAAGTCGACTTGCACAGGCTCACCAAAAGCACAACTATGTTCAAAAGAATAAACTTCATCACTATCAGCAAGGCAGTAGAAGAGGACTCAGAGAAATCTCATTGTACAACAAAAAAACAGGTGAGACCGAATAGGAGAGCAAGGTTTCTTATGATCTCCATCTATGACCAGAATTCAGAATTAGAAAACATGAATCTATGATCAGTTAGATAAAATTTCCAGTGATGGGAGACGAATATCCTCCAAAAAGCCCAATCTAGAATCCAGGTAAACTTGCTATACATGTCATAGAAATCCAAATGTTCCTCACACTGTGCACGATATAACTTTTAAAACTTGCATGCACAAAATCAATGAGGATATCCTAAGGCTAGAAAACCTCCAAAAGGATTTATTCGAAATCCTTGAGCGCATCAACATTCATCAAAAACTAAATGACAAAATAACATGAGATCACAGATGGAAGATCATTTTCAGCAAAGCCGTGATACAGGAAGAGTAGAACAGAGTGCAAGGCTACATACTGCAGAGAAGCCTGTAAGAGCCGGAAACTACCTGTTTGTCCTGAGCATTATTCCTTCTTCTGGAATAATTGTGAAAGACAAGGACGAAAGCAGAGACGGCAATCGCGGTGACAGCGACGACGAGGACGACGGAGTGCGAGTCGAGGGAAGCTCGCAGTAGAAAATTTCTGGAGTGGAATTGAAATCGAAACCCTGGCTTCCTGCATTGTCGTCGAAAGCGGAGGCCTGGAGGCCTCAGATTGTGGCCGGTGCCGAAAATCTCCTTGCGAAGCAATGGAGCGCAGTGGCAGCGAGGGGAGCGGAAGGACGAGAGTGGAGTCCAGGAAGAGATCGAGGACGACAAGCTCAATTCCATTATTGATGCTGCGGCTGCGGCAACAACGATTTGGGAACGAAATGATTCATTTAAAAACTTGAAGGAGAGGAGTGAATAGTGATAGACTGAGGAGAGTGAGTGGAAGTGAATGGGAGTGTTTAACCAACGAATTTACGCTGTTGAGGATAAGACGAACGCAAAATAAAGAGGAGGTTACAAAAGTGGGGCCGGAGAGGACAATGCAGTGTACGCCCAGGCCTGACGTGGTGTGACTTTCTCTGTATGATTATCCCTCCCTCCTATCGGCTTTCGCCTTTTGGATCGATCCACGACCTTCCCCGGTAAACATTCTTGTCTATATGAGCGAATGATATTGGGCCTTTCTTCCTTTTCTTGGGCCCATTTGATTTTTTTTTTTTGGTCATTTATTGTCCAAAGTGCAGTTTAATTTTCTTCTTTTCCAATAATCAAGTCCACATGGAAATTGACCTTCTTTGAAATAATTTTTTAAAAAAAAGATAGAGAGAGAGCTTTTAATATCTAGTTCATAAAGATTGGGAACTAAGATCCCAAAGGGGAGATGGAAAATTTTTAACAAATCTATATCTATTTGTACTGAACGGAGGGTTTTTGATGGAAATCCTCTACAAACTCCAAAATCCCCATTCCTTTTTTCTATAATTTATATTTATTTTAGTTTAAATATATTAGATAACTATTATTCCTTCTTACGTTCAAAATTACACGTGATCCCAATAACCCATAACGCATTTGCCAATCCAGATCTCCCATACTATAATAATTAACTCAATTAACCAATAACACAACTCCAAATCTATCATAACTAACCAATCACACATTTGCTCGAATAAAAGAAATATAAAATATTACAGGGAAGAATCCAAATGTAATCATAATGACTTTCAGATTTTTTTTCACCCTACCAAGAATCTAAAAATAACTTAGGAGCCGTTTGGTTCGAATTCCACTATCACCATCACTATCGATATCATGGAATAGTCAATGATAATGGGTTTTGATGAAAACCCATAGTGTGTTTGTTAACGTGGAATGGATTTTATAATTTATTATTTTTCTTTTTCATTGTTTCTTTTTTTTTTCTTTTCATTTGTTGAAACAATAGCATTTTATTTTCTTATTTTTGCATTTAATGAGAATAAAATGGTAATTAAGATAATTTAAGAAGAATAAGATGGGCAACTAAAATGATTCCCTAGTAACAAGTGATTAATCAAAAAACCTATAGAAGAGTTCTATCATTCCCATTAATTTATTCCCATTGACCCCAACCAAACATTTTATATGGGTATAATTGAATTTGAAACTCATAGTTGGGGTTGATACCTACTTACCAAATACCTCATTAGGTGTCAATTCAAGAAATTAATAACACTAAAGAAGTTCATTAAACTCTCATGGAAGGGATGGAGGAAGCAGGATAAATTTTAAAAAATAATAAAGGAATGAAAATTAAAGAAGATGAAAAGAATGCTAAATATTTTTTATGAAAATTAAAATATAATTATTGGATTGTTATTATTTAAAGCTACCCACTAATAAATTAGTTTGAATCTGCATGTAATTTAATTAGGTTTTAAACAAGCAATCTAAGTCTACCGTTCAGTACCCACTATTTCATGAATTTAATTGGATCATCCATTTGAACTCGATTAAATTATATACATAAATCCATATTGGTGGATGGGTAAGTCAAAATAAATAAGCTATTATTTACAATTATAAATAGGTGAAAAGAATAATAGAATAGGAGATAAATAGGCTGTAAAATTAGGTTGGAATGTAAACCCATTAAAATTCTAGTTTGTAGACTTGTAGTAATATGCATAGTTGCCGACTGGACTCTTGTCCCGGGCTCCTCAGTCTTTGCAAAGTCCCAGAGCATGGTTCAACGCTTAAAGGCCCCAAGCAGCGCGAGAGTAGTGACGTTTCACCGCTGGCGTCCCAAAAATCATTTCCAATCAAGAATGCGCGACGATTGATTAACTGCAGCAACTCATTTTATCAAACTGTTTAGGCGAAGAAGCGTACTAAAAACTCACTCCTCTCCCTCGCTGAAGAAAAGGGTAAAATTCAATCTTCTGCCGTGGATTTTTGGCTTTGGGAGTTAAGAGTGTGTGGGTGAATTATATCACCTGGGAAGGTATACTTACATGCTATTATCATTTTCAGTCAATCCAGTTCTGCCACTTTGCCTGGATGAATATATATGCTGTCTGTGTTTCTTTTGCCTTGTAGTTCGCAAATGCTATTTTTCTTCCTAGATAATGGTTTGCTCAGTCCTGCATTGCAATATCTGTTGATTCTGTATTGTTATGCACACCCATTAAAATACCTGTTTGATAGTTAGAATATCAATTGCCTGTTGTTCGCTTGCAACGTCGTTCTACTTGTCTAATTCGAAACAAATTGACGCCCACACAATCAGCAAATATACCTATTCATTCTCTCTCTCTCTCTCTTTTCCCTTCCCTAAGAACTTTTTAGAACATTGATGTAACGTGGATTGACCAAGTATCTCGATATGGAAAGAAGAGCATGATTCAAGACTTGTGCATAAATCTCACCATGCTTTATCCTATTACTCGAATTTGATTGAATTATCAGTGCCGTCTGTTTTGAATCTAAATCGAATGAATGAACAGGGTTGACATCTGAGATTCAAGAACGAGAGATTAAACATGATGGGATCTTTGCTTACGAGACCACTATTGTACGCTCATGTTACTCTTTCAGTCGTACTACTAACTTTTTACTCGTCCAAGGAAATCCACAAGTTTTGAACCGTACAGGATGTTTTTCGGATACGTGTATCCGGCATACGAATGCTTTAAGACGGTGGAAAAAGATGAGGCAGAGATCGATCAGCTTCGGTTTTGGTGTCAATACTGGTCTGAATTCATCTACTTGTAATTTTTCTGCGTGTTGGCGAGTATAATATGCTGATGAAATATCTTTGCTTTTATTTTATTTTATTTTATTTTATTTTTGGCGCCCCATAGGATTTTACTTGCAGTCCTCACAGTACTCGAAAGAGTGGGAGATCTGTTCATGTCATGGTAAGAATTCCCGCAATGACATGCTGATCTCAGATCATTTTGGCCATGTCTAGATTTCTTGGTGTAAACAATGTAAGAGGAGAAAACAGTAGTAGTAACATATACTTTTAACCTCATTTTAGCGTTGACGATGGATTTGTTTGTTGTTGAAGGATACCTCTGTATGGTGAAGCTAAGTTTGCATTGTGCGTCTACCTGTGGTATCCTCGAACAAGAGTACGCCGTTTCACTCAAAATCTTTTTTTCAAGAGCACATTTCGTTTTACTAACAATTTGCTGCGTTTCAATCTGGAATGGGTTTCAGGGAACGACAAATGTGTACAGTTCTCTTCTCAAGCCGTGCATCGCCAAGCATGAGGAGGAGATCGATCGTAATCTGCTACGCATGAAAAACAGGCTGATGACGCAAGGGATGTTGCTTTGGCAGAAGGCTGCATGTTATGGACAGAATAAATTCTTCGAGATTTTGCAGTATGCTTCTTCTCAGTCAGCGTCAAGGTCTGGACCAGATCATAATAATTCCAGGCGGAAGGAGTAGAATTGATCGGAACTTTCACACATGTAAATGAGGACCTAACTTGCTTACCTATTTTCACTAGCAGACGGAATTCTTTTACGAACTTGGATTGGATGCTAAAAGAAAGATTGTTCACAAAGTAAAGTAGATGTGATATGTTACTTGGAGACGGACATTGCACTCGCATTATTTGAGGTTGATACAGAGTATCGCATCAATACCTGGTGGTGACTGGTGAGAGAGGAGGACATTAGTGGCTGTTTTTTGATGTCTAGGAGGATCGTCTAATCTCCAACTCTTGGCTTTTATCACTTCATCTTTGTATGTGTGGCTAACTAATTATTCCGTTGTTGACGATTGATTCTCCCCCAGTGTGAAATGCAACCGAGACGAGACTGACTAATATTGTAAGCCTAACTAGAAAGCAACCAGGACTAGACGAGAAGCCTGGCAGGGCAGAAGGGTGTGTTGTGTAAGAAGAGGACTGGATAAAAATCACTTGGGATCCTCGGTGACACTAATCCAGTGCCAATCGTATGATCATGACACGTGTCCTCTTCATTTAATCATTTGGCACTGAATTGGTTAAAGATAATATGATAAGTTAAATGAGGAGGACACGTGTCATGATCATACGATTGGCACTGGATTGGCACTGGATTGGTGTCACCGAGGATCCCAAATGGATAAAAATGGTAAAAGGTGGTGGGAGCAAAGCAGTAGTAGATAACATGACCACAATCAATGAGCGAAAGCACTCTCAATCTTCGTCAGTGGGCGGGCCCATAGCCCATCAAAAGTCCCCAAGGAACCCCCTTTCACCCGTATTCAAAGTCAAATGCTGACAATTCGCCAACCCAGAGACGGCCCACCACTCCAGCCCATGATATTTTGACACGCCCTCTCCTTCACTTCACCATCTGCCACGTACCCAGTTTCGTGCAGCATACGGAACCGCAGAAAATCAGCCTCCTTTAGCCACGCGTCAGCCGGTGGCCGGCCGACCAGAGTAATCAAAAATTTCAACCCCCCCAAAAGAAAAAGGAGAAACAAAAAAAAGTAACCACTAGTAGTAGTAAACTTCCCAGGATTGATATTCCTTCTGCCGCCGTCCCAGGTGTCCATACCACAAACTTAATCGTGGCCCAGAACTTGAAAAAAGCGAAAAGAAAAAGTAAAGCAAGCAAAATAAAAAAAAAAAGAAGGCAGGTTTTACCAGTCAGTGCGGGTGGTGCAATTGTAGCAGCAGAACAAGCAGAATCGAGATAGTATTTAAGCGGACAGGACCAAGAAGAGCAGGCTCACGGGAGTCACACCAAAAAGATAAAAGAAAAGGCAGCCAAAAAAAACAAAAGAGAAAAGGAGTGGCTAGCTCCTTTGGTGGCGTGGTGTTAATCAAAAGTAGGACGGAGGATAATGCAGAAAGACTGCGATAATGTGATGATGAAGAAAAGTGGGGGGGAGGGTAGGAGTCAGGAGGTAATGGACGGTTCAGATATAATGGAGTTGGTTGGGAATGAGCAGGTTTTTAGTAACTTTGTGGATCATAAGTTTCAAGAACTGGACAAGGATTGCGATGGTAAACTTTCTGTCAAGGAGTTGCAACCGGCTGTAGCTGACATAGGTGTTGCCCTTGGATTACCCGCTCAAGGATCTTCTCCTGAGGCCGATCACATTTATTCCGAGGTTTCTCTACTTATTTTCATCCCCTTTCTCTTCTTTCTTTCTTTCGCTTTTTTCAACTAGAGTTACTTTTTTACGACGCTATCTCTTGCATGCCAAGATTGCATCTCCATTAACTTCTAATCAACCCATCAACATTCAAGATTTTAGGCTCAACAGGGTCAAGATTTTGCTGAGGATTCATGATTTCTTGCCAGCTTAAGTCTTGATTTTTTTTTTTTTTTCATTTTGTCTTCTTTTCCCTTTTTTCCCTTGGGGCTTTTCAGTTCCGTTTAAAGCTGTTCAAGGAGTTTCCCTCTCCCCATGTGGAAGAGTTGCATGGCTTCTGTTGAAGATGAACTCTTCTTTTTTCGTGTTTGAATTGTTTTTTTGGGTTTTTCTGGGGCCCATGTAAGGAGTTTCCCTATCCCCTGTAGAAAAATTGTATGGCTTACGTTGAAAATGAACTCTTCTTTTTCCGTGTTTGAATTGTTTTGTTGGGTTTTTTGGGGTCCCCTGTTGGGCTTTTGGGTGAAGGGGATGTGGGTGCGTGGCGCAATCTTGTTAATCCCTTTGTCGTTAACTGTTTTGCTACTTGTTTTTGCACACTATTATACTCGAAACTTGTAGCTCTTGTTTTATGCAATATATGGATTGTGTGGTCTAATTTGCATTGTCAAGTTTTATCACTTAATTAAATTATGGTTGAAGTATCTAGGGAGGGCAATCTCAAATTACATGTGTATAATAAACTGAGTTCCGTTGGTACTGTTTCGAATCTTCTAGTGGATTATCCTTCTTATGTTTCGAGATCAGTGATTTGCATTATCCTTAATTATGAGTTTATGCAAAGTGATATGATTGTATGGTAGACGACTTCATGACTTGTTTTCTTTATTTCTTGATTTAATCTCATTCTTTTTGCCTTTCTGGGGCCAGTGGGGTGCCAAAATGTAGATAGCATGTACTTCATTGTTTTTATCCTTAAAATATTAAGGATAAAGGCTATCCTGCCTCTCCAGGAGAATCTAGAAAAGAATTTCCAATTCTTTGTATTTTTTGCTATTCAGCTAGCCAGCTCGAGAATAATATAACTTAGTGACACAGCACTGTTAGTCAATTTCATCAGACTCCCCTTCAACAACCCCCAGCGCTCCCCAAAAAAAAAAAAAAACAGAGAGAGAGAGAGAGGAAAAACTCTATTTTTGGCATTTTCCATTCATCTAAGTGTCTTGTTGAAGAAATAGGAATTAGGATTTTTTTTTTTCCTAACTTGTAATATCTAGAATTAAGCAACTTGAGCATAATTCACCTGTGGAGCCGTTTGCTAATGATGTGGCCTTGTGCACACAAATCCAACCTTTTGTTTAGATGTCTTGCGTAATAAGTCACTTTTACTTGATTTTGAGGATGTGTAGATCCATTGCTGCTGAAGATGCATTTCAATTACCAAACAAGTTATCTAACTGTTATAGTAGTAGATAACTCATTAACTCTGGCATAGTACCCCTGAACTTCTATACACATGAGACATGTGGAAGCAGCACCATTTACATGCCTGTAGCTAGAATGCGGAACCTTTGTTGTCCAACAGCTGCACTTGGACTAGGGCATCCTACTATTATCTTGGGCTCACTGTTTTCTGCAATTGCAAGTTGAACTAAAGCCTGATGCTTGAACGTTGCTGAGAATCCAATGGACTAGACATCAAACCTTACACTGTGCATCGTTTTATCTGGTTACTTTTGGGGTGCTCAAAATATTAATACATGCATGATGTGCTTCAAAAACTGCGGGCCCACTTGGTAGCTTGTGTGCTAAACTTGCACCATTTTAGCATGTACATCTCATGTTGTAAGAGTTTCCTAAACATTGAAAATACTGGATTTTACTGAGTTTAATGCTTGGTTGGCAATCTCATGCATTCAGCTTGGTTGAATTTATTTTTTTCAACTAAAAGCAAATGTTTTTAAGTTGATTGAGATTAGGGATGAAAATAGCTTCTAAATCTTTTATTGGGAGTCTATTCAGATGGGAATACTGTGTCATTCCTTGAATCACTTTGCCATGTACAACAAATAAAGCACAATATTTTAAAAGAAGAAGGTTGATGCCACCTGTCTTGGAAGGTTATAGAGCTTATTTCAGAGGAATATAGGATATGGCACCTATTACTTCATGCTCTCTGTTATTTGTTTCCTTATTGTCTTATGGATTACTTTAATTAAATTGTTTATTTTGATATAGGTTCTTAATGAGTTCACTCACGGAAAACAAGAGAAAGTAAGCAAGAAAGAGTTTAAAGAGGTTCTTTCGGACATTTTACTTGGGATGGCAGCTGGTTTAAAACGAGATCCTATTGTAATTCTTCGTATCGATGGTGAAGACCTCCTTGAGTTTCTTCAGAGTCCCAGTCTTGAACCAGAGGTCCTTTCCATTTTCTCTGAGATAGAACTACCTAATGCGTCTGTCCAAGATTACATCATTAAGGCTTTTGAGAAACTTACAGTTGAACAAGGAGTGCCACCTGCTTCAGATTCCTGGGTAAGAAGTCAATCTAGTTCTGTTTTAGTTTTTCCTTATGAATTTTCTGTATCAAAGGAACCATGCGTACCCAGTGTTAGTTATTCAAGTATCTTGATCAATTCTACTGCTGTACACCATGTATAACATTTGTGCGCATTGTGATGTGCGACACATAGCCAATCTCAGAGTTACCTTTTGCAGTTTCTAAGTTTCTTGCAGTGTGATGGTTACTATCTCATGATGGTTTTAGAATAGTTGTGTGTTCAAGTTAATAGCCTCCAAGTTGGAACCTGTTGCTATGTTATTTATCAGATTAACAGAGGTCTTTGCTTTTGTAGGTTAGAAGCAATATCATAGAACCAGCGCTGCAATCTTGTGGTGGTGTCCCTGACCACCCTTTTTCACAAGACACATTACTTGGTGAGTTTAAGAATGTTGCAGAGGCTGTTGCAAAACTTCTGAAAGAGCAGCCTGTGATTGTCGCACATACTGAGAATTCATTTGATGGAAGCGGAATAAGAAGATTGCTATCCAACAAATTTGAGCTGGATAAGGTTGGTAAAGTACTGCTGGTAGTAAATTAAGAACAGTTGCATCCAACTTATGGTGTCTTCCATGCACGTTATTAGTGATAACTCTTTTCTAGTGGATTCTAGTTTAGCTATGGGCCCGTGCAAATATTAGTATCTTTATCATTTTCAGCTCAAGTTTGTCCAAGTTATCTAGGAAAAGATAAATTATACAGCAAGTCTTTTGAAGTGTTGAACAGACATTGTGCTTGGGCATTGATGTGCATCATCTTATTCTTCAAAATCAGAGTTCAGGCTATAGCTTTTGTGTTCTGCATATTAACTCCCCATATGATATCCTTCTACAGGCTCTGGATACTTCTTTACAAAGTATTCCAAGAGATCGCAGTGGAAAATTGTCAAAACAATATCTGCGTGTTGCCCTTGATGTTCTGGCCCCATCATCTGGCTTACCCCCAGTGGGTGCTGTTGATCAGGTAATCAGTCCTTTGAGGTTACCTCATTTTTACTACTTATTATGAGATGAGATTTGCCTTTCCAATTCAGAAACCGTAGTAACAGTTGAAGAAATGGCCATGTACAAGATAATCTATTAGCTTTTTGACCAATTTATAGAATCTGTATTTGGCTTAATGTGTAAAAGGAACAGCCTTCAAGCTTGGTGCAGTTTCGCCTTGAACTGGGTACTTTTTAGGCTGGTTAGAGGTTCTTCGGTCTTAACTGCTTTATCTAATGTCTGCAGATGGACAAAATCATAAATGAAGCTTTCAAGATGTTAGATGAGGATGATGGGAAGTTGGTTAAAGAAGATGAGTTTAAGAAGCTTCTGACTGAAATACTAGGGAGTGTAATGCTGCAATTGGAAGGAAATCCAATATCTGTTTCCACAAACTCTGTCGTGCATGAGCCACTTGCCTCCTCCTCCACGCTTTTGGAAGCTCCCTCTTCATGATGCTGTTGACGAATATGACCTGCTGAATTATGAAGAAAGCAGGAATAATAGGTCTTTTAACTTTTGACGACTGAAAAACAATACTGGCTAGTTACTGCTCTGCAGTTCTCTTGGTGGTGCTGTGTGGAGTGCATATACTCTCAAACACTGATGATTTTTATGCTACGTATATGATTTCGTTCTGGATATATAGAATATGGATGAGGTGCAAATTTACAATGCCAAAAAAGGTTGTATTTCCTTATTTGCAGGTCGACTGTAACATGGCAATCTTCCTCTCAGAGATTAGATTTGATGTTCCAGTCCGACCCTATGACCAGAATCGAAAGAAGTTGATCGTGATGAGAAGATATGTTCTAGTACTGATTAATTATCCAATAAGAAAGAATTTGGAAAATTTGAAGAGCGTCTCATTTCATTCTCTTTTGTTTCTTTGGTCGGGTCACTGTTATGCTAGTCATTCTGTGTGAGCGCGCTTCCCTCCCGTCTCTTGTGTGTGTGTGTGTGTGTGTTAGAAAGAGAGTTGAATGAATGGGCTCTTTATGGCATAATTAAACCAATTTTACCAATTAGGTTGGGGTATAATGTCACTAACTTTTATTAGGGGCGGGCAAAGAAAATCTGTTGACCCAATGATTGCACGGTTGTACCAATCTGTTTTGAGATTAGGGATATTTGAATCGTATAATTTGATTGAATCGAATCAAAAAAGTGTCAAACTTAGTTGTCAGGATCGCGATCCGGATCGTGGGATCTTGCGATCCTACGATCCGAATTATGGCTTTCGATTTCGATCTGATTTTGTTACGATCCTACCATTTAAAGATATTATGATAAAAATTTTAATAATTTGATCATAATTTTGTATAGAAAATTCTGTTTTTTGTTGCATTAGAAATTAGATTCAAAAAACTTTAAAGCCACATAATTATGTTATGCTAATTCCTTACCTATAAAAATTGGTGAATCTTTAAAAATTGGTATTTAATTGTCTCATTAATAAATACTTAAATGACACACACACATATACAAAGTCAATTTTTTCAGCTACCTTGTCCAGTAATTGCATTTGGACTCAAAATTGAGAAAGAACAATTCTTTTAATTTAATCAGATTCATTTACAATATGTCACATGTAGTTCCAAAATTTTTATTTAATTTTTAGATTATTCCAAATATTTTAGATAATACGATTTTAACCTCAATTAATAATACTATTATATTGATAATACATGAGTTGCATTATTTATTGCTGTATATGTGAATTGCAAACATCAAAATTACTAGTAAGATTATTTTTTACGATTTATGTAGGATCTATCGATCCCACGATCCGATCCTACGATCCGATCCTGCAAAGTAAAAAACGATCCAAGGTAGAATCCCGATTTTAAAAACCTTGGTGTCAAATATCTACATATATACATAGCAAGTTAGGCTAGGCTGTCAGAAGTTTAAGAACACATGAGAATTTGATGTGATTCTGAGAATTGGATAATAAGGGATGGAAAAAAAAAAAAAATGATCCGGCAGGCAGGGCAGGAACTCACCCCGTCCACCCCTAATTATTTTGGAGTACCCATTGTGCAGCCCACCCCTAATTATTGAGCTGTGACTCTAAGGAGATATAGAAGACAAGACCAATGGACATGCAGGAGCACATTTTTATCGGGACCGTCTAGTTGTCATATAATTCCTGAAGTCCAAAGAGCCCAAATGATCCGTCTTTGGACGCTGGGTTGGATGAATGGGCTCCTGAAACCATAGGAATCCCGTCTAGCTATCATAATTCCTGACTATGGCGTCTCTATTCATGTATGTTTTGATGGATAATAAATCTAAAAAATATATTAAATCTCAAAAATTAAGACCATGCGCAATAAAATTGTCTAGATATTTCTACCCTGGTACGACAAACAAAGCTTAGTTGCCCAAAATAATTAACATGATCATTTCTTATCATTTTTTCTGCGTAATAAAATTAAGGTGAGTATCTTGGTCTATATTCTAATCAGGTGTATCAATCACAACCCATTTATATTGACTCACCCAAACCCAACCCATTAATAATTTATCCAAATCAGCCCATTAATTTTATTTATCCCTATTTAATTGATGGGTAGTGGGTTGACTTGGTTCATCCATTTAACCCATTTAAAAATAAATATACATTTTATTCAAAATTTTAGTGAGTGATAAGGAGATAAATTTGAATTGTTTGACCAATGTAATAACAATAAAATGCCATTATTTATTATCAAACACCATGTGAAAAATCTTTTTAAAAATAAATAATATTTCAAACGAGTCATAAATGGGTAGTTGGATGTACCCATATTCATTTATTAAATGGGTGGTACCCATTTATACCCATTTATTTAAATGAGTATAAATAGGTTGATTCAATTATACCCACTACCCAATTATGATTTACCCAAATCACCTATTTTGACACCTATAATTCTAATTAAGCATGGGTACATGTATAATTCAATCAAAGCCTTGACAGGTTCCTTAGAGGAATGATAATTGTGCCGTGCAAAACAAGCAACCGTTGTGCCCCACCCAAAATATCCAATGGCCAGCCTTCTGACTGTGAGTCGACTGTGGCTGATACAAATACAATGACCCATAGCACAGCAGAAAAAGTGATGAGAAAACAATAATGACTTTGACCCTTTTTTTGGTTTTCTTTTTTTTTTTTTGTTGGGGGGTGGTGTTGGGGTTTCCTTAGACGAGGGGTTATATGCAACCTAAACACGAAGCAATATCGACAAGGACTTAACGATTAAGGGCCTCAAAGTGTTTCAAGCCGAAAGGCCTGGCTTGTTTCAAGGGTGATGGTAGCTGCAATTATTGTTTCAAACTCTTCCTCGAAACACTTCTCCTCCTCCTCCCTCTTTTGCCTTATGATGGAGATCCTAAAAACCTTTGGAAAAGAGAGGAGGAAGGAAGTTTTTTTGGGTGGTTTGAAAAAAGTGAACACATTGAAAGTTAAGTTTGGGATTTTAAAGTTACTTGATTAATGTCCTTATAAAATGAGTTGGATTTTGAAACGTTTAGTGAAAATGTCATAGGTGTTGTTAAATTTCTGAATTTTCAGAAGGATAAACCCGTGCGTGTTGGATTTCTCAATTTCCAATAGGATAAACTTATAATCGTTGAATTTATGAATTTCCAAATTGGTAATCTCATAAATGTGCTTGTTGAACACATAAATTTCCAACTTGACTTGCACATCAAAAAGGCCAACCGCTTCAAAGTGCTGATGAATGAGTCGGCCGGCTTATTCAGGCGGTCTATTTCCATTTCCAGGCTGAAGATTGGTGATATCATATTCTATTCTTGTGGGCCTTAGGCCATTACTGATTCCTATTCAACCCGAACTCGAAAGACGAAGAGCTAAAGGCAAATCCGAATGTGATCGTTAACAAACAAACGAGAGATATTTAGACACTGGACATGCAACCATTTCTTGAGGCTCCGGGGCTCACGTATTAATTCCGAACTTAATGATCAACAAATTCGGCGGGCTTGGATCGCTCTAATTTGGCTAAAAAAATTTATTTGCATCACCGACACAAATTTTAATCACCTTTTATTTCACATACATCATATCAAAAAAGTGTTATAATATTCTTTTCAATAAATTATCCCAAAAAATCTACTATCCAAACGCAGTCAGTATCTTTTTAATTAGTTTGGAAATGGCACCATTTACACATCCAAACCTCAATAGTTGACAACTTGACATTCATAATCTATTCTCCTAGGAAACAACATCAGTTTACACTTGACACGATAGGAAGTAAATAGTACTGAATATCATGCAGGGCTATACTATCATACATCGTCTGCCCTTTTTTTTTTTTAAAATCATTGGGTAGGTTAATTTTTTTGGGTAGGTGCCTTCCCCATTTTAGCTAGGCAACAACTCCATCCTTGTAAATTGCTCCCATGTTCAACGTTCCAGTCCACTAACAGTCCTTAGGATGCCAAAGAAATCGTGCTTGTACCCTTCTGCATGAAAATGATCCTTAGGAATGATCTGCGTGTAGACGTAGAATGCAAAACAAGCTACAGCCGGCCCTGCCCAGAATATCCAGTGCTCCTCCCACAGGTGGCCTCCTCTAACAACTGCTGCCCCGAAACACCTAGCAGGGTTCATCCCCGCGCCCGCGTAGCCCTTTGTGGCAGTGACCGTCGTCGATATAAACACCAGAAGACCCAGCACGATTCCGATGATTGAGAAAACAGGAATCAGGCCGATGGAGCTCCTCTGACGATGGTCGTACGCCATCCAGACTGAAGCGAACAAGAACACGAAGCTGCAAAAGACCTCGAGCCAAAACGCCTGGCCAGTCTCCAGGCCTATTGTGACTGGCCCTTGGGGACCCGGTGCAACCACGGTGAGGGTGCAGCCTCCCAGGGAGAAGGTGCTTTCGATGCTACTGCTGACCACCGCTTTTAGTGCCAGCGCCCCAAGCACGCCGCCCACACATTGCGCGATGATATAGATTATGGCACGCGACATTGAGATAAGTCCGACCAATGCCGCGGAGAATGAGATGATGGGGTTTATGTGGCCTCCAGAAACTGGATGCACCGCAAGTAGAAGAATTGCGATGATAATGGCCAGGAGAATTGACAAAATCAGGTTTGGCATTTTCACATCGGTCTCGATGGTTGATATGACTATGGTGTCGATCATGAACACCAAAACAGCAGAGCCAAGAAGTTCCCCTACAGATGCTCTCCAGACCTGCATCAAAGTTATCAACCCAACGTGAAATTCGATCAAGACACATACACAAGCAAAAGAAATACTAATGTCTTGTGTTTGGTTCTAGCTTCATGGGAACTGGAATTGTATGCCATAGCATTTGAGTTATGTTTCCTCCTTAGAATGCACTTCCAAATATTCTATTTCTCCTGAAGAACCAAAACACAGTACTTAATACTCTTGAACTAAAAAACGGGTCATGCGGTTGAAAAGAGTATTACTAACATTTAAGGAGACAAACTCTTCCAAGCCTAGCCTTTCACTCAGGCTGAAAGATGTTTGCTTCTTTTCATGAGGAGTCCACTTTGCTGGTCTGCAGAAAGTATGAAGCAAATTCGTGCAAGAAGTCAGAAGTTTTTGAATAAAACTGATAAAGCCAAAAAATGGAGAACAGACAAATTAATTAATTGCAAGTAGAAGTAGTAGTGAAAGTTAAGAGATGATTACACGGGAGTAGTAGACATAGGTTGTATTCTACTTCCGGCAGCATGGCTTTCTTCTTCCATGTTGACGTATACATTTCCAGCATCTGCAGCCATCTACTCAATCAGCTATTAGAAATTTGCGCTACTAACATATGTGTTGCATTGGCTAGTTTGTAACTTATAATTGAGCTTGTTGCGCTATTTATAGCAACCAAGTCATCAACCAGCAGAGTCCACTGCACTGTCTAGTGGCATAAAGGTTATCAAGTGACAGGTGATACAAACACTACAATTTCTCGTGATTGAGTGGCCCAGAATTTATTTGTCCACGATGCATTGGTGCAGTTTAATTATTACTTCTCCTCTATGTTTTTCATTAACCCTTATATTTGCTTCACTTCTCTATCTTTTCAGTAATAGAGTAACTATTACGTGGGAAGCATAGAAAATTCAGAAAAGGTATGCTACAAGCACTTTCCCTGACTAAGGAGTATTATTAGTTGCTGTAATTTTCAGTGCTTGTTATGAAATATTCCAAGAAAAGCCGCGAAATCGGACCATTGATTGGTTCAGCAATAGGTTCTATAATCAATAATACTCCGTATGTATTCCCACTTTCTGCCATCTATGATTCCCTAATTGTCACTACTTGACACATTGAATTGAAGTGGTTTGGCCACAAGTGGGCAATGAGTTTCCAACTTTCAACACGCATACGAGTAAGGGGGCATGCATTTACTGTTCTTGTTTGCTCTTGCACCAGTTGACGATTGATCATCTTGACCGTCATTGGGTTCAATTTGCTTTGCTGATACTTTTGGCAAATTAAGACTGTTGTTATAGTTTTAATTCGTCAAGAAAGCATCTTCAAGTTGAGCACACCAAACCTTTCGGAAAAGCACTGTCTATTGCTAGTTCATATACTACTACTTATGGCTTAGCTAGAACGCTACTCTTGAAAACCGATGAGAAGGATCAGAATGAGAAAACTCATATGTCTCCCATATACAAATAGATCAGAAAGCACTTATTCAGAGGTCCTCCTCCAATAAATTCGGTCCTACTTTTTGGTGGTTGAGAAGTGAGCCAAATATCTAAAGCCAGAAAAAGAAAAAAAAAAGGACTATATATTAACGTGCTTGCTCTAATTGGCGATGGTATCAACTATCAACTATACAGCAACTGCTTTTTCATACTCATTAACAAGCAGCTATATTTGTCCATTTCGTTGCTTCGCTTGGGAATTTGCTTATGCCTTAACCTCGAACAAGCTACACACACTCACACACACACACACACACACACACACACATATATATATATATATATATATATAGATAGATAGACACACACACACACGATGTCATTGTCGGCCGAACGCAGAATGCTTTGATTGTCCGAACACTTTGAGGCAAGGGCCCGTACTCAAGCTAAAATTTGAAAAGATTGGCTATAGATCGATCCAACATCGGCCATTTGGTTGCATTTATTAACTCGATTCGTTATTTTTTTTTTTAAGAAAACAAAGTACTAGTATGCTAGTGTTTTTCTCAAATATCACTCAATTTCAGCGTTAATTACAGCTCAATTGAAAAAGAATAAATAATGAGCTAAAAACTGCTCCGGAATAAAAGTGAAAAAAGTCAACTCGACACACCATAAATGTAGCGATAAAAGGAGGATACGTAATTAATATGTTGTTGCATGTCAGTATCCTTCCCAACTGCAAATTATAAATAGGGATGATGAATCTCAATTAAATAGCTTGAGCCATGCAATGATAGAACTAGTATTATATATTTTTTTAATCTTTTTCCCCTTCTATCGTCTTTGGTACGAGTACATGCTAGTATTTTCCTAGGGCTCCGGGGGTGCATGACGATTGAGGTATTAATACATGACGTCACTACCTTTATTTCGCCATTATTAGTCAGTTCCATTTAACCATGCATATGAAAATTACGTTTAATTACACGGTCAAGAAATGTTAACTATTGGACATCTTGCAAGAGGATGCAAGGACCTCATTTTTTTGCTAGCTAGAAGAGAGGGGAATAATGTTAGGGTAGCTTGCATGGCAAGATTTATCACTAACATGTATAGCGCAGTTAGGTCAAGAACAGTCTCCTTTTGTGACTTGAATCAATGGTACAGAATGAAATTATGGCAGTTGTCAACTGAGTATATAATTGGTTCAAGTTCTATAGTATAATACATGGCGCTGTTTTGGGAAGAAAGGAAAACAAAACCAGAAAACAAAAAAAAAAAAAAGAAAAAGAAAATAAAATAAGAAGAAGAAGTGAATGTGAAATTTCAATAATCAGAGGGATAAGAGTGAGACAAAATATGTGTTTCAGCCTTTCATGATCCCGAATGAGATGGTTAGGTCCAACAAAATGGGAGTCATGATTAATATTAGACCGTCATAAAAGTTGATGAGGTTGTGCTCATCAATTCAGTAGAGAGTAGAAACTAAACTGTCAAAAATGTAGAATCCATCAGAATTGTAGGCGAAGTTTGGTCAGAAATGAGGAAAAAAAAATTAGTAAGTGCAAGCTGCACCTGTAAAAGTGCTCCTAGCATTACTGTGAAGGATTAATTTCCACTTAGCGATGGATTGGCATCCACTAGTAAAAAAGTTAGTAGTAATTTAGCACATTAATTACTCGACTTTTTACCAGAAATCAGCAGCCCATTTATTTTGTCACATCCGTGAGAAAACACTCAGTTTCAGCAACAAATTTTAGCAGCTGATGGGCTGAGATAACGATTGAGAGGAATTTTGTGTTTGTTTTCACCCACATTAATTGATATTGCTACAGACTATAAAAATTATTAAATGGCTTTCCGCAACATGCCAATAATGCTGGAGTTTCAGACGACTCCATTTGACTATTTCTATATCATCAATTAAGGATTGCGTTAGAAAATGATTCGAGAAAGTAACCATTCTTTCAAAGATAAAGTAATTTTAGGCTTGGAAGGGAGCCCCTCAATTAAAATCACTGCACAAAATGGTTTTTTTTTTTTTTTTTGGAGGGAATAGCTGTACAATAGTGATTCTGCCATCGCATTTCTTAATCATGACAAGGATATGTCAGGGATAAATTTCTCAAAGTACTTAAGGATATATGCGCCATTAACTCAAATTGAAGTAAAGATTTCTTCGCTTTCAAATGAAATGGTCCACGATTCCCTTTTTCCTTTTTACTTTAGGTGATTTCTCTCTCTCTCTCTCTCTCTCTTTTTCTTTTTTTTTTTTTTTTTTGGACCTGTAGTTGGCTTGGCACTCTGCACTATAATGGAGAAAACTTCTCTCTATTAAGCATTAATGGACGTAAGTTTAAAATTATATTTGAGATCAAATTCGTTCAAAATCATAAATGTACATCACTATCTCTTTTAGTTATATACAAACTGAAACTAAGTTGACTAAAGTTATGAATACAATGTTGGTACGTTTAAGAAGGTGCTTAGACTTCTTGTCTTTTTTGGTTTGATTTGCCGTCTCTTTGCATTTTTAAACTACTATAACGTTTCCATTATAATTATTCTATGAGAAAGGTAAACCTGGATACCTAGCCAAGGTCTCTGGATTTTCCTCAATTCCAATTTTGTTGGTGTTTTCACCCGCGTCAATGGAGCTGCAGCCTGCAGATTATTAATTACATCCAAGTGCTGTCTCTACCATGACAAAATTAGGCTTTCAGGCCACTGTGTCTTTCTAAATTATCCATCAAGGATCGCATTAGAAGAAGGCTTTGGAGGTAACCTTTTTTTTTTCCCACATTTTTTTGTATTGATAAAGAGCTTTAGCCTGAAAGACTCCCCGTCATATTTATAAAAAAAAAAAAGGCAGCGAAACGAATATCCTTCTTCTTTTTCTTTTCGTATTCTCATGGAGGAGGGAATAACAGCTGAATTGATGAATTAAGAATTTAGTGGCCATAAATTCAATGATATAGAGATCAAATTGTGATTCTTCTGCGATGTTTTTCTATTGTTAAAATGCTAATCTTTTTTAATGTTTTCCGCCATTCACGTAAACTTAATTACTTAACTCGTATGATTTTATCTTTTTCTGGTGTAGGCTTCTAATTACGTAAAAAAATGAGCATTAATTAGCTATACCAAAAACTGATTGATGCCTGCTCGACAACAGGCGAAATGCCTCGAGGTAATGTACGGTAATGGCATATTCATGCAATCAGATTTACGTAATTTCCAATCTTGACAGAAAAGAATGAACTTGTCTGATTTTAAATTCATTTGCCAGCGTTCTAAATTTTTTCTTTTTCCTCCTAATCGTTTTGTTCCGCAAAAATACTTCCTTTTCACTAAGCTGTGAAACAAAAAATCAAGAGGAATGATGCGCTTAAGTTAAGTAGTCTTGTCATAGACTTCCTGTGTACAGCTTAAAATTGAAATTTGGAACATTTAAATATAACATGAGACGATATTTAAAGAAGAGACAATTTCAAACGTTGACTAATTCTTCTTACCCAGTACAAGCAACAGCACCAAAAGTGCAGTGTACTATCTATTATTAGAATTACGTAAAGAAATCAATTTTCGCAGTATTATTGTAGTAATGTAATGGGTGCCGACCATGCATGCCGGAATAAGATGGCGGATAAGACGAAATGGGTTCTCGAAATTTTACGTCTTCTGCTGCTTCGTAGCAAGTCCCGTCACGAAGGGAATCTACTTGGTATTACGGGATCTAACCTTAATTTGCCTGTTTGTAACGGGTAAGGTGATGTTTACAGGGGCTATTTTTCGTTCTAGACGGTGTACGAGTATTTATTAGGCATGCGATAGAAAAACCCTTAAATGAGCTCAAATGAAATATTTTAGAGTTACGTAGAGCATGAGATTAAGTGATGAACTTATCTAGAAAGCATCTTACAGAAAGTCCGGTACCTCGGTAATGTAGCTCATCTCGGTGTTTTCTGTCTCATTTGACTACAACCATGTCCATTTATTCCACATCCTCAGTTCTCCAAGAGAGATGGAGCCGCTTCCTTATCGATTGTGTTGTTCAACCCTGTTTTATGTATTACTAATGATCATAATCGGCAGATTATCAGGCACTTTTCTTTCCTTGAATCAATTCCTTAATTATTTGAGAGTTAAAGTTGGTTCTTTCTGTTATTGATGATCCATCTGTGCTGAGTGTCTCGTTGATTGCAGATTGTTATGACCCTCTGGATCCAAATGGAAACATTACAGTCACCTTTGACATATTGCAGTATACATCTGATGGCTATGTGGTTAGTATCATTACCATAAGCCTTCTGTTTCTGGCTCCTTCAAATTCTAGTTCGTTCATTTTAACAGAGCTGCTTCCCCTACCGCATATGCTGCTTAGTCATTCAGGTGTCCCATCTATTGCAAGTATTGGCCTTATGGTGATTTGCTCCTAGTAATTTCTGCTAATAGCATGCCAGAATAGTTCTGTTAAAAAGTCCCATTTAAGGGAAAGAATGATAATCAAAATGCTACAAGGCAAGAGATAGAATGTAGCCTCTCTTATACTTGGATCAACTATAATCATTGTTTTCTGGGATCTGTCTGTTGAATCATTTATGACTCATGCGAAAATGTGCTCCTTCGGAAGCCGCATTAGTCCCCGATTCAGTAAATATATACATCTTTAAAATGATAAATTTGAAACTATAGCAGAACTAATAACTTTGAGTTTGCCATTCTTGAACCTCCATCTTCAATTTAGTTGGGTATAATCCGATTAACCGGTTTCTTCTTCAACATGACTATGTTTCTAGGCAAGAGTAACCATCCAAAATTTCTATCTGTACCGGCACGTGGACAAGCCTGGCTGGAGAATTGGGTGGACTTGGTCTCAAAATGAAGTAATTTGGACAATGTCTGGTGCTTTTGCTACACATCAAGGGAACTGTTCGTCCTTCAAGTTTCAGACACCGCATTCCTGCAAGAAAGATCCTGATATACTCGATTTGATGCCAGATGCATTGCCACAGAACAGGTCAGATGCTTGCTGCAAAGGCGGCATACTTGATGCCTGGGCTATCAATCCTTCAAAGTCATTCTCATCCTTTAAGATGACAGTTGGCAATTTAGGAGGAAATTCCACTGGTTACAGGCCTCTTAACCTTACCCTACTTGCTCCAGGACCAGGTTACACGTGCAGTCAAATCACAGACACTGATCCTACAGTTTCTTCAGTCAATGGGGGTAGGAGAGAGGAACAAGTTTACAGTGAGTACTTAATGTCACTTGTGAAATTTTGACCGTCAATAGCAGCACAAGAAAATATCCTCAAAAGTGGATGGTTCACCTGTTTTTGTCACTTCTTTCAACATCTGTGTAACTGCAGAGGACAGATTAATTAAATGCAACTGATAAACAAGAATTCACATTAAAGCTTTTAGCTGTATCAGGTTGATAAATACAATACGATGTTGGATCAGCGCTAAACTAGTCGAACTCTGTGCTAAACCATGCATGTCACAGTTATTCTGACTTGCTATATTGAGTGATACATAGCATAGAGGATTTCAGGGAGCGATGTACCTGATTTAGACTTTCTTCATCCATTGGTATTTTTTTGCCCCGGTTAAACACACAATGGGTGTATTCTTAAACTAAAATATGTTACTGGCAGGGACGTGGAAATCAACATGCACATACTCCAGTTATTTGGCTAACAAGACGCCAGTCTGTTGTGTTTCACTCTCAACATTTTACAATGCTGCCATTACTGCATGTCCGACCTGCAGCTGTGGATGCAGGGAAGCTGATCAGAGTAGAACGCTGTGCACAAGGTATGTTTCCAGCAGAAGTACTGAAAAGGCTGCAACTAAATGAGTTCATTGCTGTCTCCTATAATTGGTTCATTGTCAGAATTAACATCGAAGTCCTTTACTTTTGTTATTGTATTTGCTTTATGCGCAATAGTCAAGGCATGCCTCCCTCAGATTTGGTCAGCGATACCAATATACTCCAATGCACTGACCATATGTGTCCTCTTCGGGTTCACTGGCATATTAAGCAAAACTTCCTGGATCACTGGAGGCTCAAACTGACAATCTCCAATTACAATTTGGGGAGGAATTACTCAAACTGGAATGTGTTGGTTCAGCATCCAGGTTTTAGCCAGCAGACCACCAGTTACAGCTTCAATAGCACAGTTCTTCCTACTATCGGTGTTCCAGGTACTTGCACGCACTGCAAGAACATCCATCATATCTTGGAAAAGAACTGGATTATTACCTCCTATAAAATCATTGAAGAAATTCCTCCTCCTTTTGGGTTTCGTCCTAACGGGCATGAGTGTGTTTCTAGTTCTCATTTCTGGAAGTTTTGCAGATGAGGTTGCTCTCTTCTGGGGGATTGAATACTATAATGACGAACTGCCACAAGCAGATAAAGAGCAAGTGGGTTCAGTTACTACAGAGATTCTTTTGCGCAAGGATATGGACTCATTTACTCTTCGAAATGGGTGGGCTTTTCCTAGAAGAATCTATTTCAATGGTGAGAACTGTGAGATGCCTCTTCCTGACACTTTTCCAATGCTGCCAAATGGGGGCTCCAGGATAGATCCTCCTCATCGATGTCTGCTCCTAATTATGGTCTATTTCACTTACAAAATATATGGTTTTCGGTTTTGATCAGTTTTACCGAAACCACCTTCATTGCTGATCACGTTCTTTGTGAGTTACGCTTCAGTCAAATTGGCCTGATTTTGTAATTTGTGAACCAACTTCCTTTAATTTCTGAAAGTTAGTGCTCAAATTTTTTGGTTTTGCTACTGTTGAATAACCCATTTCTGGTGCAGCATATTGCACATTCATGCATGTAAATGGTATTCATACGTGCAATTCCTTTGTGAAGGCCGCTATTAGTCTATACAAATTAGTCAAGCCCTTTTTTCTCTTTATCACTCTGTGAAGGAAAGGGGAGAAAACAAAAGGCCCTTTTTTTTTCTCTGATTGTAATTCCAACTTTTTATTTGGTTAAAAACACTTAAAAAATGAGGTAACGAATTCCTAAAAAGTGAAAGGTGTGGAATTGTAGGGAAGGGAAAGAAAAGACTGTAGGGCCATTGTAAAACTTGGGGGAGAGCTATCAAACAAAATTGAATGGTTCATGACAAGTTATAATTGGATTAAGCCATTTACAGCTACTTAATTAATGGTTCAAAATGGACCAATCTACATGAGTTTGGGTTATTCAATTATTTATCCACGGCTCACTATTAAATTTTATTTAGTTTTTCTTCTACATTTTGTTTAGTGATAAAATAATATACCATTGTAATAAAAATAAATAAATATTCAATAGCACTCCACTGAGTTTTTAATCTTTTTTTCATAAAATATATACATAGCACGAGTCAGAATATTAGTTAATATTTGTAAGAGGGTAACTTATTGCAAATGTGCGCATTAGTGCATCTCGTTGATGTAGACTAGATAGGCATTCTCCTAATATGTATTAGACCATGAGCAATGTTAAACGTTGCCAATTGGAAAAAAAAAAATTGTGATAGGTTATATCCATCAATTGCACTTTTTTTTTTTTATAAGTTTGAGCAAAACAAATTGTACCTTGAAGACTTGAAAAAAATTGCATTTTCTTCTAGGATGGTGATAAGATTGCGCATCATGCGAAGGCCAAGTTAAATTCTGAAGTTCAAGCAAGGATCTTTTCCCTTTATAATTATTTTACATAATAATTGATAATAAGAAGAAAGATAGATTTGCGAGCATGGTCAAACGACTCCAATACGCGTCCCCCTGGGTCTGCCTTCCCTAATGTATTCTCAAAGTCTCTTCGATCCCGTGCTATCCTGTATCGTCCCCTTCGATCCGCCTTTCCTGTGCAAGTGTGTATCCTGAAAGTCTCTTCGATCCGGTGCGTGCTATCTCTGAGTGTGAGTGCTTCTGTATATGATTGCATAGAATAAATTATTAAGGATAAGCTATGGCTCCTACTCCTCAAGATGATAAATCACAAGGAGTCAAAGAGGAGTCCATGGCTTCCCAAGCAGCGACCCGCCCTATCTCCACTCTTCTGCTCGTCATTGGTATGTAATTTTTTGCTTTTATAGTTTTAGCCAAAGACAATCCAAAAAAGAAAAAAATAAAACGAGAGAATCAAAGTGACATCGAAATAATAGTCGATCATGTCTTTTTTTTTCTTTTTCTTTTTTTTTTTTTTTTGAATTTGCTTGGGGATGGGCAGCTATGCAGACAGAGGCGCTGCCGTTGGTGAATAAGTTCCAGCTCACTGAGGACCCTGATTCTGGGTACTTCATCTTTCCCATCTTACTTTTTGGAGGATATTATTATTTATTCTACTTATTTTGTCCTTTTGTTGTCTTTTTTTCTTTTTTGGCCGAGTTTGATGCATACTTTCGAGGGATAGGAGCAAAAAGATGTTACTTTTGCTGTCTCATGATAAAAATCTTATCTTGGCTGAATAAATCATATCCAAAACTATGGATTGTCTGATGCACCGGGTATGACAACTAACAGATTGGTAGTTTATATATCTCAGGGTTTTGCCCATTTCTTTAAGCCATTGTTAGGAAAAAGTTTCAATTTTTAAGAATTCAAACTTTGAAACCTGCCTTAATTTGTTTCAGGAAACAGCTTTAATATGAGCTTTATGAGTGTTGTGCGCATATGCTTGTCGTTGGAATGCATTAGTAAACATCTTCTTGTGGTTACGTAATCCATTCAAGCTCTATTCATCTATGATGCTTAATTTGTTGGAGCTGGAACAACTCACTTCTAGGCCATGTTTGCATTTTTTCCCCACTGGTAATCCTGTAGTTCTTAATTTTCCTCAAAATAAACTGCTCTATGTGGATTATGCAGGTTCCCGAAGGGGGTCCCTTGGCTGCGTTATCATGGCAACTATAAAGATCTGAAGATTAATATTGTCTGTCCTGGAAAGGATATTGCTTTGGGTGGGTTATAATTTGCACCAGTGTAGTGCCAGTAGTTGTTTGTGCCTATTGAGTTGATTTGATACTGGTTATTTGATGTAACTTTATTTTAGGTTCCTGTCAGAAGCAACTGTTTTGTCTGTTTTCTGTTTCTTTTTTTGTCTGTTTTTGGTACCAGAAAGCAATATATCTGAATTGTGGAATGAAGTTCTATAGTACTAGAAGTAGGACAACAAAAATGAGAAGGGTTGAGGGAGGTGGTCATTAGATGTTGTCCTTGCTGGAATGCTTCCAAAGCTTATTGTTTGAGTTCTGAAATGAACATGTGCTAGAAGTATGTCCTCCTTGATTAAATTTCATCTGAGAAATCCTTTGTTTTGATTTCCTTCTTGAAGAAATGCCAGATCCATACTTGTAGTTAGTTAAATGAGGCACTGTTCTCTGCCATCTCAAGTTGTGCTAAGTAGTGAGTACTATCCAAGCCACAAGTTCTTTATGGAGAAAATGCACTAACATTCTCATATAAAATCAATAAATTGTTTGTGTTTCATGCTTTTGTTGGCCTGGTCACTCTTTTATGTTGTCCTAGTGCCAGTTATGCTAAAGATCATACCCTCTCAAGAGTAGATACATGCCTCTCCTTCCTACACTATGCGTGTTAGCATATATTAGCTACACTCATAGCAACAAATTAACTCATTTATGACATATGTAATATATTCGACAGTTCTACAATTTTAGGTTGAGTTAGTAGTGAGGAATATTAGATTTTAGTTACCGTGAGATGCAGTTATTGAAACAGCATACCAGCTCATTTTCATTTGTGATACTGGTTCTAGTGCATCGATACTGTTAATGTTCAATTGAATGAAACAATTGAGATCTAAACCACCAAAATTCACCCTGTAGTATTTGTTGTAGGATGAATTTTGCTGCTCTAAATGGCATTGCATCTCATCATTGATGCATCAACTATTAATTACCATCTATGAACTGTATCTTTGGTAGGGGTTGACAGTGTGGGCACCGTTTCTGCATCTCTGGTCACATATGCTTCTATTCTAGCTTTGCAACCTGACCTCATTATAAATGCAGGCACTGCAGGTGGGTTTAAGGTATGACTCTTGTGCTAGCAACATGTTCTTCTTGTCTTGTTGTGTTTGGTTCTGAGATGACATTGTAGGTGGTTTCATTCTTTTGATAGAATGCGACACTCGTGGGTGTTTTAGTTTACTGCATTATAGCTATATGCTCTGGTGGTCAATTATGTTCATCCTCCTGTTCTGTCAAATACATTGTATATATCCATCTCTTCTTTTCCCCAGTACTTTTGTGTTTCTTCTATCTTCTCTTTCATTTTGTGTTGTTTTAGTAATTTATATTTGTCTCTAAATTCAATTAAGATTCTGATCTAAAGAACTCGCATTCACCTTACACCATGGCATTTATGCTGAATTCACGTTCTATTAAAGGGCATCTTTTGGACATTATTCTAGATTTTTTTTTTTGATACATAATATCCTATTAATCTCTTCATCTTTTCAGGCAAAAGGTGCTTCCATAGGTGATGTGTTTGTTGTATCAGATCTCGCTTTCCATGATCGAAGAATACCTATTCCTGTAAGTTCCATGGGGTTTACAATTTTTATACCAATCTTATGAAGGTAGGAGTGCTATAAACTGGATTTAGAAGACACCATCCAGTCCTCTTTGTATCCTCCCTTCCCCGGTCCTTTTCTGGGCTGAACAGCATCAGCATGCCCAGTCACATGGATGGATCATGTCTCAGCTTGTTAGCTAAAGGGCAATGTAGTATCCTGTGCATCTAGCAGTGAAATCAGTTGAGCTCTAAGATAGCCATTTATGGTTAAAGACTGTAGGCCAACTGTTTTTGACAGGAATGTTAATGAAGGAATAGACATCCTTTGGCCAGACATAAGCAACCATTGAATTAAAGGAATCTATAACATTCCCTTAAGCTTGTTTGGTGCGCAGAATAGTACATATTGGAATGATATCATTTTCACTTTTCTGTTTTGCCAGAGCATGCAAATAGTAATAGTTAAAACCATTATAAGAGAAAAAGAAAAAGAAAAAGAAAAGAAAAGAAAAACATAGTAACTATCAAAAAAAAAAAGTAAACTAACTCAATCCACCACCCACCGTCCCTTCTCCTTCCTCCATCCTCCCTGCTTGCTGCCGCATTTTTGTAGAGAAAACCTCTAATACCTTACCCAGAACAAATCATCCCTCTCCTTAACATGCACACAGCCCCAAATATTATTCTAACCCAAAATATATATAATGCTTTTTTTATGGCACAAAAAAAAAAAGAAGTCAGCTGCAAAAGTTAATTTAGATATTACATTATGTACACATAACTAAATCTTAATGTGAACTTGCATCAAAGCAAACCTTCTCTGGAGATCTATAAATGCCTGTTGCAGATTTTAGGGAAACTTAAAAGTTCAAAAAGAAGGGGTCAGTGGGGCTTGAAATTGCTGAAGAAGTGAAAGGCTTCCCAATCCAGTTTGCTTCTCTAGTTAGAAATAGTATTCACGAATGGTTATCCAAGATAACCACAGCTATGCTGGCTTTTGGATGCCCATAATAGCGGGAACCAGATGACTTCATGTACCACATGTGTTAGATATTGTTTTGTGTTTTGTTTTACAAAACATGGGAAAGTTGAGAATGGAAATCAGATGCTTATTCCTTTAATGAGAATCCCATGAAGCAAATACACCATAGAGGTTTTTCATGAGGACAGAGGTTCATAGACATGCATTGGCTCACTGACTAGTTTTCATCATAATCCAGGCACAATTGCATGTCATGCCTTTCAATACACTTAACTTCGTGATGGTTTCTAGACAGGCAGTCTGGAAGACATCACTTTCATGATGTGGACATGGCCGTCAGGAAATCAAATTGTTGCTTGACTTTCTCATTTCTATAGCATCGATTGACATTCTTGACCCACTGGATTCTTATTCCAAGTAAAGAGCTAGTAGCTAAACTGACTCAAGTCTTCAGCTGATTTCTGTCTGGCTTGCAGGTATTTGATCTTTATGGAGTTGGCTTGAGACAGGCATTTAAGACTCCTAATCTTTTGAAGGAGCTCAATTTGAAAGTAATTTCTTTTTTGCAATCTATTCAATGTATTATTTGATGCCTCTATTTTGTTTCCTTTTGCTCTTTCATATTATCATGTGTATTTTCTTTTCATAAAGAGTTGTGAGGTAAACAATATCTGAACATCTATTCAGGATACATTCACAAAAACATTTTGGGCGATAAAATTGCTTTTTTCTTTTTAATTTTTTTTTGGTGGACAAAAATTCGCTTCCCCTGCCCCTCCTTTTTGCCAACTTTGCCCTCCAAGTGATAAATAAGTACAAGATTGGCTCACGTAGCGCTGGTATATCTTGTGTATTCAGCAAGTTCTTTTTTCAGCTATAGAAGCTCTGGCTGATATTGATTATATCCCTAATTCTCATAAAATGAATGAAAATCTTTTTTGGTACCTGAAATGAGATATCACTCAAATCATTCGAAACACCAACTGAAGATGTCTTATGGAGATAATGCCGAAGGACCTAACTTTTCTTCTCTTAGTTTCGACTGACTTGATTGTGGCTTATTAATTGGTCCATAAATATAGCATAACTTTCTACTTAGATTTCCTTAATAAGCACTACATAGAACTAGAAGACATAGATAGTAGATTCTCCAGTTGTTGCAATACTTGTATTATACGATCTTCTCCCCTCTGTACATAACTCTAGAAAGGTGCTGATAATTTTCAGGTTGGCAAATTGTCGACCGGTGATTCACTGGACATGTCCCCTCAGGATGAAGCATCTATCTTTGCAAATGATGCAACAATCAAAGACATGGAGGTAATCACTGCAAAATCATACTTTGATACTTTCAACCAGATTTAACCAACTCGTTTCTTTTCTTTTTGGGCCCTCCCTTGTGCGGAGTTTAGTAAGCTAATATAGTTTCTCATAATTGTCAGCTTATTAAGATTTTGTTGAATGTTTTTTCTTTTTAAAAGGTATCCATTTGTACATATGTGGTCTATGTTTATTCATTTTTTATCTGTTTTGAGTATCTTGATAGTTTCAATCAACCGACTACTGTGTTTAATTAGTTTTAGGTGTAGTTACTATTGCTCGTGACATTTCAAAATTTACTCTTTAATATTAATCTGAACTTTGATGGAAATATGCTTTGAAGATCCAACATCCACAAAATGTAACGTGATGAACTAATGGATCTGAGCTTCAATATTTGTGAACCATCTTATGTTTAAGGCCAAAGCAGTGACGTCTTTTGCAGAAATGAGGCCTCCTGAAAATTTCTTGTGGACTTGGTTCTGCAAAATGATGCTCTTATTCAGCTTCATTTCTCATATCGTGTGCACCTCTATGCCATGCAGGGTGCAGCTGTTGCCTATGTGGCAGATCTTCTGAAAGTCCCTGCAATATTCATCAAAGCCGTGACAGATATTATTGATGGCGACAAACCAACAGCTGAAGAGTTCTTGCAAAATCTGGCGGCAGTTACTGCAGCACTTGATCTAGCAGTCACACAAATTGTTGACTACACTAATGGGAAGTGTCTTTCAGAACTTTGAAGTTTGGAGAATTCCGAATTTTCCTGTTCCTGATTCATTAACGAAATCCAAGAGAGCACTCTCAATGTCATATTATAAATCCGTGCGATTTGCAAGTGGAACAATGAAATGTTGTCTTTCTTGTTAACCCTGGAAAATGTCTTCGAACCGTGAGTACGTCAATCATGATATAGTTTATTTGCTTCTGTTTCCATGTACTGTCAATTTCGTATTAATCTTTGATACATTGCTGGATTATCGAAATACGAACTTGCTTTACCAACTCCCATGTTCTCCTGGTTAAAGACACAGGAAACCCTTCATGCTCTGTTCTGAGTTTAAATCATGCGCAGTTTTTGCTTTCCCCATCCTTGCATGTAAAGGAGACAGAAGCCGCTACACGCTCATCAGATAAAGCTAGTTTGGTTAATAATCTTAACATCATTACTTGCTTGACATTTTTTTTGCTTTCCATGGATGTTGCAAAACTACAGCCAAAATCACTAACAGGTTTTTAGGTGCACATGCCACGGTGATAGTGCTTCTTTCTTTGAAATATGTTCAACCAGAACTGTACCAGTGCCTTTTGGATTGACTCATGAAACTCATGCTCCTGAACTAATTCTTTGCAATCAGCAATTAAAAATATGGGTCTTTACCTGTCAACCTTTGGGTGATAAAACTGGAATTTCTAAAAATTCAAGAGGAGCCTGTTAAGGCAAGTATAAATAGGAGTAGCCCTTTGTTCCTTTAATTTCCAGGCATTGTCGCAAGAAACTTGTAAGATATATTTCCAGAAGAAAGACTGGATGGGGAGTGAAGACGCTGTACATGGGTCAACGACCGTAACTCCTGGAAAAGCTACTATTCTTGCTCTGGGCAAGGCCTTTCCACCCCAGCTTGTCATGCAAGAGTTCCTAGTCGATGGATATTTCAGAAACACCAATTGTGACGACCCAGACCTCAAGCAGAAGCTGACTCGACTCTGTAATCTCGTTCTAATTAACCCTGTTTAATGTTTTCTACTTTACGCACATTTTGACATACAAAAAACTATAGGGATCTAACAAGGTTCTTCTTGTGGCACAATACAGGCAAAACGACCACGGTGAAAACAAGATATGCTGTAATGTCAGAAGAGATCCTAAATCAGTACCCTGAGCTTGTGGTTGAAGGCCTCCCAACCGTGAGGCAACGGCTGGACATCTGCAATCCAGCTGTAACAGAGATGGCCATCGAAGCTGCACAATCGTGCGTCAAGAACTGGGGAAGGCCTGTTTCAGATATCACGCATTTAGTATACGTTTCTTCGAGTGAAGTTAGACTGCCTGGTGGTGATTTATACCTAGCAAAAGGACTCGGACTTCGACCTGAAACTCAAAGAGTTATGCTCAACTTTTCTGGCTGTTCTGGAGGAGTGGCTGGGATTCGGGTCGCCAAGGACATTGCTGAGAACAATCCAGGTAGCAGGGTATTGCTGGCTACTTCTGAGACTACCATTATTGGATTCAGACCACCTAGTGCTGAAAGACCCTACGATTTAGTTGGCGTTGCACTCTTTGGCGATGGTGCTGGAGCTATGATAGTCGGCTCAGGTCCTGAACCATCTATAGAGAGCCCTCTGTTCGAGTTGCACACGTCAATGCAGCATTTCTTGCCTGACACGGAGAAAATCATTGATGGAAGGCTCACGGAAGAGGGTATCAGCTTTAAGCTAGGCAGGGAACTTCCTCAAATAATTGAGGACAATATTGAAGGATTTTGCGCTAGATTGATGCAGGTTGCCGGATACTCTGAGAAGGACTATAACAAGATGTTTTGGGCTGTCCATCCTGGGGGCCCTGCTATCTTGAACAGAATGGAGAAGAAGCTGGATCTGCTGCCGGAGAAATTGAATGCCAGTAGGAGGGCTTTAGCAGATTATGGAAATGCTAGCAGTAACACAATTGTTTATGTGCTGGAATACATGTTAGAAGAGAATAAAATTGCAAGAAAGGGGAATCAGAAAGGAAACGAGGAGTGGGGATTAATGCTGGCATTTGGCCCTGGAATTACTTTCGAAGGCATTCTTACAAGAACTCTTGCAGTCTGAAACCTAGTCACTGGACTTCTATAATAACCATTTTAGGTAGAGCAGTTACATGCAAGTGAAATTCTTGTCTGAAGAAGATAATTTCAAGTTTTTTTTTCTTTTTTCCCCCCCTAGAATGTTGCATTTAATATGCAACTACTCTATTTATCTTTCTTTTTTTTTTAAAGATAAGTGGGAGGTTTTGAATTTGGACCTCCTATTTACAAATTCATATTGAGAAACGGAATTACATTTACAAATCCTCAATGAAAAGCGGAATCATATTCAACTTCTAATACCTTTTTTTTTTTTTTAGGGATTCCATCTAAACCAAAATTTTGTTTCAATTGTATTTTTTGGGCATTCCGTATTTGTACAGCTCTAAACGAAAGTTTTAAAACGTAAAAGATCACACCAACGAGTTATTGACAATTTTAGAACTAAGTGAACTTTCTTATTCTAAAAGACAAGTTACTTGTACCATGCCTGAGTTACTAGCGTCCAGGTGTAGTGTATCTACAACTCAAAGTTACAACTAATTTCTTGATCGAGAAAAAAATTGAAGTTCCAACCTCATATTTTCACTAATATGAATGAAAATTAGCTTGGGATTGCCTGCGAGAAGTGGTACAAGGCCCAACAAACACAAATGGATTCAAGACTTCACTACGGTCCAAGTCATCAAATAGACTGATAATTCTTTGTCGACCTTGTCATGCATGTAGCCACGTACAAATCCTTGATTACTCTGTTCATCGACGTAAAACGTAAAATAAAATAAAATAAAATAAAGGATTATATGTATATACTTTATGCCTTGAATGAATAATAATTATGTAAAATTTGAATTCTAATTTTTTACACGTGTCACAAACAAATCAATCATGATAATATATATACTATCAGATTTATTTGAACTTGTTTCAATTTCTCCTATACAACATCTAATTGAAATAGCTCATAAGACATACCACTCATACAATATCTATGTACAAACCCATGATTTCTTTTTGCTTATCAGCATAAAACAAAACAACAAACACCCAGCAGGCAGAACTTATTAATTTCTCGTACACATCTAATTAAACAACTCATAAGACACGTCACTCATACAACATATACAGTACAACGGACGACGGCATATGCAACAAAAGTATTACTACTAGTTACACGAGAGGGATTCCAACATCTACACTCTCACATCTTATTAGTTATTTGCAGCAACCAAATGGATTCTTCCCGACCAGAGAGACATACGTCTGCAAACCGACAAGAGCTATCAACCTATCCATGCATGGAGTGATGGAGAAGAGATTGAATAAATAGGCGGTGGTTCTTTAAGGGCATTTGCGCCTGTTGCCATGGGTGGTGAGGCTGGCGTAGCAAGGACAAACATCATAGTTGCCTGCAGTTCCAGGAGGAACGCAGTTGCACCTGGCACAGCAGGTTCCACATGCCCTCTTGCAAAGCCTTGGTCTCGATGATAACTGGCATCTCCCTGCACAAGCTGCCCCGCAATCTGCCAGAAGTAAACCAAGTTAGTTCTTCGACCACTAACCTAAACTCTTAGGCTATGCTATCTTCCTGCCTGCTGCAAGACAGATATCAATGATAAAATAACAAATTACTGTTTTTTTTTTTTTCTTTTTGGGTATGAAGTTATTGCACACATACCCATTTTTGGGCCATGACCAGTCTTTGAAACAGCGTCGCTAGTCTGCACCACAAAGGCAGTAGTACAAGGGCTAAGTCAATGACTCCATATGATCTATAAGAGTAGCCAATTAAAATCTAAAACGAAACAGGAAGAAGTGCGTGGCGGCGAAATGAAAGACTATATATATATATAGAGCTCAATTAATTTGATGGTACGTTATGGCTCATTAGATATTCATGAATGATGAAAATTGCTGTGAATTTAAAAAAAAAAAAAAAAGGTTACCAGTTCACCGGTTTGAATTGCTTGGACTTGGTGGAGAACCAGCAAAGAAACGAGTAAGAACGGGATGATTAATTTTGCAAAAGCCATGGATTGACTAATAGTAGTACCCAAAAGTTACTCCTATATAGACTCTGTGGAAGAAACGTGCATATGAGATGATAAGAGGAAATTGAAAAGCTAAGGGGCTGAGGCGACGTGGTAGGAGTTTTACTTTTAGGTGTCGAGACTTCAGAGGGCAGATGTTCGCAATTTATAGTGGAGAGCTCATGAGGGGGGGGGGGGGGGGAGGGATCTTGGCAGGCTTATATGATGAAGTAGGTAGATACTTTCTTTCTTTCTTTTTCTTTTTTTTTTTTTTGGGTAATAAAAAGAAGGTAAATACCACATAGAGTAGTATCATTACCATACCCGGATGAAGTGTGATGATTTATCCGTGAATCACAAGACTTTTAGAGGTACATAATTCCAAGTAGTAGTAGATAGACGGACGTTCGGGATATGCATGCAAAGGCTGGCATCATCCCCAATACGTACCTAGTCATTAAGCAAATTAAGCCTTCCCCCGCATGTAGTTTTAAGCCTTCCAAGGCTGATGGCCTACTCCAGTGGAATTTTTTTATATACATCACAAACGTCTCATTCATTGATACAGATTCAGGTTCTAGCGCAGTCTGGCACATCTCTTGCAATCATACAAATAGATATTCATTTTTTCACAACTATTATCATGAGTAGCGTACAATTCCTATAACGGAATTTCTAATTATAGTTAAAGAGCATCTCCCACATCCAAGTCTCCCGACCTTAAACTTTGTTACTTTGCCAAAACAAAACTTAATTTACCACCAAAAAACAAAGAAAGTGCAAAACACCGTTAACAAAGTTGCGTGAGCATATATATAAAAGTGGTTGTTATGTCAATTATTGAATAATACTCAACAAGGCAGGGTGAAGACTTCCGGGTAAGCCTAAAACTCTAGCACCAATCAATAACATGGCAGTATCATCTTCTTAATGCAAAATGGTTGGCGGAACTTGACTTACCTTGTGCTTGGGGTGCTAGGGGAGTAACACTGAGGTTAAAACTCTAGGTCTGAGAATTAGAAGACAAAAGTTTATAATTAGGTTCTCAATTTGGAGATTGAGTTCAGTGATTTCTCTCATGCTTTGGTGAAATTCCAGAAATCATTTCTTCTAAATGTAGAGCTCGTAATTTCTGAGTTAACTCTGTACATACTAACAATGTATATGCTATCACCTTTAAATGTGTGTTACATATACAAAAAATAATATTCAACTTTAAATTAAGATTAAGTATGTACGCACTGTCAGAATATACAAAATTAGTCCAATTTCTATTGCCGGGTGTGACACATTTGCAATATCTAAATATACGATGTTGGGGAGCTTGGGGAATGGCGATGGGGCGGCCAACCTTCCAACCTCATATTCATCCTTCTTTACCAGCTTAAAGCTCAGGAAGCCAGACAACTAGGAGTCAAACAAAAGCAACGGATTGGATTCAGTGAACAAAACCCGTTTGCTTCTGAAGTGGGGGACTCAGGTCGATATGATTGTAGAGAGAGCCCCACACCCCACGGCACAAACATATCTTCGCTTCAGTTTTGCGAGTCCCTTTTTGTTATCTGGGTGGGGGAGGGGGGGGGGGGTGGTTTGTTCCCCGATAGTAGTAGCATAGTCGTAGTATTGTACACTACAGCGATGGATGCATATAGAATCAATGCTTGTGGTAGGAACTGGGGTAAGGTCCACCCAGTTTTAAGCTATTGTGCGTCACAGCTGTTGTGGTACTGGAAGTTCCTTAACCGCGTCAGATTCCAAACTTTCCACCAACCATCTCTATGGGCCTATACACTGACTCTGAGAATTTTCTTTTTCTTTCTTTGAGAGACTTTCACATCTCATTGCCAATAGAAAAGAAACGAGGAAAGTTGCAGGCTTTTGTCATACGAAGTTGAAGGGATGCTTGCCAAAAACAATAAGAGGAGATCACCGAAGAGGGTTAATTATTTCTTGGAAGTTTGCATGGGCCGTACATACCAAATGCAAGACTAGTTCTTTTCCGGGGTGATCATCATATCTTCCATCTTTATAGCTTGGTACCCACCATGACCACCCCACATCCATTACTATCACTCTCCACTCCGTAGGCATTATCCAATTTCTATTGTGTAAAAAATGGCTCCTCAATGTTAACGGCCTTAATTGGTAGCTAAGTTTTTTGAGAGTTTTTATAAAACTCTACTATACTGTATAATTTGGAAAAAAAATTTTATAGCAAGTTTTGAAGAATTTTTTTTCTTTTTTCTTTTCCTTTTCCTTTTCCCTTTCTTTTTCCTTTTCTTTTTCTTTCCTTTCCTTTTCTTTTCTTCTTCTCCCTTCTATCCTTTCAAGGTCTGCCACTGACCACCGGAACCGGCCACATGCAGCCAGCCACCGCCGCCCTCCCTCCTTTTTTTTTTTTTTTTCCCTCTCCCTCTCTCTCTCTGTCTCCCCTCCCCCTACCCCCCTCTCCCTCTCCCCCCTCTCTCCCCCTCCCTCCTCCTCCCCCTCCCCTTTCCTGGTCATGGGAGGGGAGGTGGGGAGAGGAGAGAGGGAGAGAGAGGAGAGAGAAAGAAAAGAAAGAAAAGTGAAGATGGTGTAGTTTGAAGTGGGGGAGGAAGAAGAAGAAGGAGAAAAGAGGGCAATTTTTTTATGTGTTATGGGATGTCCTTTTTAGTTTTTGATATATGTATATTAAAAATTTTAGAAGTTTTTTAAGATTCCTATAGCAAAAGTAGGTAAAGAATTAGTAGCATACAAATCTGATAAAAAAACTCACTGCGAAATAAAGCCAACATTCTTTTCTTTTTTTTTTTTTTGTGGGATCAATGAATATTCTGAAGGGATAATGTCAAAAACATCCCTTGAAATTTCTTTTAATATCACTTGGCACCCTTGAGGTTATTAAAATATCCCTTACCTCCCGTAGTAATTGATAAAAGAAAAAGACTATAATAACCTCACTTAATACACAATTTACATATCAAATAAATGAAGCTCAAAAATTAAAAAAAAAAAAAAGAGAAACAAAAGTCATTGTCTTCTCTCTCTTTTCTCCAACATTCTGTCTTACTCATTTTTGGATGACTATGCGATTTTTTATTTGTAAATTATAATAAGTTAATTTTTTTTTTTTAACTTTTTATGATTGTAATAGAGTGCGTATGATTTTATTATTTATTTTGAATTGATTTTTATAATGATCAATACAATTTAAATGTTTGAACACAAGTTGAGAAAAAGTTAAAAAAATATAAAATTCATAAGATGCTAATTTTGAGCATACAAAGTTAAATTGGTACAAGTTTCTCTTTGCAGATATTATTTTTATTTTTTAAAATTATATTTTTATGGACTATAGTATCATGACATAACAGTACTACTAGAAATTATGTTTAGGTGATGATTTTCTTCAAGTATTTTCTTCAAGTAAACAAAGCAGTTTAAGACCACTTATATTTAGCAAGTAAAGGGATAGTTTAGAATTTTTTAAAATTTTGTTACATAAATAACGAAAGTAAAGGAGGTAAGTGATATTTTTAAAACCTTAAGTGCCAAGTGATATTAAAAGAAACTTCATGGGAGGTTTCTAATATTATCCCTGTTCCGAAATTGAAGCACCATCCGAACATTCAAGCTTCCGCCGAAATCACTTGGGGTCAACACCGATTATGATACGCTATATTGAAAGCCCAACACTAGCACACATCATTTTTAAAACCCCTGCAGCACCACCACAGCAGCGCCCCCCCCCCCAAAAAAAAAAAAAACCCCATCACCTACATAGAAAACCCCCCACCGCCCACCACAACCCAAAAAAACAAAAGAGGATGAAACCAGCACCGTGTAGTTAGTGATTTCCTGCTCCACCCGCTGAATAATACAGCTAAGCAGCCGTTGAAAATTTAAAACAGAAGCTAGTATCCAAGGTGATATCTCTATAGCCAATCTATCTTTTCATGCATGAACACTTGCAGCAACAAACGTGTATCTGCTTGATTACGCATTTCTTTTTGGTTTTATGGGTTTAGGATGGCCAAATACAATGGAGATAAACTCGTCTAAACGCCAATAAGCTAAATCTGTTTCCACAGTAATGATTGATTAGATATCAAAGTTGCTCGAATAGCCAGCTTTACAGACCATCATCCCCTTGAATTTCGACAGAGAGTTACCGGCAACCAACATGAACCGCGAGGAGAGCCCTGACAAAAAGTTAAAAAACCAAAGCAATCGACTACTACATTCAACCTCTTTCTGGTGGGCTACTCAGATAACGATTCATACTACTCCAGAAGGAAGGCGCAAGACCAGCTGTCCTCCAAAAACACTGCAACAAGGATAGAAATGTTAAAAAAATAAACAGCTGCCCAAGATGATAGTACCCATGAGCTCAAGAACACCAAGTCCAAGAAGTTGACTTCACCTTTTCACATAATAGTAACAGAAGTCTGCTAGAATGAATGTTTGAACAATTTCAGATATAAGCACCATGGAAGGCCACAGTCCATGTCCCAAAGCTGTAAGCAGATGGCCACGACTGTCCAGAACCTGTCAAAATGAAGAAAAATTAGGTCAAAACAATTAGTCAGAGTCATGTTAACAAAGTTTGAGTTTGGGGAAAGAGAGAGTTCACACAAACTGTTAACATGTCTGAGCTCTTATTGAAGCATTTCAACTATCAGCTATGTGCTAAACAAAGGGCGATTTATCAAAGGAAGGTGACTCAAAAGGACAGTACTCTGGATATGAGAAAACAAAATCACACCCAAGTGCCACTTCAAGTCAGTGCAAGTATATCCTCTTTTTACTCCGACTATGCATAGTTTCAAAAGAACTCAATCCTAAGCAAATCAGCAATACGAGTATCATCCTATACCATATTTCATATCAAATTGCTCAGACAACGTCCGTGCTTATTAAGCTACCACCAATTTTGCCTAACTATTAGAAACGCAGTCATAATATACCATAAACACAGATCAGACACAAAGGATATGAACACGTATCAAAGGCAATCCGTCAGTAAAGCAATATTAACATTTACCTATTTTTTATTATAAGTCCTCAAGAATGAATAAATTAGCTTATGCTACTGCATGCTCCCCAACTATATTCCGAAGCCAACTATTTTTCCAAACTCACTCACCTCAGAGTTCATGTCAAAGTCAACTAATTATCATTATCATTACCATCTAAAAAGTAGCAAGATGATTTTGCCAACAATAAGACCCATGTTAATTCGCACACTGAGCAGATGTCAAACAATATTAGATAGTTTCTCATACTCCAAGAAATGCACATATGAAGTGAGTAATCCATACCTGCAGAACCCAATGAGCGCAGCTTAAGAACCTCGCAATACCCAATGCAAAAACATAATGAGCTGTGAATGGCTCAACAATCTGCAATAAACAATATAACAGTATTACCAGTACAAACCCCAGTACTCAAAACAATATTAGACAATGGTCTCTTGGCTTGGTAATTCTACCTTAGTGTTTTGCATCACCCGCAACTGAGGCAGCACAGAAACAGCTTCCAGATATACACAGAAACCCCAGGCAATCCTGTTGACAATGTGATGTGACGTGGATGGATGAATTAGTAAAGCTAAAACAGCACAAGGTGCTACCTGCACATAATAAGAAACCAATGCTATCATTAAAAAAGGACTACAAAAGAAAAGCCATGAGAGTCAAAAACTAACAAGGACCTGTGAACAAATCTAACAAAGAAAAAAAATGTCAAGAAAAAGTGGTTGAAATTAGAATAAAAAATAGCCCAATCTTAAAGGGTCTTGTTCTCTGTCTCAGATACGCGACTTTAACAAAGAAAAAGAAATGACAATAAATAGTGGTTGAAAATTACAATAAAAAATAGCCCAACCTTAAAGGCTTTTGTTCTCTGTCAGAGACTCTGAGATTCGAGTCTCACTCTCCTAAGCCCTACCAGTTTCTTCCTCCTCCATCCCCCCGCCCCAAAAAAAAAAAAAAAGATGCAAATCTACAGAAGAAGAAGAAGAAGAAGGAAAAATCATATTAACATTGTGTGATAGGCTGGCCTATCATAAAAAACCAAGTATTCACTGATACCAACTCATAACCTCAAAAGCTTACTCCTTCACTAAGCCTGTTTATGGACAATATTTTATAAATGTTGTTGGACAGCCTGTTATGCTAATCGAGAGGTTATAAGTAAAAAGAAAAATAGAAGTCTCAGCAGTTACAAGCCGCAAAAACCTCTTCATCAGATACACAAGAAAGTACACAAAGGATTATCCAGAAAGAATAGATAAACCACAAGCTTTAGTAGTCACATAGATACACTATCCACCTAAGGGGGAAGCAAGCAATTTATGCAAGAACAGACAGCATAAAAACCTAATCTGTTGGAATCTTACTACATTTTGGAACAGAAACAACAATGGAAAAGGATACAGTGCAAGAAGGAACCTGGGGTTCAAAAGTAAACTCTCCAATTACCTAGAATTTTGAAATGACCAACACTCAATTTCAAACTATCTAAACTAGCTATTCGTCAAATTTAGCTTAATTATTTATTTCACTAAACTTAACCTATCTCCCAAAACATGCATTCTTGGTCGCATAACATGTCAAAAGCATAATTCTACCTTACTAAATTCTACATGTTATAAGTCACCAACCACATCCATGACTAAGCAATAATCCCGCACCTTACTTTATGTGGCAAATCTATATTCCAAGCATATACACTTGGAGGATTCAAAACTATTGTGGGAAGTAAAATGGATGGTTTTTCCATATCATGTGACATTGCAAGAGCTATCGCAGTTGACTAATCAATAATTTGATAGATAGATTTCATTTAAATTTTTAAAAACCAAATCAAACCTTTCAAGATCCTGAAAGACTTAATTTACTTTATCAAAAAAAAAAAGGTGGCAACTCCTCAAATCCTCCAGTACCCTATTCCTCTCTGCAACCATTTTTCATTTCATTTTCCAAGTGCAGAGATGTCAATGCATACAAAAGACAAGTTTATTTCTTCTCTTTTATTATGGTTTTATTTTATGAACCATCCCTTTCTTCGTTTCAGAGACACAGAAATTCTTTACATGCTTTCCACACTTATATTAGTGCCATGTTATGTAACCAAAAGTTCTTTAGAACCAAGAGCTGAGTATCTGTCATTTCAAAATCAGTGGTATTATCTTACCAAATCTAAATCTTAATGCCAAATACTATTGCCATTACCAAATTTTATAAATTGAATGTGACAAAGTGAGTGAAAACACAATATAATTTTGGTACTATGAAAATGCATTTTGTAAATGAGTACTTAGTCAGTTCACTTTGTATACATCAACTGAATTTAACATGTCCTCCTCTGCATAAGTTAAATATACTCAATGCATCAGCACATGTTCCCTCTTACAAAACCACTGACTAAGTTCCCATACATGTGTTGCTAACCAAAATCCACCTCACTGACTGAAAATTCAACTAAAGCAAACACACTTAGCAGAAGCAACAAAAAAATCTCATCAAATTAATGGTCCGGTAGCACAATGTCATCTCAGGATCTAGGATAACCAGCGAAAAAAAGTACAACTCAGAGAAAAATTACAATGAAGAGCAACAGCAAACGCCAAATATCAATGACACCTATAAAAACAAAATGATTAATTGCATGCAAACAATCTGGAGCTCACCACATAATATAACGCAAAGTTGTCTTTGTCTTCCATGTAACTCGACTTCAACTTAAAACGGATCATATAAATAACCCACAAGGTTGTTGCCAAAGTAGCTAAATCAAGCAAAGTGTGTATATCATATTCCATCACAAAACTGCAGTAAAGCCTAACAGCCAAAAACATAGCTGTTAGCTCCTGGGACTTGAGTGAAAGCCCTACACAGAATCCAATTTGACAATTGACCAATTAGTAAATTATAAAACAGGTAAAATCAATAAAAGTTGAATAAACAAATGCAGGCATCAGATTCTACAAAACAAACAATGCCTAACCCCCCCCCCCCCAAAAAAAAAAAAGAAATTGAAGCAAAACGAAATAGTAACCACACCAAAAAAGAGCAATTGTTATATTCTCCCCTGCAGAACTCATCAAAGGAAAGCATAAAAAATCAACAGCCAAGCGCAATTAATCTCATAGCGGATTATGAAAAGAGAACTAAAAATTGCATCTTTTTCTGATATTAACTAAATTACTCTTTACAAAACAATTGTTTTAATTAAAACAGAAAACCCACATCTTAATGCCCTTTTAATTGAAAGTCCCCAAAAAAAACCTGGAAAAAAGAAAACCCCCAATCCAAAACAGGATCTTTCAGCAATATGTGAAATAAAGCTCCAATTTTGCAGTCAGAAACTATCAAATAATCAACAGAAATGGACAAGAGAAAAGGAAAAAAAGGAATTGAGAAGCCTACAGAGGATTCGAAACTAAGGGAAGTTGAAGATACCAGCGCAGGTTCTCTCCTTCATAAGCTTATAGATAAGGACGGAAATTCCAATGGAGTGAACGGCCTCGGCGGCAACAAAGAGGTTATCGTGATCGTGAACGATAGCACGGAGGAGAACAAGGGCAGCCATACCGGAAATCACGGCGAGGAAAGCTTTGACCTTGGGTGGTTGCCTCCGTACCCATGTTTTGACGGCTTGGATCGGCCTCTTCCCTGTCCCCATCATTCTGATTCCGGTGGTGTTGGTTGTTGTTGTCGTTGGCTTGGCGACTGATGTTGCTGGGCTCGGCTAACCTACTGCTTCTTCCTCTTCTAGACTTCCAGTACAGATATGAATAGACACTGATTTTTACAAAAATAAAAAATAAATATATTTGGGCACGGTTGTCACAATAAATAGCCTCTCTGCCTTCTCTTTTGGATCAACCTTGTTATGCTAAAAGACTACAGCCTCTCCTAAAGGATACAGGACAGAAGGGTGATTCGTTGATTATATTTAGGGAAAAACAGTCATTAAACTACTCTACATCTACTTTTGACCATCAACTTTTTTTTTTTTATCTCAATTCAGTTACTCAACTAATTTTGGTTCTAATTCTAGCGAAATGAGTTGCATGTGCACTGCACATGCCAAAGACCACGGGTAAATTCATCCAAATAGATGTAATAAAAATCTTAAATAGTCATTGAACTATGCAAACAATATATTTTTAGTGATATTTCATTCAAATTGGCCACTCTGCTTGCCAAAATAGTATATTAGTAAGCTTTTATTCAAAATTTGTTATTCGATCTAGTATTTTCAAGGTTCTTGGAAATAATTCACAAGAACCTGAGCATATAATTCAGATTTTTTTGTCAAATTTTATAAATTAGAATATACTAAAGCAACTATTAGATTCTAAATTTTATTTTTATTAATCTATAAATATGAAACATTAGATGGAAAAAAAATTTTAAAAAATTGACCATACGAAATTGTCCTTACTCTTTTATACATGAAACGCATATGAAACTCATTCCGTTAGCATAATAGAAACATTTTGTGAAATGACCACTAATATACAGATTTAAGAGTTCAGTGACTATATCGAGACAAAACATATTTGATTGGCCAAAAATGTACAAGTGTAATAGTTTAGTGGCCATTGGAATTTTTCTACTCAGATTGAGAATTTCAATGGATATATTTACCCTTAAAAATCGACAGGTGGTTGATTTATTGTGTAGATTATGAGCAAAATCTGATAAAATGGTCATGGATGTACTGATTAGTTAGTTGAATGGCTGAATTGAGACGAAAAGTAGTTTGATTATCAAATACAGTTGCGAAAAATAGTTTGATTGTCAAATACAGACACGTAGAATAGTTTAACGGTCGCTGAGGTTTTTTGCCCTTATATTCATATCTAAGCAGATTAAAGCCTCAATGGTCCGACTAACATTTTTTTTTTTGGGGATTTTTTTTTTGTCAGACCAATTTATTAAGGAATTAGAATGCTGATCTGTTTTGCTTGGATAGCGCCATTTTTTTCTTTTTTTCATATATATATATATATATATATATATATATATATATATTGCATCATAGATGTGTTCTTAAATTATTTTTTTATTTTTTAGCCATCTTTTAATGTCAAATATATATCCAGAAAAAAAAAAGGTCGTACAGTATTAATGTAACTACTTTTACAAAATATGTTTAATCCAAACAAACTTGTCACGCTTTTATTTATTATATATAGGACTTTTGAATAGGTGAACTTGTAACTGAACTAGCCTACTTGGCATTAGGAAAGGATAGGAGAGAGAAGAATAAGAAGAAAAAAAGGATTGAAGTTTTACTTGACAGATATAATAGTCCCATACATGTAGATATTATAAGTACTTTTTTTCCATTAAAAAATCAGTGTAAAAATATGAGTTTGACAAAATTATAGATATAAACATACACGTGAATGTTACCAATATATTTGAAAGTTATAAAACTATAAAATATAATAAAATTACTACAACTTTCAAAAATTATGCCGCATCCATGTTAATTTTAACTCTTGGCGTTGTATGTGAAATGTTAAGTTGATCAAAATTTTATCACTTCATTATCTTTGTATATTTAAATATACACAAATTGTATTACTTTTTTTTGGCTATTATACATAAATCAGAAGTATGTCACTATCATTACTCATATTTTAAAATATTTCTAAAGATTTGAGTGTAAATGTCACGAGTTTATTAGTTGTTTTATACGATTAGTTAAAAAGTCTACATATTTTTAAAATTTACAAAATAAGAAGTATATAACTATACAAACAAATGCGTATTGTATGAATATACTATGAGTATTTGCTAACTAGTATTGAACAATTTAAAGATGTGTAATACAGTAAATATCATATATAAAATATAAAATAAAGTAGCTACGTTGAGAAATTTCAATCCCATGCACACAAGACTTGAATATTGATAATTCATGTCTAGGAGGAATATAGAACTATAACATACTCTCCAATATAGCATAAAAACATCTTTTACTTTTAAATATAATAAGCCGTAAGGAAATCATCACATTTTTCGATTAATATCGCATTTCTTTTACGTAATAATTGATTTATCTATGACTTGAAGTTAAATAAGGACAACCAGAATAAAATATTGGTAATCAAGTGATATGTTAAGTGGTAATCTTGCTAGCCAACTGTACATAGCTCGAAACTTTTAGGTCGCCGAGCGGAGTGGGGGCTGGGCGGCAGCATGCATACGAAATGAGAAGAAAATTGGCCAAGCCCAGGCACGACTGAGGTATGCACCATGCAACTTTTGCACAGTATAGACACAGAATTTTTAAGACGATTAAATGACAGCATAAATACAATTACTTCTAGCAACATTTCGTCAAATCTTTTGTACGGAATTGTTAAGAAGCCGCCTGAAAAGTGGAGTTTTCTTGAGCTAGAAAAGGCCAAAGAAAACTGGCAAACTTCCTGCTCTCAGATTTGAGCTCAAAAGCACTAGTCAGTACTTTGAAACAGAAGACAAATTGAAGAGACTTTATACTAAGTGCAAAATGACAGCCAAAAATACTAGCTTGAGGAAAGAATCGAGATAACACCAAGCACTTAGAAGTAAAAGAGCTGACAGAATCAATATTTGCTAAATGGTCAGTGAATTAAATGCAAGTTCGTGACTCAAAACTATTTATAGGAATTAAAAAAAAAAATCTAATATTGGGAAAGTTCCATCTTTCACAGAATTCTTGATGAACTCAAAATCTTTAGTCCCCCCAAGCCCAAATATATGCCTTTTGGCCTTTCCCTTGTATTCAGTTACTTGGTTCAACTGTGTTAGTATCTCCCTTCATCCTGAGAAACAAGGGAGAATCTGAGGTCACGGACAAAGAGAAAGCACATGGAGAAGCTTCAATAGGTCCATGATGATGATCTCCTCAAGACAGGTTTCAGGTGCTTGTCTTCTTCAAGTGCAACCATTCCCAGATGTGAAGGGTCTTCAAGCATCATTTTTGCCACCAGGTAGCCCGCAATGGACCATGTTTGGTTTTTTCTAGCCTGTTTCCCAATGAACCGTCCAAGTTTGCCATCATAGTATTCAGGCCAGCCATCTTTTGAAAGCCTGGTTTCAGCAAGTTCAATGGCACGCCGCGCTAGCTGAGGCCGTCCTATCTTGATACATGCAGCTGTCAGGAGCCATAATAGCACTGCAACAAAGTATTGAATAATTATAAACAAAACTTTATAGTTCATTTCTCACATTCTCTACATATATTGCCTGCACATTTTGCCCAGATACAAGGGATATAGGTATCCTCAGTCTCTTCACTTTCAGGGTAAAGCAATTAGAGTACATAAAAATACAGTAACCCCGTCGTGACCCCCATCGTGACCATTCAACAAGAAGGATGACAGCATGAATGTGCAGGTACAAGGCGACGATAACTCCATAAAATCAGTACAACAATATCCACCTCAGAATATGGCTACTGTTTCTTCTTTTGACAATCTCAAGAGCATAACCAGTAAAAAACTCGAGCATTTTTTAAACAACAATCCACTATGATTTAATCAGGAAATGAATTACTTGAGAACTTGAAACCAGTCACACAAACAATCATCGGATTGTTCTGTTTCCTAGTGCAGGTGCACTTCCGACTAAATTGCAAGATATGGTACTCTAAATGAAACCTTACCAGGCCATGATCCTGCATTATGGTAGCTCCACCTAATATTCTTTGGATCACATCCAGTAACAATCTTCCATTCATGGCCCTCTATAGCTGGATAACAAACCTTCAGAGGCATATCTCCAACAAGTTCCTGCCAACGAGACTCAATAAGATCCATAATGGCAGTTGCCTGTTCAGGTGTTGCTAAGGATGACAATATTGCAATGCAATTGCCCAAGCAAAACCAACGAAAATCCATATTTGAAGGGCCAACATTTCCAACAAAGTAGCCACCATGTGTTGGCATGAAATCGAATATCCATTCTGGAAGAGAATCAGGCATGATATTGAATTTGTTTACTGCTGTGTGGGAGTACTCCTCAGTTTTATACCGATATATATCATTAAGCTGCTTCATATCTAACCAAAAGTAACTTCTCATGTGATAACTCAAAGCATGGAGACGCTTAACTATCCGTTCCATAAACTCCTTCCCTTCAGCATCTTGCTTGAGCAAAACCAAGGCGCATCTCAAAGCCATGAAAAAAAGTGCTTGTATTTCAATTGGGTACCCATAAACACCCTGAGGGGAAAAAGAAAAATAATACTCTAAAACATGAGAGCATAGAACACAATGCTAAGGAAAAAGCTCTTCCAACTAATCATACCTTTAATAGCAAAAATTAAGAGCTTTGGCAGTGTTTGATTACAAGCATAAACAGTAGCATCTGATCTTAGTGATCATTGGTCAATTCAAGTAACTACGTAAAGTAATTGCTTTCCTACAAAGGTCAGGATTAAATTTTGAATCACGACCCCCCAAAAAAGAAGGGGAGAGAGAGAACTTTAGCACTAACTTCTTGAAATCCGAATAGCAACTGAGGCATAATTGCCCAACACAGACAATGACATTGTAATCTATCTCCAGACGGATAAGTACAACAAAAACAAAAATCTCAGGAGCCTTACAGCCATAATAGCCCTCAATCATGCAAGTTAGGCAGATAACAATTTAAAAACCATTAACTGCATTGTTTTTCCAACTGTAATTTCATACCAGTAGTCGGCTACTGTTTCCAACTTAAGCACATCCACTTTTAGAACCAAAGAGTCAAATGCTTGACACACTTCATTCTGATTTCTAAACTGAACACCTACTCCTTCATTGAATATTCAGAGACCAACTAGCTTCTAAATTCTACAGAACAATACTATATATCACTGTTCCGACAATGACATTTTTGTTCAAAAAGCACATTACAAACAGTTCCATATGTTTAGGCTTCCAGCATGATTCACAACCACTAATTCTAGCCTTACAAGGTTTAGTTAAAGCAAATGATCAAATACATTGCAGCTAACAGGAATAAAGTAGACATCTGTATATAACATATATGAAGCAAATTCTGATGTGCCTTTGAGCTGTGTTTTAATTTGTTTTTATGGGTGTAATATCTTCGTGTCTTTAGCTCACAACAGTCTAATACTTCTATTGGCATCTTGCTTCTACAAATCAAGTGTTACAAAACTCTATCTAATGGACAGCAAGCAACAAATATGACTCTGATTGGATCTATGTTAACATGCAGCAGAGAATTGGAATAATAGATATAGAAGCTCTATCTTTGATACAGTAAAATCAAGTCCATGATGAAAATTTTGACAAAAAAAATCAGCAACATGTAAGTGAAAGTTTTGAGCAGTAAGGTGTAAGAATTGGACAAGCTCCAGTCAACCAACAAAGTCATTACTCACTGACAGTAGTTTACTCATTCCAGTTGCTTCCAGTCGTATCAAAACCATACGGTCATTGGGCGAGCTGAGTTCTAAAGAAAGGAAAAAAATAAAAAGCAAAGAAACAAATGGAGAGAAAAGCCTATCTCACAAGCAACAAATCTAAAAATTAGCAGAGACTGTCAGGAACTCACCATTCTGCGATCAATCATACAGCATCCATCAGCACAAAGAAGAGTTGGGAATGTGTCAAATCCTTCTGAAAGGCATAAACTGAGAATTAGCCGCATACCCTTCTGACACTCAGGCATCTCAGCCAAAGAAGAATCTCCTGTCGACCTTGTGTATGCTCGAAGTAATATGATCCACCAAAACCCAGAATCAACAGGAGCCACTCTTCCAATTGCACTCTCGCCAAAATCTGCCATCAATGTCTCAGTATTCCTGACTGGGTCATGGAGTACTTTGAAACTAGCAGGCATCACACCCTCTCCCAGTTGGAATCGATCAATCTTTTTCTCCCATGACTGAAGTCGAAGGGTCTTCAAGATGAAATTTTTCACTATTTCAGGTTCTCCATTCATCAGAAAAGCCAATGCACTAGGGACAAAATCTCTGACAAACACCTACATTGGAAAAAAGATGCCAATCACCACATGTACAGACAGAACAGGCCTGTAAAAGTATCATATGCCATTTTATCTGAATGCAAGCTGGATAGAGCAATTGGAGGGAAAAAAAACAGATAAAAACAAATTATCATTAATTTTTTCTTCAAAATAACATGAAGTGTCACAACACTTTATCCAAAGTGCTAAATGACAGTTTGCAAATGATTTTCCATATTATCCATGGAGTGCACATTAGGAATCTCTGTATCATGTGATGCGCTTCTAACAGACTCTAAAAGCCATTTATGATGAACATATTTGTTGGTAGCCTAACTCAGGGCATGCATCAAACTACCAATCAACCTTTAGCTAACGTAGGTAAACAACACATTCACTAGATATTACAGCACCTTAATCCCTGCATTTAACGGAGAAGAGACGAGATAACACCACGTATCAGAACCCAATCTTCATGTTCTCATGCCTACGTGCTCTTAAGTGAAACTGAATTAGATTGTACACTCATGAGTCATGAAAAATTATTTGCGAAAACTAAATACTGCTCCAGAAAGAAAAAAGTAACGCTTTCAGTGGATCACATGCTTCACCTGGTCATAGTTAAGTTTTTCTTCAGAACTGTCAAATGCTGCAATGGTCCCAACCGGTTGACCACGAAAATAGACCAATGAACGGCGTAAAGTTTCCCATGCCTCAGCAATCATGGGATGTGGCTCGTATCCGAATAGTGACCTCGGAGTATTGAGGAGAGACCTTTTACTGGGGGAAAATAAACTGTCAAAATGATCTAAAGCTCGATAGTAGTTATCCGCCCTCGAAGGGGGATAAGGAGAATGTCCCATTGGTAATTCAGTAAGTGACCTTTCATCAAGTGATCGCTGTCTATCTATATTCAGATTTTTGGGCCTATCTGGCAACTTGGAGAAATCAAACTCTTCTAGTTCAAAAACACCACTTGATGAATCAAAATTCTTGATAGTACCATTTTGAGACACATCAACAGAAAGAGTAGACATTCTTGAAGCCTTGAATTGTCTTCAAGAAAAATAGTTCCAGGATAAAATATATCAGCAGCTTAACATTCTGCATTTCATAAATCAAGATTCAGCCACAAAAACCCTCACACGCGACGCGCAAAAGCACACATAAAATCAATTCAGCGAAAATTCAGATATGGGTTGTTCGACAAGTAATGACTGCTAATGTGCTTTAATTCCAGAGACAGGTAGATACCACCAATCAAATATTCCTTGGCGTACTCGCATCTGATAAAAAAATAATTTACGCCGCTTCCCCAGCATCAAAACAGGAGGGAAAGAAGACAACAAATAAAAATAAAAATTAAAAAAACAAGACAGAGAGAGAGAGAAGAGAGGCGGCCGCCAGGGCGGGATGGGGGAAGAGAGAGAGAGAGAGAGAGAGAACTTCACTTAATCTTAGAGCAGAATTCAGGGTTTAAAGAACTCCCATTTGGCAGGAGAAGTGGGAGAGGTATCGGGACATGCATGAATAGAAACTAGAAGAAAAACCAGATTCAGAAAACAGATCATACACAGATATTAAAGCAGAGAAAACAAAGAAAACCAAATTATGAACAGCACCCATGATTAATAGCATCACTCACGCAAGCTTTCTAAGGAGTGAGAAGCGAGAACAACTAATAATGAAAGAGATAGAAGAGATCCCAGGAAGAGGCTGAATACAAGAGAAAGGACGACGAGGCTAGAATAGATACATGGGAATTCTCTTATATCATCAGTAGGGACCAAATATCAACAGGTAGGCCTGGAGAAACCTGCTGCATATAATTGGAAGATGCTGACCCAAAACGGCAGCTTAGTCACGTCAGGACAATCAACATCTACCCATATTTCCTGGGTCACGGAAATTACATGAATTGCCAATCAGGGAAGAAAAAAGAAAAAAAAAGAAATGAAATGAAGCATTCACCGGCCAGCTTGAGTACGGGGTTCCTACGTCATGCGGGGCGGGGTGTGGCTTTGGAGAAACCGCTCGATGTCCTTCACCCAGGGCCAGGCCATTTGAAAGCTGCAATTTACATAGAAAGGAGTTTGTATACAACTGTTCACAAGTTGTCATCCGTCCCCTACAGGAGTAATTAAGTAATCTAAACTAATGATTACTATTGGATAGGTTTTAGACAAACAAATTGTACAGGCAGATAATAATATGCATATTTACGGGAAAACTGTATAATTTGGCGGTGAAATGCCTCTAAGGAAAGCCTTAAAGAAGCATTTATTATAAATAAACCGGCATTACTACTGTAACTCTCATCCCTTTCTTCTTCTTTTCCATTTTTCCTTTCCTTTTATGCGTTGGTAGCTTCTCCATCTCTTTCCTACAAATTTATTGCGAGTTTTGGTTCTTTAAAATGGTTTAAAGATTCTTCCTATTTTTGTGTCCTTTGATTGATTACTTGTCTTACCCAAAATTTACTTTTTTCTACTTGTGATTTTGTATCTAAAAACTTCCCCAATTAGGAATTCCATAGTATTAGTTGCCTTTTTGCCTTGATAGTTTATTATATATGTTGATTGAGTTCTGATTAAAGTAATTTGCTCTCCTATTGAAGAGTTCTTTTCTACAATTTTCTTTTTCACCTGGGCCTTTGTGTTAATGGGTTTCTTCTTTTTTATTTTTTTCTTTTTCCAAAGGAAAACTCGAAGCCTTGCAAGTTTTTCTTTATTAATAGGTTCCAATTTGCTCGTATTTTCTAATAATTGCATTTGGCTCTCATACTATCGCTTCTGGTTTACATATTAATTTGGCGTCTGCTTTTTAACTTTTTATTCCTCTTTATTTTCATGGCTATGTAATGTGATGTGTTTTATTTGAAGGCATAAATCGCAGCTTCACTCAAATCCTAGAAGGAATTTTTAACAAGCTTTGGATTTAATATTTGTTATTGTGTTTTCTTTATTTGTCTTCTTTTTAATTTGATTGTGCAATTTGTTTTTCTCAAATCTATATTATTTAATTTTGCATTTATTTTTTTTATTCATTATGGAATGTTGATATCCTAATAGATTGCTTTTAGCATTTGCCCATTTTTTGTTTATATTACTCTTCCAGTTTTGGTTTTCCTTCTAATTTTTTAGTGCACTTGCAGATCTTGTAAATAGCACGCCATATTTGACATTCGGATATTTTGTGATTGTGCTCGAGAGGTTTATCATTTTCCTAAACGACTTTCGTGAATGTGTTCCTTCTTTTTGTAATATTCTAAGAATAGCTCGTTGATTATTTTGTTTTGTGAGGTTTGTATAAGTTTTTCTTTTTTAATTGTTTCCTTCATGTTTTCTTGTTCCATCTACTTGGTGTAAGTGTAAGTTTAATAATGGAGCTTATCTACTAAAAACTTATCCGGTATGAAACAACAGAGTTTAGCATTATTCTAGAACTTAATTATAAAAGCATTGTGATGTAACCAATAATTCCAATGAATTATTAAAATTCAAAACTCCAAAAAAAAAAAAACAAACAAAAGCTCTTCTAAATAATACGCTTTTTTACTTTGTTTTTGACGTTGATGCTATAAAAAGAGTTACAATAAATTTATGAGGTGCGGTGGTTTCCCCCTAGTTGTAAATTTATGAGATCCTAATCATGTGTACGTAGGTTGTAAACTCTGCAAAACCCTTCCGTATTTTGTCCTCAACGACTCGCTGTCTAAATCAACATAGCTACTCCATTTTGAGCCGTCATTTGAAGTTTGAAATTGGAGTGGGGAAATAATATGGAATAATCTATGCTCAATGTCTAGCATTGTCACATGTTGTACTAATATCAAATACTAAATGATTGTAAAAAACTATATACTTTCCATCACACATCATACAAGGTGAAATCCGCAACCATCACTTTTTCCTTTTTTGGATTGATCGCGATATTTATTCTACTTGTCACTATCAATTATGAAATAGAGAGAACCTAATTAAACTATGTAAAGGGTCAGAAGTTAGACCATCTAGGCCGACGAATTATAAGCCATCTATTCTACTCGCACACTACGAGAAGAGGAGTCCAATTAAATTACGTAAAGAGGGTAGAAACTGGGCCGTTTATACCAAAAAAGCGTAGAGCAATGCCCTCATAATTTTTTGACAAAAATGAAACTAAACTTTCATACAAAATTCAATCGTCTCGAATTTATGCATCTGAATAGAATGTAATATTTTGTTCAATTAGGTAAATCAATTTGAATATAACCTAAATATAGAATTTTAATTGTTGTGAATCCATTCATAACATTAAAGGCGATGTACGTTAAGTGATCTAGGTCCCATGCTCTTTTTTTTTTTTTTTTTTTTTGGGCAAGGGGTGGTGGACAATAACGCCACTTGTTCACGGGGTGGACGCATGCCAACAACTGTGTGTGAAATGCGCGGAGTGAGTTGGCTCGGGTACTTTTTTGTTAGGTCAGATGTGGTTAAAAAGGTGACATGGGGACTTGTGCAACTTAAGGTGATGGGATGGGCCGATGGGCCGGTGTGGCTCAGTCGTTATCGGCGAAAGGAGGGATAATAATGCATAGGTTTACTCAGAGGGATCTGTGTCCGGTAGTGCACGTGTACGATCAGTAGCTCCAAACACCAAAAGGGTGGGTAAAAGGAGCACCCGGCTGGCAATATCATGGTGCCACACGGGAGGGAGGGCCTGGCGTCCCCCAATTGGCAAATTTGCTGTCCGGGGCTTGGACTCATGAATTGGTCTCGAATGTGTGAGATGAGAACAAATATTTACTTGGTTTATCACGTTCGAAGAAGATTAGACTCATGCCTGCATGTAAAGAGCCCGTTTGAATTGTTATCTTCTGAAATTTTTGTAACGATTTGATGTATATGAGATAAATAAATAATTAAAAATTTTATTTATAGAAAATATGAAATTTCTTTAGATGAAGATGGCGCTGCAAACAAGGAGTAGCATTTTTAGCCTAATAATAACAAAAATGTGCATTATGTACATCTAGCTTCATTCCTATGTTGGAGTTATTTGGATAAATATCTAATTTCCTTTCCCTAAATACTACTACTAAATAGCACCGACAAGTACATTGTATGACGTTCTTCATGCAAAAAGGTGCTGGGGAAAATGATAGCCCCGTAGCCTCGTGCGATTTTTTCTAAAGGACGTGGGTGATGCATAACATCGAGAAAAGGCAAAGTCCTGTTATTGTAAATTACTACGTGGACTAAAATGTTGATGCTTACATTTATCAGTACTCTAGTACAGTTGGCAATTAAGTGCTAACCTTTGATGCAAATTTGCATACAAAAATGTTGTTTCATGTACATTAATGAGAACACTCATTAAAGCTAGACAATTTTACATCTTTTGTTTTGTGACAAAGTGCTGCTCAATTTAGATTTATGGAAAAAGTATTTAGAAATATGCTTGAAGAACTCTTGATAAAGATGATAGTTTATATATATATATATATATATACACACACACACATATCTTTATACCATCACAATTCAAACTCTATTAGGCAGCAAAATTTAATTGGGTTTATATATAAGGTAGAGGGTCTGTCAAAATTGGAAACGTGAGTGCACGGTTTAAGATATGAAGTTGCTAATGTTTTGTTTTAAAGCTTTTTTGAATCGATTGTCTCTTTATATAATGCAATAGATGATTACGGATTATAATGTAAAAGAGTAGTTAGAAGAGTTTTTCAAAAAAGTAGAATAACTAAATTCTTTCAAAAGTTTCTTTATCTTTTTACTTTCACTTCTTCTTGATTCTAATTGATATTTAGATTAAAACTTCTTTATTATCGTAAAATAGGATATTTTTATAGACAATTTATGTAAACATAAAAGCAGCATCCATCTTTGTTTTATCTCTTCACTCATTAGATTTCTTCCATCGACTTTGTCCAAATCCTAAACCCAGAGAGGTTTCTAAATCTTACGGGGGTACTTTAGTACTCCACGCAGTGCACCCTTTCTGCAAAGCATTCCCTTGAAGATTTAGCATCTAATATCTACAAATCATTTGGCTCAAAATGATGATAAAGTAAAGTCTAGGTACTAAATTGTCATTAAAAGGGGTTAATTACGTTTACCTCCACTAAGCTTTAGTTAAACTACCAAATAAACCCCGAAGTTTAATCAAATAACAAATATCTGTTCATTCCAACTTCCAACGCGTGGACTGTTATGTTGTCAAACCTCAAGGTCCAATTGGTAATTTAATCCAAATCTCAGTGGAGGTAAACCTAATTAATCCTAAATAATGCTTTATAAGTAAAATTTGGACCCTCTTTCTCAAGCTTTCAACTTCCCCACCAGAGACACGACGCCGTCGTTCGTTGAATTACCGCGCTTTCTCCTAAAACCCTACAAGAGCAAGAACCCCTGAGAATTAAATTCTGAAGCACCTCGATCACCACGTCCAAGAAGCCTGATAATGGCTGATTCTGAGCCGAAAGCAGGGAAAGACAAGAAAAGAAAGCGAATGCATGCCCACCAAAAAGAAGAAGAAGAACATCAGGGTCCTTCTACAAGCTCTAGAGTTGACTCCTCTCAAGGAGCAAATAAAAAGCAAAAAACAGAGGCAGAAGATGGGAAATTACTGGTTAATTTAGACGAGGGGTCTCCGTGGAGGAATTTGCAGTTTATTTTGTTGATTCAGAACAAACATATTGATCTTCCCACGTAAGTATTCCTAACTCTTTCCGTTTCCTTTTTACTAGTCAATGGACGCACCATTGTCATTTATGCTAATTTCAACGCGTTAGTTGTTTGAAAAAATTGTTCAAATGAGTCAAACAGTATGGGGATTCCTGTTTATTAGTATTTATTGGAGGGGATGACTGAAAAGCTGATAGTTCATGCCATTAGAAAGCGACGAAAGCTTTGAAGCTTGTATCTTGTTTGTCGTGTGTCTGTTTTCATCTTTGTTTTGGGTGGGAAGTTAGGTGGGTTTGAGAGTTGGCTAGCTGTAAAAAGGGCTGCTTTTGGCTTGGGTGTTGCAATAACATCGCATGAGCTGTCGCTCAAGAGAGCCAAAAAGGTTTGGTGTTGGAGGGAGAATAAAACAATGTAATCTACTGTCTCCCATTTCCTCAAACCCAACTTTTCTGGTGAATCATTAGATTAATTTGTCATTGAAAAAATTTCCATATTCCTGCTGGAGTTTGAGTGGTTTGATTTTTAATGCAGGAAGCTGGAGGTGGCTTGTAAATATGTGCTGTTTAGAACATCTAAAAGAGAAGACATCAATGACAGCCTTGAAATTTTGGATACAGTTAGTATGTCAAGAGTAGTAGTTTTTGTTAGCAACTGGATTGAGTCTCTTTTGATTTCTTCAGTTAAAAAAACTCAAGAAAAAGGATCCGAGGGTCACCCAGAAACTGCTGATTTGTGTTTAGATTACAGATGCTGGGTGATTCTGAAATTCTGTTTGGAGGAGTCTCTAAAAGTTAATGTATCATTGAACTATTCAAGAGACTTTCTACGGGTAATTGATTGCATCTCACGGGATGCATTGGCCAGTCTAGAGTTAAAAGATTCCAAGGAGTCAGCTTTGAGCAGTGAAGGCATGGAATTGCAAGAAACTGTACTCAGTTGCATTTCATTGATATTTTCATCCCATAATGGGGTTGCAAATGCAAATTTGGACTTGTGGATTATGGTAACTGATACAGTGCTTGAACTTGTCGGAAAAATTTTCAATAACAAAGTTGATGACAGCAAGGCGGGTATCTTCATCCTTCAATTCTCATGCTATGTGCTTGAGCCATTTGCCAAGTTTTTGAGAGTCCATCCAGCTCGTAAGAATGGTTTTCATGATTTTATTGATCGGCTTCTCGAGCCACTGATGCATCTATTGGATGAGTTACATCTTTCTACATGCAAGAATCTAGGATGGAGTAAAAACCTACTAAAATTAGTTGAAGAAATTTCATCTCAGGGGTTATTTCATGCGGCCCATGTTGATGGGTTTTTGGGCTTGCAGAGCACAGGCAAGTATAAAAACTCTGATGACGGGAAATCAAAGGAAAGAGGACTTTTTATTAAAAGTTATCATAGAAACCTATTTGACAAGTTGGAGAAGATCATAGCCAGCAAGAATACATTGCCATTAGGTAGTGTGGGAGCACTGTTTCACTTGTTTGTTGTGTGTGCCACAAAGCAAAAAAGAGTTTCGAGTGTCATTGAAGGTTCCAGGCAACTGGAAGATTCTGCTGGTCATATTTTTGAAAGGTCTTCTTGTAGCAGTAATGTGGCTCTACAAGCACAGAATTGTACAGGTTCTGTAAGTGCAGTAACACGGAAGTCTCTTTTTGGTTTCTTTGTCCAAATTATGGAATCTTTTCTGTCACATATTACTACGCATCTTCAAGCTGAATGGAATGTAGGAACCCCCTTGTCAGATGTTTTGTGTGTGTTAATTCCAGCAAACAGGTTACTTGCCAGCTTTAAGCAGGAAAATATATACACAAGATTGGAAGATATTTCTGAAGGGGCATGCATGAATTTCCTGAGATTCATTTATGGGACGATTATGTTGTTGTCTGTCAAGATAAAACATCTGATGTCATCATCTGGTTCAAATGTTAGAAATCAGGAGGTGCTGATTCTAGTGGCAAAGGAGATAGTTGTCGCTGTGCATCACTTAGTGGACATTGAATATGAGGTTGTTGGGGATGATCTAGAAAGCTTATGGGGGATGATGTTCACATTTGCATCCTGCAGCCAGTCTATGGTTGATGTGCCAGATAAGCACCTATTAATCTCAGAGATACATTATCTTGGATGTGCCCTAATCAATATTTACAGTGAACTTCGGCAGGTTAGTTGAGTATCTTTTATCGGTTTTGACATGACTGCTGTTGAGTTCAAAAAGTGGGAATATATAATAAATAGGCTATGTTGCTGCTGATAGTGGAGGATTTCAGTTTAAATGTTATTTTTTTTGATACTAATATTGACCAACCTTTGGAGCATTTGTGTTTTGTTGGTAGAGACCTACACCCTGCCCTAAAGAAAAGGGTTTTCTTAGAGGGGCATGAGTAAAAAGGAAATTAGAGTAAAAAGGAAATTATCAATTTCATTTGTACAAGCAGGTTATAGGCAATCTCTATTGCTGAATAGGATGCAAACACTATCATAGGATAAGTAGGAGGTCATGGGTTTGATGTACAAACACAGTTGCAAGCAAATCTAGCAGTATGAGTCTTTCCCCATTGCTTCTTATCGTTATGCTGAAGGAGGTTGTGTGTGACAATTGCACGGCGTTAGTTAAAGAAGAAATACGTGGGACTAGAAGTAGATGGCAGTTTGTTGTTTTTTTGACACTATTGTTTCGCATTTTTACACTTGATTGCCCTGTTTGATTCTCTGTTTTCTTATGTGGACTATAATCTGAAAGATACTGATCTTAGAGTTAAACGAGTGCAGGTTAATACCTCAGTGTTTTCTCTCTGTAAAGCAGCAAGGCATTTGGTATCAGCTCATAAAGATGGTGAAGCATGCACTTCAGAATCTTCTTGTTCTTGCTCAATGTCATTGAGTACGTTGCTCTGCTCTCTGGAGTTTAGACTTTCCGTCTACAATGGTGTCAAGTCCATTCCAGAAGGCCAAGTGAGTGGATGTATTCAACTATTAACTGCAGAAATTTCTGAATCCCTGAAGTGGTTGAATGCTCAACTTCAGCTTGCTCCTGCAGATGATTTATCAAAGCCAGGTTGTACTGATGGTGGTTTCTCATGGTTTGATTCAAAGGCAGAACTTTTGGGAAGATTTTTATCTGAAATATATACTTTAATTTTAGATTCCATGACTGTCACTTCTGGTAATTGTACTTCAGTTGGTAGTTCTATCAATGATTTGATGGAACTTATGTGCCACAGCTCAAATAGCCAAGATTTACTTAAGCCAGATATCATGGATAAGTTTTTCTCCCTTGTTTCTGGACAAAGTTCCAACCAGGGGGTTGGATTAGGAAATGATTCCTTGTCATGCTGGCTCTTAGTGTTCTTTTTCCGTCTATATTTATCCTGCAGAAGCTTATATCGACAAGTGATCAGCTGTGTACCACCACATACATCAAAAAAAATGTCAGAAACAATGGGTGATCCTTATGCAGCATACTCTGGGAAGGATTGGTTGGATGGCATTATTCAGAATGCTGAAGGCTACTTTTCTTGGATCATCCAGCCATCAGCTAATCTTCTTACCATAATTAACAATGTTTCAAGGATTTATTTTCAGGATACTCTGTCTGGTTGCCCACCTTTAGTCTATGTTTTAAATGCCATGACTATCCAGAGACTTGTTGATTTAAATAGGATGATGAAGTCCTTTGAATATTTGCTAGCAAAAAACAATAAGTTAATTGCAGCGGAGATGATTGATGATACTGGAGTATCATGTAAGAGAAGTAAAAAATGGAGGAAGCGTCTCTTGAGTATGAAGGAAGAGGCTGCTGGGCTTACTAAATTCATGATGTTATGTTTTTGGTCACTGTTTAAGGGACATTCTAAATCCTTATCCATCCAAAATCTTCAGAATGACAATGCATGGGACCTTAATATTGGTGCTCTTGACCAAAAGACGTTACCATCTTCAATGTGGTTGATTATTTGTCAGCATATTGATATCTGGTGCAGACATGCTGCTAAGAAAGACCTTAAGCAGTTTCTCACACACTTGATCAATTGTTCCCTTCTCATTGGAAGTGGTGGTAATAACAAACTCAGATCACACTGCATTAACAAGCTTGGCCATCTGAGGAATGTTACCATGCATCAAATCTCACTTGAACTTCTAAATGATACTGGTCTCTATGAACAAAAAGTAAGATAGTATATTCATTCCAGATAGCATATTCACCAGCTTTTAGACTCGCATGTGTCACACAAGGGACAGGCTCACCTTGTCCAGTGGACCTCGTAATAAATTGTTAGTTATTGTTAATTTGCCTCTAGGGTGAGGTCATAGAATCTTTATCCCTCTTTCTTCTTACAACCTGCGGCCTCATCCGTACTTTTTGCTTTCCATTCTCCCAATTCCCACAGGCACCTAGCTGTTCACTTAAAATGTTTTTATGGGAATTCTAACTGCAGGCAATTTCTTACTTTCTGGTATGTTAGTTTTTCCGCAGGCATACAGCATCGAAATTTTGCCAGATCTTGGAAGCATCCTTGCCATCTATATCTGTTGATTTTGGAGAAGGCTATCTAAGTTCACAACATGATTGGTCAGAAGTTATACATGCTCTTAGAAATCCATCTAATATTACTCGTGTCACGAAGTGTGGGAAGAATGCTGAGATTTGCAGAATAGAAGATGTAGCTCCTTCCAGCAAAACTGATTATGCTTTGTGTAACAGTTTGCTGAGATTTTTGTCTTGGATGCCAAAAGAAATTCTAGGTCCAAAATCTTTCCGATCGTTTGCAAATTGCATTCTCAAACTTGAGCAGTATGTTCAGTTCCTTTGAACCTTACTTCTTATAATCTGTTCAAGGTGGCTAAGCATATGATAAGTCAAATCTGCTAGCTGGTGATGTTGTTTTTGGCATCCAAGCCATTTTTTCAGTGTGCAGTATTTTTATAATATATGTTTCCAAGGTTTAGATCTATGTTTTGGTCTTAAGATGCAAACCAAAGTATGGATGTTAACTAACTAGAGAAGTATAACAACTTGGGAATGAATTTTTTCTTTGGTTATTGTTTGCGTTGTGCAAATTGGATCAACAACTGAATCCAGCATGGTGGGCGTGGAATGGGTATCCGTTGGATTGTCATTCGTAAATTTGCTTTATGGAGCCTTGGTACTCTATGAAATGAACTCTCTTACTTATCATACTATTTTAAATTAAGAATTACAATATGAAGATCCTATGGCCACTAACATTGGCTTTTGCATGTGACAAAAATCAGGTAAAAGAATTAGTTTCTTTAATTTAAGTCCTCAGATTAGAAGTGGGACAGTGCTAGACTTTTCAGGAGAAAGATGCAGAGTGACAAAGAGAAGCATGGTTCAGAGTTGAGATAGTAAAAACTCCAAAGGGGAACTATCTAGTCTTCTGTTTAGATATGACCTTTTGTATTAGCTATTGGTTCCTTTAATTTTTTGATAGTTTCTTGTCTTTGCTTGGCTATCATTTACTTTGATGATTTCAGTATAATGTGCATTTCTATTGATTGACATAGTGGTATTCAAGGTTGAGTATTGCATCTGTATTCACTTTGGTGTGGAAGCACTGACCTTTGGTGTTTGATTCTGATAACAACTCTTAGTTAATAAGTTTGGATTCAGCAGACGTATAAAATGCACATTCCCTTTATTAGATACTCAAATTTTTTTGATAGTTTGCTTACATGTCTATATGGGGTTTGAATTTATGATCTTTCAGATCCTAATCGGCTTAATCTTGTAGAGCAATTCACTACAAATTGGAATATTTAAGTGGGGCTAGGACTATTATTTTCTTATCTTATTGATTTGAATTCTATGTTGCCGGTTAGTCATTCATCTTTTTTTTTTTGGGGCCCGGGGTTGGTGGGGGTCATTAAAATTCTTTCTCAGTGTTTTATGAAGTATGCACAGCTTAAATTTCTCTGTGTTTTATTAAAAGAATGGGTCATGCATTTCAGGGTAACTGTTGGCAGCTTGTTAGGTTGGTACAACACCCTACTTGCAGGTGGTCATGATGAGCTTTTCCAGCTGTTTCTCTCCTGTCGGAGGACCCTTAAAAGTTTATTGATGGCTTCATGTGAAGAGAATATGGATTACAATCACTCTTCACTTATTAGCTTACTATTAGAGGGTTCGTCTCCTGTATTATGGCTTTTGGAGTCATTGCTTGCAATTGTTGGATTTCAAAATGCTTCTTCAGAAACTGTTGCTCCTCAACTGAAAGATGTGTTATTTTCATTGATGGATCACACATCATATGTGTTTTTGACAGTAGGCAAAAACCGGTTGCAAATTGCAATGCTCTTTTCAGGGATGGATTGTAATGGGAAAGATAATTTTTCTGTTGGTTGTCAAGACACAGATTTGGCTGAAGATGAACCACATTTAGATTTTCGCAGAGATAATGATCCATGTAAAAGTTTAGCACTTGTAGCCGATATTTTGAGAGAATGCATGCAGCACTCACTCACATGTTTTAGCCAAACCTATGCAAGTGAAAAGTTGGGAGTTCTGCCTGAGTTCCAGGAGTTGAAGAAATTGTCACCTGTAATAGCTTGCATTCAAGGCTTCCTATGGGGACTAGCTTCTGGACTCGGCAACATACATGCGGAGAATTGTAAAACGAGAGTAAGATTGTCCAAACGCGAATTGGAACCTCTCTACAAACTAAACATCTTTATAAACACATGTGCAGAATATTTAAGCTACTTCTTACAGCTATTTCTTCTTGAGGAAGATTCATTGGCTCAAAATTTAGCAATTGCTCAAACACTTGACCTGCCAGAAGTGGACCATCCGTGTTTGGAAAATGAAGAGGTGTTCGATAATATAGGTGCTGATGCTAATGATGTTTTGCATGAGGAAATGTCACAAATTGATGAACCTTTTGGTGACAATGGAAATCATGAAGTGCATTGTATTTCTGACAAATCTGTAGTGAAAGGGAAGTTCCTTCCAAAAAATGAAGATGTTGAATCTCTTCTAGCCAAGGTTCAACTGTTTGATTCAAAATGTTTAAAGAAGGCATTTTTGCATGAACTTATCAGAGATGACAAGTCAGAAGAGGCTTATTTTCTTAAACAGTTATTTCTTGCTGCTGCAGCTATATTGAGACTGAAGTCGGAGCTGGGTTGTACTGCTCTATTGCAAAATATTATGCCAATTCTATTTGGTATTTCTGAAGTCTTATTACTTGAATTTGCAAGAGATGTTGCTCCACCTCCATTTTCTTTTGTATGGTTAAATGGGGTTATCAAATTTATTGAAGAATTAGGTAATTGTTTTCCTTCATCCAGCCCGATATTATCCAGGAAATTGTATGGGAAGCTAATAGACTTGCATTTGAGGTCTATTGGAAAGTGCATCGTTTTACAGGGAAAAACAGCTACTCTGTCTTCAAAAGAGAGTGGGTCAAGCATGGAAAAGTCAATTGAGTGGTTAAGTTTTTCTGAGTCATCCATTTCTCATGAATTGAGATCCTTGGACGACTTTATAGCTAGACTGAGGACATCATTCAGAGTTCTGGTTCAGAAATCATCAGAGTTGCATTTGTTGACAGCAATTCAGGCTATAGAAAGAGCAGTTGTGGGAGTGCAGGAAGGCTGCTTGACAAACTATGAAATTCATATTGGCAGTTTGGGTGGTGGGAAGGTATCTTCAGTTGTTGCTGCTGGCATTGATTGTTTGGATTCACTTATTGAATATGTGACAGGTAAGATTGCTTTTTGTACCTCACTCAGTTGCCCCTCGTGTTTTGAATAATATTTTCAAAAAGATAATCTCCATGTGGATTGCCAACTTTGGGCTGTTGATTCCATAGCCATTGAATCATGGATTTTTCTTGGTTTCCCTGTGTTTGTATGTCGTCTTTATGTCTCGTGGTATCTTTCTATTTTTTCTCAACTGATGTGTTTGATCCCATCAGATGATCTGGTTTTTTGCCTTAGGCTGATATGTTTCTGGAAGAATAAAGTAGTGTTTGCACAAAGAATCAAAGATTGGTGTTGAACAAGGTCTTGGTTCATGATGGACTAGCAGGACCAAAAATTCTCAATTTGACATAGCAGGAAAAAGTTGTGATGTTAATGCACTTTAGGATTTATTTCATTAATGATATTGGAAAGGAACTAGTATCAGAGTAGAGCTATTTAGTACACATGCTCTGTGAGTCACTTTTGCTGCTTCAGTTGTTTTAAATAACAAATTATGCAGTACTGCATGGCCGAGAAGTTATCTTTTGTCAATTAGATCACGTCATGGAATGTTATTTATGCATGTAAATTTTGTTTGTTTCATTTGCTGCCAGGGCGCAAGCGTCTGAACGTGGTAAAAAGACACATCCAGAGCTTAGTTGCATGTCTTTTCAATGTAGTCCTACACTTGCAGGGGCCCAGCATCTTCCAAGGAAATGTTAACTTCGATGAAGCTTACACTTATCCAGATTCTGGGTCAGTCATCCTTATGTGTATTGAGGTGCTGAGAAGGATTACTGGAAAACATGCTCTCTTTCAGATGGATGCCTCCTATGTTGGGCAGTCGTTAAACATACCTGCAGCATTATTCCAAAATCTTTTTGAGCTTCATCTCTGTGATTGTCATTCTCCAACAACTTCAGAAACCACAGATACTCACTCCTTAAAAATGACAAGTGGCTGTATATTGGATGGAAGGTATTCCTTGGACCTATATGCTGCATGCTGCCGATTATTGTGCACCCTTGTTAAGCATCATGGAAGGTATGCAGAAACTTCCTATATTTTTGGTTCAAATGGTCCTAGAAATCTGCGTTAATCCCTTTTTGTTGGCTAATCGATTTTGCTATCCTGGTTCTGTTGATCTTTAGTGAGACCCAGCGATGCATTGCTCTTCTCGAACACTCAGTTAGTGTCCTTCTTCATTGTTTGGAGATGGTGAATATTGATCCAATTGGGAGAGGACGGAATTTTGCATGTGAAGTGCAAGAGGGTGTTAAATGTGCCTGCTGTCTGAGAAGAGTATATGAAGAGGTATGTGTGTGTGAGTATTACTCGGGGATAATTTGTTCTCAAGTAACTCTCTGGATAAATTGATTCTTCCATGCACTAAAAGGATCGGACTTTTCCAAGTGTTTTAGGCATGCTGCAAGATATTTCAACCTGTTCAGGGTTTGCAATCCTAATTTTAGTTCATTTTCCAAAACCCTATGCTTTTACCATTTTCCAATTCCCTATTTCTTTTAGTAAAAAGAAAAAGATCTTATCCAAATCCCTAATTGACAAAAAAAGAAAAATATTGCTGTAAGTTTTAGCTAGACCTTGGAACTTGAGTGGCAAGCAAACTAAATTACTTGATGCATGTTCAATTGCATGTACTGGTCTCACCCACATTAAACAGCAACTGCCCTTTCAAAAAGGGAAAAAGAGAAGGTTAACTGGTTCTTTTTTCCTTGTTTTGCAGATAAGGCAGCAGAAGGATAGCCTTGGTCGCTACTGTTTCCAATTTTTATCCTGCTACATATGGGTCTATTGTGGATTTGGTCCTCTTAAAACCGGCATCAGAAGGTGATTCCTGGTGTCTTACATTCAATTAGTGATCTACTGTTCTGATCATTAGGATTCTCAATTTTAACATCAATTATAGATGTTATTTGCATCTGTCCCACTTGTACATTATAGATGCCTTGCAGTCACATTAAAATGGTTGGAACTTTTTGCCAGGGAAATTGATGAAGCTTTGAGACCTGGGGTATATGCTTTAATCGATGCTTGTTCAGCAGATGAGCTTCAGCATCTTCACACAGTATTTGGAGGTTGAGACATCTTTTCTTCTTCTTCTTTTTTGTGCAGTTGAGAGGAGCTAGTTGCTTGGAATCTAACTTTCGTATTCTACTCTCCTGTAGAGGGTCCTTGTAGAAGCACTCTGGCACTGTTGCAGAACGATTACAAGTTATATTTCCAGTACGAAGGAAAAGTCTGAACTCAGGTTCTTTGGGGTACTTCCTGGTTGAAGAGTCGAGGATGGGGCTATGACGGAGAATTTAGCAAGACCGCTTGCTGGTTGGGTAGGCAAACAAAAAATTTTGGTTAGGCTTTTGCTTCCTTCCATAGTTGTATACCTGTAACCGGCAAATGCAGGATAAACCTTCAATTTTGATCTAGGTGATGGCGGATGCAGGTAGTACAAGATAAGTGCATAGAAAAGCGTGGGTTTGGTGCATGCCAACTGATGAAAATTTTTTTTTTTTTGGGGCCCTGTTTGGGGCTATGGGAGAGACCAGGAAGGAATGGTGGGTGCGTGGCGTGCAAGGAATTCTATTGTAGGCCTCTGTGACTTGCGAGGTTAACGGATCCTGAGTTTATGCATATAGCGGGTCAAAAGTTCGTGGCCCGCAAGTGGTTATCGTATTTGTTGAATTTTTTTCAGTCTCCGCTGTGTCATTTACGGGCCTCAAAGAGCGCATGCCCAGCATCCGCTTACCAGCATCCTTGCGAGGAAATGGGCCAGAGGCGGCCCAAAGTTTATGGAGTTGGTAATTGGATTCATTCGGCATTGGTTTCGACAACATTTCGAACGCTGAATTTCAGTACAAGGAGTCCGTCAGTTGTTTGAGCACTTAGCAATGTCACGGCCCATCTTGTTTTTTGGTAACTTTTTGGCCGAATATTTCAAATTTATACTTTAACAGTCAAGAAATAATGTGATATTTCAGAGTCAATAATATGTTGTGCTTAAAGGGGAAAAATTGTTAATGGATGTCTAATGAGCATGGTTCGATAGTTGAAGTTGAAGTTAATTTGCCGTTCAAATGCACGCATTCATTCCCGAGCTCCTCAGTTCCTCTTAACCAGCTAGACACTAGTTAGACAAGACAACCCTCTTTATCTTTATGTTACTTGAAGAAACTATATAGTATTAGAATTTTTTGTTTTGACTTGGAAAGAATAAGAGATTGTTTGAAGTGCCCTCAAATCAGGCAACAAAAGATGGGAGTGTATTTTGTTCTCAAACGGGGCCACCAAAAATATAAATAAAATAAAACAAAGTTGGAGTTGGATCATTTCAATTGGGAGATTTTTTTTAAATTTTATTATTATTATCTTTTTTGTGGTGGGGACTGCTAGATAATAGCTGTTATTAGAAAGGGAAGCAAGCCAATCAACGACTTCAAAGTGTACGCGGCCTATTAAATCAGCTTGACAGGCCGTTGATGAGTGATGACTGAACCCCACAAATTAGGAAACCATTTTCTAACTAGGAAAAAGTAACTTTCCCTCAAGGCCTCAACTCACAAGAAGGGGAAAAAAAAAAAAAGGGAATTTCCGAAAGTACCCTAGTTCACTTACCAAATGGCGATGATCAAGAAGTTGCCAAAAACAAAACCTACGGTTCTAAACTTTTCGTACACATTACCCAACTTAAATTCAGTAGGTGCTTACACACTGCATCAGACATTCCCTCACGGAATATGGTCAAGTCAAGTTTGCTGCTAATCGGGCAATAGATAGCTGGTAGTAGTACAATAAGATCAAGGCACGTACGCCTTCAATTCCCAACTGCCCCTTGAACTTGTCCTTTAAAGAACAAAAAGTCCAAACTCAAGAAGCCACCAAGCTCAATCATCAATCACAGTATATCATCATATGGCTCACAGAAGAAGCACTGCAGCCTCCTTCTTGGAGGTTTTCTCACTGAACCCTCTGCCTTACCCGGTTCTGCTGTTCCTGGGAGTCATCTTCATCTTTCTTGGTCTCCAGTGGTACGTTTCTTACGAGTCAGTGATGGAGGCCACGGAAGAAAACCTGGGATGGGTAATGATAGCCGTGCCACTGGCCTTGATAATCCTGGTGCGGGTTTTGTCCAGCATGGACAGCCCAGAGAGGTTCATCTGGGGTACCTCGCCGTGGGATCGGCACCGGAGGATGCAGTATCAGTACTCAGAAGGGAGCTCGCCCTGGGGAGTGGCTGCCGTGATCCTGTTGCTACTTGTTTTGTTGCAATATCAGTCTACTTTTCTTGATAGTTGGTTTATATGATCAGTTGTTCTTGTGCAACATCAGTCTGGTCTACTTTCTTTTCTGTAATTTTTGCAGGTATATACAGTTTGTTGGTTGATACTTGATAGTAATAGTCGGTTTTTCTTCTCTCTCTCCCCTAAATATATACATATATAAATAGATGAAGCAAGGAAAATCTTTTTGTTTGTTAAACTGTTAGACAGTTGGATCAGAGAGTCAGAGTGAGAGCTTTTGTAATTATCTTAGATGATGTTCATGGTTCATGATTGTTCAGTTGTATGGAGTGCTGCTGCAAATACGCAACAAATGGGAAAAAAAAGAGATGAAGGAGAGATAACGAAGTTGTAATGTTAAGTAATACTAGTAAAACTAGCTTTTAAGGCGTGTACAAGATTGTCCAGGCCATTGATGGAGTTGATAATTTCCTGAATTAGTTAATTATTTGGTGGACCGAGAGAGCTAGCTGCATTATTTGGAGACATCTACGCGGACGTCCTTGGCAACCTTTCTTGATGGAGCCCATCAGTTACTCCTCCGCTGATTGCGATAGGCTTGTTTATGTGTAGTACGTGTTTTGATTCATCATGATTCATGACAGGCAGGTCTCTTCCATATTTCAATGATCTGACCAAAAGGTTATGTATGTGAGCGAGTGTGACCCCCCAAGTTTTATCTGAATCACATCTTGAATTGAATTGATTAGCAGCAGCAGCTTATATTATATGGACCTTTTATTGTCAACATGGTGCATTGGTTTAGGATGCCTAATATAGTGTGAGTAATTTTGGCTCATAGACTGAACGTATGAGTAATTTTGGATCTCTTCGAAGGCTCATTTTCATTTGTGCTCTGTGATCTTTATGGGGCATTCTTGAAATTGATTAGTAGAACGATAAGTATACCATTGATTCAAGAAAACAGATAGATTCCAATGACCTAAAAAACATGATCAAGAATTGAAAACAGATTGTTAATTTTATAAGTAAGATGTTTTGAATTCGAGATATCTCACTTATTGAAAAGATTAAAAAGGTTGGCTCCCTATTATTGCAGCATTTTTGTAATGGGCCATTTGTGCTCGGCCTAGATCTATTCGATCATCTTTTGCCTAATGCAAGTTTCAACTATGTACATCCAGTTCCCTCATGCAACTTATAGGTCATGGGCCTTGAGCCAACTCCAGGCCTGGCATGGTGGGCCGACGATCATTCCCAGTTTTAGAATGTCTTGTTCTAAAACCGTCCTTGATCTGAACGCCAACGCTAGATTTGCACAAATACTAAAATAGTTTCAAAATATAATAATTATAAAATTTTTGAAAAAATTTTCAATCGGAGTTACAGATGAACGAGCATAATAATTTTCTGGCAGTTCACTATTGTAAGTAATGTTTCAATTTAATTCTCAGAATGAGTAACCATGTGTATCATTTGAAAAATAGCCACTCGGAAGTGATTAGGCGGACTTGTAAGATCATAAACGATCCAAGTTAATACGTCTATTTTGGTCTGAAAGTTATAATACTACTACTTAGGAAATGAGTTAAAACTATTGAATTACAACTCCTAGCTTAGGGAAAAAAAAAAAAAAAAGAAGAAGAAGAAGAAGAAGATTTAACACATACGCACAAAAAACTCCTGGCTTGCAAGTTACTACTGTCTTTCGGTTTACTAATCTGAGCTCCGCAGAGGTGTAAATCACCTAGATTGAAATGATGATTGATAAGAAACCAACACTACGAGGATCACCGCTAACAAGGCAATAGCCCATGGGAATCCACCACTTTGATGTGTTGATGAAACGTGCCTAGGCTTTGGAGTCCAGAAGTCGAACCAGCCACCAGAAAAGCTAGGACGAATCAACAAGATCAGAAGGATGGGCACTAAGACGAGGAACATCTTGAAGTCGACGGTTGCACGGTTTAGCCGATCCATGTAATTTGTGGATTGGGACAATGATAACAAGAAAATAACAATGGCAAATATGGCCAGCAGCGGAAGCGGTGGCAAGGAGAGCGAGGCCACCATCGTCTGGCCTCTCCACCCTTGTTTCCATTCCGGACCCCTCCTGGAATAAAACCAACCCATCCCTCTTCTCTCTGTTTTCTTACCATTTTTCGAGCATTTTGGATGCACGATTTATAGTAGAAGATATTGAAGGCGGCCTTTCAGTTGCTTTGCTAGGAAGAGTTGCTTGGGAATATATGCTTTGAGTGTGGATTCTCCCTGCCCTACTCCTTTTCTTGAACTAATGCTCACTCAAAGCTGCTGATGCTGTTTACCACATTTGCTGCCACAGAGGCAACATAAACGTACACATACCCTTTTCGTTGTCCTTCGCCAACATAAGTGTAACACGTACTCTTTGCTGTAGAAGTGCCCAGGATACCCAAGTGTTTGGAACCACCAGCACTTAGCAAAGGTCAAGAAACGTTAAATATTTTGCACAGTTTGAATGTTTAGCACTAAGTTTCACTTGTAAAACGAATTCTGGCTCATTTGGACCAAAATAAAAACTTGAATTCCTTTCAAAAGAACACTGCAGAGAAATAAACTACTTATTTTTAAGTAGTCATCTTTTACTTTAGAGTATTTGCTCAGAAAACTTAAACTCCACCCTGATTCTTGTGTGATTAATTTGCCTTGCCATTATATAACTAGGAAAATTCAGCTTCTAGAGAGCCACATCATACTTCTTGTGGTGCTGCAAACCAAGAATAAATGGTACAGTCACCCCAATCTTCTGCATCCTCCTCCAAACAGATAAACCAAAAAAAGGAACCAAAAAAACAAGGATAACCAAAACGAGGAAATGAAGGAAAAAAGGCTCGGGATTCAAACAAATAAGCTTTCAAGTCCAAACCAGTCCACAACTAAAGTTCCTTAAGCATCACCGACAAGAAATTCCATTTTATTTTTTGCCCCCTCAAAATATGACAACAAAACAAAGAAATTCCAACCCTTGATTCCTCTGTGTTTCATTTATATCTGAGTGAAAATTTTATGTTTCATAACATAAAATCACTCTGTTCCGCAAAGATCATACATTGTTGAACTCAAAACTTATTTTGTTACACCAAAAGCTAAAATTTTAGCATACAATCTCCATTATTTTATATAGATGAAGCAAATTAAGTGCATCATTCAATTTATGGGACAAAGCAGTTGAACAGGATCAGAATCTGACCAAAAGATCCTGGCTGCGCAATACTTCTACTGCAGAAGATGCTCCAATCCGCCAATCCTTTTGATGCTGAAAGCTACCTCAGAGGATCATGCAGCAACCTTTTTGGAAGTTACAGAATTAACAATTGTAGCAAACTCAGGTCCCTGCAGCCAATGAATCAAACATCAATTTTGTGTTCCAGGTATGTGACACACACACACACACACACACTCTCTCTCTCTCTCTCTCTCTGTCAACTTTCCCAACAGACCCATGCTCTCTGCTAAACTCCCCATGCACACTTTTAGGAGCTAAAAACACCAGCAACACTGAGAAAATCAAAGCATTCCCTTTCTCAAATAAAGCTCCTTAAAAAACCATTTCTTAAAAAGGGGAGAAAAAACTTAATAATCAAAACGCACCAATTTTCATTAGATCAGTAGTCCCTGTCATTAAGAACAACAAATCAACTACCACATGTCTCTATGGATATTCAATTATTAACACCAAAGACAACACAACATGTAAAAAGGTTACTAAACAATAAACATAGGATTGGATGCCTAAAAGCCTTCTGAATCTGATTGAATATAGTAAATGATTGCCAAATATAAGACTAACATGCCAGCATGTCAAGACATTGTGAACTAGCAAAATGAGATGAACTTGTCTCATATGATGATAAGTAGTGAGAGTATTCAAAGTTGTGAAGTTGCCGAACTATTTGCATGAAATAAACAGCTTGCCACTGGTGAGATGACATGTAGCTATCACTGGCATGAGAGAGCCTCTTCTCCTTGCTTACGCCAATCCCTTTTTTGCCAAACTTTGAAATATGTTAAGTTCTCATTTACTAGTCCACACCAAGTAAAGAAAAATAAAACCTAAACAGCAGTCAACAGAACTAGGTATAAATATAAGCTGAATAATACCTTTAACGAAGCACCGCCTACAAGAAATCCATCAATATCTTCTTGTTTTGCAAGATCAGCACAGTTGCTTCCATTAACAGAACCTGCAAAAGGATAGTTGGTAGTCTAATAATATTTTTTTAAAAAAAAGTATTGAACTGTTAAAAATCTTCTGAAGCATCTAGGAAGCTAATGTCTGCTGGAGCAGAAAACAAAGACAGGAAAAACAATAGCAAATTCACCAGATGTTAGCTTTGCAAACAACAGGTTTGAGATTCAGATGGTGTGTAATACACAGACGTGTGTGTGTACATGTGTGTCTATATATATTAAATTCCTGAGCAGCATTCTCTAAGATGATATACAGTAAATCAAGCTCCACAGGACCAATAGCTTCTTCTTTTCTTTTGGGTTCTTTTTTTTTTTTTTTTTTTTGGGGGGGAGGGTTGGGGGAGGGGTGGTGAGAGAAGGAGAGAGACTAGACCTCCATAGATAATTCTTGTTTTAGAACCAAATTCAGCCGAAACATTCTTACTAAGCCAGTCGCGAACAGCTACATGCACTTCCTGTGCTTGCTGAGGTGTGGCCACTTTACCAGTTCCAATAGCCCATACAGGCTCATAGGCAATAACAACATCATCCCAGCTTGGTACAGCATCTGCAATATCATGAATTATATGTCACATAAAATTGATAATCATGGTTTATTTTTTGATAGTCCATGTTCCACTTAAACATTTATTCATGAGAGAGATAGAGGAAGGGAGGGAGGTGGGAAGAAGAATGGAGTGCAAAGGAAAAGGTTTATGGAAGATGAGTTAACAGCTTGCCTGCAAAAGCCCTCAGTTGCTTATAACATACATCAAAAGTTTTTCCTTCTTCCCTTTCTTGCAAAAGCTCTCCAATGCAGGCTATCACTCCAAGACCTTGGCCCAAGGCATAAGCTGCCTTCTTTCCTATAAACTGCAAGCTAACTTCAGTCAGCTTTAAGAATCCCTTGTTTTATTTTTATTATAATTCTCTATTATTTACTGGTAAATTAGAAAGATTTTCAAAGCACAAGATGCAAATCGACTGGTGAGAAGAAAACAGGTTAAAAAGTTGTAAAATCTAGAAGACTCTTACTTCATCATCTTCTCCAATTACATGTCTTCGCTCAGAATGCCCAAGAATGACCCATTTGCATCCGATATCTTTCAATTGTTCCCCACTATAAAACAAAAATGAAAGTTAAGATTATTTCAATCATTTGTTAAGGCATTGAAATAGCCACAAACCAATCAGCAATTAAAATGATCAATGAGCTGACCTCAGACTATTAAAATACAAATGCCAATAAAAAAAGGTTACTTAATTGAAAACCCAAGGAAGTAGTCCTGCTGAAAGAGCAAACGGTGTCTAGATAATATTGGCCTAAAAGCTTGTAAAGATTTCCTAATGCACAGTTAATTCACAATAAAACATCCATGTACTCCATTCACCACAAGAAAGAATTTTGAGCTAGAATGAAAGAAGTCTGTAAGGTTCTCTCTCTCTCCCCCTCCCCCCTCCATCCCTCCCTCTCTCCCTGGTGCATTTCAAACAAGTAGTAGAGTTAAAATGGCAAATGGGGACAATCACAGACACATGCCATTTTTGGAATGGGATGGAGTATCCCTGATTTTTCTTACTTCCATATACTTACCTCATCATATATCTCTCTTCTATATTCTGCAATCTAGCAAAAGTTACTAACTGCTAAGCAAGGCCCAATTTGATCGCAACATCTAAAACTCACAAGTGCTGCCCAATTGAACACCCTTGTATGTATTTGAACTCGTCAGATTCAAATCCCCATTGCACGCACACGTTCTAATGCCAAAGTCAAACCAACTAATCACCTCTAAGCATAAAACCTATGTAATCACCAGTAAGTGGCAATTTGATATATTTGGAAATTAAGGTAACAAAATCACAGACCAGTGAGCTACAACATGCCCACCTATCCAAATGAACTCACTTCTGCCTAATACTCATTCTCCAACTTCTGAAACAGAAGAATGCAGGCCACCAATATTTTGGTTCCACTAAAACTAATGTCACCAGATTTATCATAAGTTCAATCAAAAAAAAATTTAGTACAATAAGCATATAACCTCACCTGATTTCCCCAGTAAAAGCTCCACCTTTCCCTATCCAACAATTTTGAGCAGAAACTTCAATGCGATCAGTTAATGAGCTCTTCACTTGATCAATGTATATAAATGGAGGTGCCACAACAACGTCTGGAAATTTCAAAGAGCCAAAATTAGCAAACAACTAAGACAAAGTAGTTTAGCGCCTAAAATATGGCAGGATAAGATGCAAAATTGGCAATTAAACAGAAAAGGGTAGCCTCCTTGATGAAGAAACAGACCAATAACATCCAATAAAATAGTAGCCACCCAGGTGTAAAAATAATGCAAGGCACTGCTCTAAATTCTACAAGCTTTCAAACAGATTTATAGATGGAAATAACATTTTGTTCATGGTCTGTTAGTCATAGTGTCAACATATAGGGATAACCACTAAGCTAAGGTACATCTTACTCAGGGAAGAAAATGCAACTGAGACTGGATTATCCCTAGAATATGCTTGCTAGAAATCTGTAGACGTGACACAACTAAAAACTTTTACCAATTTCGACAATTTCATTCCTAGCTCAATGGCATAACTGGTACAAAAGACTACTTAGGGGTTATTTGACAAAGAACAGTAATCACCCACCAAGGGGTTCCCTATTCACCCTACCCAAAAGACCCATCCAAGGGAGACCAAAGAAAGAAGAATGACAATTGCTGCGTGATAAGGGAAAGGCACAAACTAGTGTGGTGTCCATTCATTCAATTCACATTGGTATGGGGCATGTTGAGGCACTCTCCTGCACTTGGAACAAAGTGACTTCCTATTTCTATATTGAAAGCATAGTGTATACAACTCACCAACGTCAGACTCCAGCTTTGCACTATTTAAATCAGAGACAAGCTTGCCAATGGATTCCTTTGTTCCATTCTGAGTAGAACATGCAATAAGAAGTCAACAGAGAGCAAAGCTAAAGTGTGAAAAAACTCAATATTTTGCTAAATACAGTACTTTGTCTAGTCAAAGTTATCCAGCACTATCAGAAATGGATAAAGAGGGTAAAAGGAAATCAACATAGTCAGCAAATATGTTGTCTTATAATGTCATTACATGCCAAAAATATGCTACTTAATTAGACTAAAAAAATCAAATTTTCATAGACCACAACACCCATATTCTAGATCATTTGTCTCAAAACTACACAAGCAGCGAGCATTTCACGCCACGAAAAAGAATAAGAACAAGCTCACCCCCATCCCCAACTTGTGAGTGAAAAAACTAACAATAAAAGAATGAAACCACAGGCTAGTTAGCAATGAGCATAAAATTACGAATATCAGTATCCAGGGACTCCCTTTGGATGGTTAATCAAGCATTAAATAAAGCTATTTTGCTGAGAAAGTTAACAGGCAAGACATCAGTAAGTTCAGTGAAAGATAAGCTAAACTACTGAAATTAATAACCATGACTAATTAATTTTTTCTTCTTACATCAAATTGTCATTACTATCCATTTAGTACCTTCAATTCTCAGTCCCTGTAATTTATAATTTACATGTATTACCTTCTAGAGGTATAATTATTCTTTTATTGGCACCTTTAGAAGTCCAAGAATCACCATCCCATTTTGGTCAGGGGCCGGACCTACTTTGCTAAAATTGTTAAAGTTCTTAATTACAAACACTGGACATTTTAAGAGTCAATTGACCAAAGAGGAAGTAAATACGCAGTTAAACTATAGTACCTGTATGATGAATGATCTTCGAAAAATAAGAATTCAAAGAGGAAAAAGAAAAGGACACTTACACACTTCCAGTTTCCACCAACAAAGAACTGCAAGAAGAACCAAAAGATTCTGGTTAATACACTCTTTAAAGCTCATATTTTCCCATATCACACTGATCATCAAAAGATGAATAGTTTCTAGGAAAGCAAGTGATCAAGTAAAACCAGAAAGAGTGAAGTACAGAAATAAGTTTTACAAACTGAAGTACATCGAGGAAAAGCATAATATTCGGAAATCAAACCATCAGGGGAAAAAACAAAAAAGAAAATCTCCCAGATTCAGAGCAGAATGACATTCAAGAACAGCAAAGAAGCATCATCCAAATCCAAACTGAATCATCATGAATAACACAACCTAGTAAAAGGGGTGAGAGAGAGAGAGAGAGATGTAGATTGGTTCGGCTTAGCTAAAAGAAGAAAGTGGAGTAACCAATGACACCATTCTTCATTTCTCACCAATGCCAATAAACTTATGAAAGAAATGTCATAATGTATCCCCGTATGGTAAGCATCATAATCTTCGAATAATATGAACTTTTAGAGATTCACATTTCATTGAAGACTTACAGTACAGTAGCACCAAATTGAAGTCAAGTTTACTTCATCATTGCTCAGCAACCCAATGATGTTGGACCTAGAATCGTTATATCTAATGCTTCATTACATTTTCGTAGTAATAAACTGGCATAAATCCTTAAACTATAATTAAGAGCCCTGAAATACCCTAATGAATTCAAAGGAATAAATCCGTCATCTCAGGGAACCCAATACTTACAGGCTGGCAAGAGTAACAACAGTCAAAGAAGTCAAGTTTACAAATAATAATAATAAAAGAGTAGAACAAAAAGTGATTTGGAAAAAGAAATAACCTTTCCGGAGCCGGCCATTGTGACGACAGGCCGGCAAGCTTTATTGCGGGGGGAGGAAGAAGAAAGGCGGAGATGAGAGTCCAAATTTTGGAAGAAAGACTGAGTAGCGGAAGTAGAAAGAGGTGGAGAATCGAGCTTGGGACAGGAAGAACGGCGAAGACCGGAGAATTGGGGGCAGGCCAGCGATGTGGAAGCCACAGCCATGATTGGCACTCGTCAGGTGGGAGTGAGTAAAGAGAGAGTGTGCGAGCAGCTGCAGCAGAGCAGATAATTTTTAGATTGGGAGAAAGCCTCTCCTCTCCTCTCCTCTCCTCTCCCTTCCTCGCTCAACATATGGCCATGTATTTTATGGGTGCACGGTCGTTGGCTGCTTCTCTCTCATCCCACGCTTGCTTTCGGCGCGTGCATTACACCATCAGTGGTCCACCTATGCTCAACGCCATGGTATATTTACTTTTTATTTTATTCAAGTCCTAGAGTTTATGTGGCTCAATAGATTTAAGTCCGTCCAACTACCTACCGTTGCATGTAAGTATACAGTATGGATTTGCGCTTCATGTGATATATTTGTTTCTATAACTTTTGTAATTTATTATTTAAATTCTATGAATTTCAAATAGTCTTTTAATGATAACATGTGGTTAATATCGGATGATGACTGTGTTTAGATGAAAAATTATTTAAAATAATTAATGTAACACACTTTAAAATGTGATATATGTACTAGAGAGAAAGATAAGTAAGGACATAAAAAATTGATGAGATGAAAAGAGAAATAAAGGAATTGAAAAATTGATTAAAAACTATAATATATTTTTTGATTATTGTTTTTGCATCGCGCATCAAAGCTAGGAGCCAGCCATATGAGTATCCTCCACGAAAAAGGTGAAAAAAGGGAGGAGGGAATTGCACGCGCGGGTGATAGCAGTGGCATTGTTCGTGTCTCCCATGTATTGTGTCCTGCGGCATTACTTCCCCCGTCCCCACCCACACCAACAACAATGAAAAGTACACCACCATTTTTATTTGGGATAATTTCAGAAACCTCCCCTGAGATTTCTGACATTCTCACTTCCCTCCCTTGAGGTTTCCAAAATATCAGAAGCCTCCCCTAAAATTAAGAACCTGTAACAAAATAGCCCAATTCAAAACACAAATAATAAAAAATTAGTAGCAAGAGAGAGAAAACAATATTATTCCACAACTACCCTCAAGTTTTGCTTCATATTTATAGTTTAGCATGAGCAATGTTTATCTATTTTAACTTTGTTAAATGTAAGGCGTTTAAGTAAAATTGTATAGAGTAATTTTAACTTTGTCTATTTTAACAATGTTTATCTGTTTTAACTTTATCTTTAATATGAAAAACATGACTATCATTAACAGGTTTAGTAGTCATACAACCACCATTTCTTACCTTTATTTTATATGTTCACAACTTCTTTTATTATTATTTCATGCCATACATTGGTGCTCTTTTATCAAACTTCTAAATTGTTGTTATTTCTGTTAAACATATGTTAATAATGAATTAAATAATTATATCAATATAACTACAAAATATCTCATAAATTTTGAGGGTAAGTAAGTCATTTCACCATAAGTGATGCAATAAGTGGGCCCTAATAACATGATAGGGGAGGTTTCTGATATTTTGGAAACCTTAGGGGAGGGCAGTGAGAATGTCAGAAACCTCAAGGGAGGTTTCTGAAATTATCCCTTTTTATTTTTATTCTTTTCCTCCTTGGCTTTGCTGCCATGAGAATGGTTCATCCGAATAGCAAATACCGCCAGTCGTGACGAGACCGGCAGTTATCAGTTGTACTGTGAACAAATCCAGATGACTATTGCGTGTTATCTGCCAATGTATGACATTAGCACTCCTTTTAAACTTAAAAAAATTAAAAATAAAAAAGGGTCAAACAGCACTCCATTCTCCCTTTAAGAGCAGAAAAAAGAACTGGAGCGCTGGAGATCCTTATGGAAGTGTCAAACCGTCGTCGTCGTCGATGTATTTTCATTTTCATTCGCAGGTTTTCAGATAATGCTAAAAGGCTCCTTGATGATGAATGTATGTCAACGCGTACAGCTGGTAAGTAAAACACCACCAGGGCAGGATAGGAATAGAGTGGGAATGGGTGTGGGTGGTGGACCGTGGTGGATGCAGCAAATGCTAACCCGACTCAGTGACGTCGTGATGGGTTGTATACGACTTCATCACCGACTTCCTTCTTGGTTAACTTCACTGCATCTGGATCAGATCGATACGCTTTCATATTACTTGTAAAATCAAATGGAAAGCTTTACTTTTTATATTCTCCTGAGGAAAGAAGTTTCCAGGCAACACAATCAGATCATGCAGTGATGGTGCCCCATTCATTCATCAACAAGTCTACTCACTGATTCTTGATCGGCCTTGAAGTCAGAAAAACCTACCCTTATCTAACGCTTGAAACACACTCAAAAATTTACACAAAGCTGTACAACGAGAAAAGAAGGAACCCGTGCTAACAGGTCTCAAAAATATAAAGCAAATCTTACACAGATCACCACTGAAATTACTTTTCCAGTTAGAATCACGCTGGCTCTATTATAATCCACATGTCCCTATGCAAGCACTAACCAACCTATGGAGAGGGCTCCCACATATTTACACTTGAACTCGCCCTCCTCGTATCCAGCTGAAGTCCACCACAGCTGCTGCACGCTAGAGCAGAAGGATGCCACCAGCTGTCGACAAAGGTTAACTCAGGAGCGATTAAGACAGTGAATGAATTTGTAATAACCAGGTTCAGGCTTCTTCCTTCACTCATCTGTCTTTGTGCCACCAACTACACTATTTGACGAAGCAGCCTGTACACTGTGAGATGACGAACACCTGCTTGAAGAACTTCCTTCCGTAATGTTACTCTCCTTCCTAGGTGATCTTTTGGATTTTCTTTGTCCAGGAGAAACATCCTGCACAGGATTTTTCAGCCATGTCAAAATCTCATCATTATTTTACCTAAAGGACTTTCTTGACATATCAGAATAAACCCTATAGTTTAACCTGTTCTACCGTAGACCCAGGGGTCTTGAGCTCGAGGTCAGTTGCAACATCATCTGAAGTCTCGCTTTTTTCACTTCTGCTATCCTTTTGATTGCATGCTTTGGGTCTCGAATCTTGTCTGCTTGAAGCATGGGATCTGCTTCCAGGTTGTGTTACTTGAGAAACATGTTGTGTTGATTGCTGTTCAATAATGCTATTAGGAGCCATATACGGAACAAAAGTTGACACAGGACTTGGAACGACTGCAGCATTCTGATTCCCATAAAGTGGGAATGGCTGCAAAGATGGATGCATGGGAATTGGACCAGCAGGTATCGGCATGGGCAATGGAAAAGGATAAGAAGCTGGGTGCATGACAACAGAATGATCCATGCCTGCCCACGGATACATAGCTCTCACTCTCTGCTGATATTGTGCATTAAGGCTCTCAATATCTGACTTAAGAGATGCCTTCTCTTCTCGAAGATCATTTTTCTCCTGAGTCAACTGCTTGGAAATAGAAGTACTCAGTAAAACAGCCATCACCAGGCCTCAAGAGGAGGAGAAAAGAAAGGGGAAAAGGGGGATGAGTAGCAAGATCAGTCACCTCACGAGATTCTTCGTTGAGCGCAGCATGTTCAGCTTTTAATTTGTCAATCTGAGCAGTCCATTCCTTCACCATTTGGATAGCATCAGTGAGGATGGATGCTTTGTCATTTTTTGGCCTATCAGGATCTGCATACTCGTTAAGCACATCTAATGAGATTTCCCTAGCAAAATTTCTTACAAGAAGAAAAAAAAGACATGAAACTTGCTACAGCTAAACAAGTTACTTGAACCAAACAAAAAATGGAAATAGGTTCAACCATATGTAAATAAATAATAAGTTTCTTGAGAAACTTTTGTGGTTGAAGTCAAACTTGGGAATCAGTCCAGCTATAAATGTTTGGTAAACACCACTGACAACAAGCTACTTTCTTGATCATACCAGTAGAAAATTGAATATATAAAATCGCTTGGTTTTCTTAAGTAATACCAGAAATTAGGATTTGTCTATTCGAGGCTGGTTTATGGGGGCACCAGATTAAACATTGTCATACAGTTGTATAGTCGCTCCATAACACTAAACAGAAAGCATATGAGACATCAACAATAGTATGCTGCAAAGGGTTTTCCAGCATAACAATGTACCTCCAGATGAGATATTTCTAGACTGTGATATGAATAAGATTTGACCAGAGAAAAAATCCACTAAATTGGCGAATCTTCAGAAGGATTTGGTTGAACAATTCCTTACAAATGGGGCAAACTCTTTATAAGTCAAAGAAAAAGAAATCCAAAAAATGAGAAAATTGCATAAGATCCTGCAAGTAAAGCAAGGTACAGAAGAAGAGATATGAACCTAGTCACAATATACATTCCTGGGATACTACATTCATTATATTGAACTCCCGGAGAAGATGTTCAACAAATTTATATAAAATAAAATGCATTAATTGCCACATTATCAAGCTAATTCAAAAGTTTTTGGCTTACCGAGGGTATTTCCCAACTCAGCAAACTGCTCATTTAAGCGATCCCTCCGCAGCTTCTCGCGATCAGCTTTCTGGACTTTCCTTGCAGCAATGGAGTCCTTTGAGACCGCTTCTGGCCTTCAAGGGACGACCCAGGCAATAAGGAGGATAAGGACATAAAAAGAGAGAGAGAGGGGGGGAGAAAGGGGGGAGAGGGGAGAGAGAAAAGTCAGTAAAATATATACGAAAATTTTAATGTTTCAAAAACAATTTTATCCCACAGAGACATATAAGATAACAAACTTCATCTATCAAAGAGCCAAGCTATATGGCCTGTTATACCATTTTTGCAAATCGATACTATGCCAACTGGACACTAGATGTTCATCTTATGAACGAGCGAACACATTGTATATTTAGCAGAGAACTTAAATAGACAAAAGACCTATGCTTCACATGGCAGGAAAAAATCTCTCTCTCTCTATGTAAGTCTGACAGAGATTCAATTTTGAAAGACTGATATTGACTTGTATTTAACAATTCCTATCCATAATCAGCAACATACTCAAGAGACAAAGAGAAACTGTTCTATTCTCAAGCTAAGCTACATTGATCCATGGCCTTATAAAATAAATCAGCAAAATTTCAATGAAATCATAAATGCTACTTCATCTAATACAAGATGATGATGGCGGATAAAGCAGCATATTTATGCTCATGTAAGAAAATACTATATGTGAGAAACAAATTATTACTTGTGCAAGCATGACAAGAGAAGGAAAAAGATCGTGCCTCTATAAGACAAGAAAATTGATGTATGGCCCTATTTGTAAATTTTTTTTGCTCCAACATTTGGCTACATCGCACAAAAATGCAGAAAAAAGACATATACAGGCAAGTGGACAACATAAATTAGAGAAGCTTCATATTTCTAGTATTACAAGAACCTTCCTTGTTTATGAGTCCAGAAGTGGTGAAGTTGTCTGCAAAAGTAAGGCTCAGGGTTTGTCAAAGGGAACATGCAAAGAAGTAGATCCTTTGACCTCAGCTACAATTTCCATATAGTTTGTGAGCTCCATAGGACAAGCAATCATCGCCACACAAATACTCCTTCTGCAGTTTTAAGCTTAATCCTTATTTCTAACCTGGACTACCAGTCTTGTGCAAATAAAAGGTCATTCACTTAACTCAAGTGTCTCAAGTGTAGTAATAAGATTTTCCCACAACTTGAATGTGAGGTGTTGAGGTATTGAATGTCAAATACTATATCAGGCAAGGAAGCACAAATTTGTCTGAGAAACATGTAATTTAGCATTTCTCATTTTTTGTTGTCAATAGGGCACACGTAAGCGTCATTACCCGACAGAAGCTTTCATTCCCTGAATACAGCTAATCAAGCTTCAACAGTTTTCAGCATTTGCTTCCTTTAACCTCAATAAATGTCTGGCATGTTTCTGTGCATTCCTTTTCAGATAATTCTTCCATGGATATCAAAAGCAATTACCTTTTTGCATCTACCCACTTCAACTTCCAGACACTAGTAAGCAATGCAGTAAGACTTAACCAGAACTTCATTTACCCCATCAGATTTTCAATCATCCGTTTTCTTGACATTCAGATGACAGATATACACACTGGATCACTTTTCAAGTTTAAGCATTTCCATCCTACAAATTACACTTCATTTACCACGCAGAGAAGGCCTGTATACTCAATAACAGAAATCCTCATTCACAGTAAAGGTTTCTACACAGCTTTTAAACTTAAAACTTGTACCCCCTTTTCCTTGAAAAGCAACCACAATCATACATCCCCCGATATTTCCAGCTAATGATTTCTCTTTCTGGAAACTAGTTGAATTTATAGGTAACTTGTAACAAAACCTCTCAGAGCAAATTTACCTAAGATATACAAATTTGCCCATTTTTATCATATAGCACCAAAAATTTGGAATTGTTCCGCATGCTTTTCCTACCCAATTAAAAGCCCCCATTTTAACTTAAACCCTAGCACACAGTTCACGAGTTAAGGCGTCAGGATCAAATAAATCACGACAAACAATAACAATTAAACCTGGAGGACAAAAACCGCCAGGGAGGCAAAACCCAATCTCTTAAGAACGACTTGCGTGCAAAATTTGACCTTTCGAAACTAGAGAATCTGGAATTGTAGGAGAAAGGGACAGAGGCGAAACCTGGAGTCAAGGTTGGGGCGATTAGAAGGCAAATGCATATCAAGAGGAGGCTGTCCGAACTCGGGAAGCGGGGGATTTGGGGGCTGAACTTCTTGATGATGATAAACAGTTTCCTGATGATTAAATTGATCCATACTTTTTCTTTTCCCCCTGTAACTGGTCCCTGACCTCCCGAATTGCAATGGAGACGAAGATTTCTTTCCTTTTCTCCACCAGCTAAGAGCCTAAGGCTACTACCAGAGTACAAGTACACAATGCCCCCTCTCCCCCCCTCTGCTGCTTTTTTTTTTTTTTTTTTTGGGTGACAGCCAAGTATATAATGTATTTCATTGGTGGATAGAGAGAGATATACAAGACCCAGCTCGAAATGATACCAGAGTCTGCTGGCGATGAAATATCACAACGCCCGAAGTCGTGTCTCTGTAAACGTTTCTGTGCTGAAGCTGGAGATAAATTCTGGTTGTGGACAAAACGCTGGCCTTTATAGTAGCGCTTTCATACTAATAGTGTGGATATCTTACCCAAAAAAAAAAAAACAGTAATGGTGTGGATGGTGCCAAATTTAAATTTTCAATATTCGGAATTGATCATTGTTATGGTCAACCTTTTGTTTGTTGCTGTGCACTTGTGCTGCCCACAATCGGAACTTTTTGTCAGGATCAATAGATAGAAGATGTCGTTTCATAGCAAAACAATTGCGTTGCAAGGAAATAATTGAGAGTTAGCAAACTACATCGTTCCAATTTAGTAGTGTCAGCTGGTTTACACGTGATGGGGTTATAAAATGGGCCCCAATGTAACTGTTTCCGGCAACGGAATTAATAACAAACAGATTTTTTTTCCTTCTTTCTCTTTCTATCTTCTGCTTGTTCTTCTTTTTCCCCATATGAACTGCTTCTTTTTCCTCTCTGTTGATCTCATTTTCCCTGTTGTTTAAGCTCGATTCCTGACAAATTGGTATCAGAGCGGTCCATTATTGGCTGCGCTGAGACTTAATCATGGCAGAAAGCACCAGATACCGCTCATTGGAGGACCAAATCAAGAAGCAGGAAGCTCGCCTTCAAGAAGTTTTCGATACTATGACCCATTTACAGGAGAGTTATCAGCATAACCAGCAACAGAAAACACAGGAAGAAGATGGAATTAACAGCAAATTGGAAGCAATAGTGGTCAATTTAGATCAGAGATTTAGCGGTCTAGAACAGAGATTCAATACCTTCATGAAATTTGTAATGAAGGAAAAGGGAACCACTGACGGCGAAGCAGAGACGTCGGAGCCGATTCTGCCAACTCCCCCAAATTATCTCAGGTTAAACCCAGAACTCGAAGGAGTAGGAGTAACTGGTGACAAGAAGTGTAAGTTCTTACCTCCAAATCCTCCAAAGCTAGAATTACCTATGTTTTCAGCTGGAAATCCTCGCGAATGGCTGAGGAAATGCCACAAGTATTTCCTCAATTACCACATTCCCGATAATCAGAGAGTGGAAGTGGTAGAGATGTTTCTTGAAGGAAAGGCTGATGTTTGGTTCCAAGGGGTTAACTTGGAAAGACCGAATGTGTCTTGGAGTGTATTTTGTGAATTACTAAATGAGAGATTTGCAGAAAAAGGGGGAAGAGATATTGTCGAGGAATTTAACAAGTTGCGTCAGATGGGTTTGGTTGAGAAGTATCAAGAGAAATTCGAAGAACTTAAAACTCTGATGTTGTTAAAAAATTCCAAACTGGATGAACAATATTTCATATTCAGCTTTATCAGTGGTTTGAAGAATGAGATAAGACCAATGGTGAAAATGTTCAAGCCTGAGAAGCTATCAAAGGCTTTCGATATTGCTACATTGCAAGAACAGTCCATGGAAATACAATCTAGACATGCTAGGAGTACTGGGAAAATTGCTATTGAGCCGAAGTTTGGCTTGTATAGGAACCAATTCGGGAATAGTAATAATTCCACTTCTTATAGACTTCCCGCCTTAAATCCAGCTACCAAGAATGGTGAATTTCCAACAAAGGACCCCAAGAGGTTATCAGCAGAAGAAATGCAGCATAGGAGAGCTCATGGGTTGTGTTTCAGATGCGGAGAGAAGTTTGGAGTTGGGCATCGCAGTGGGAAGACTCAGTTGAATGCCTTAGAGGAGGAAGACGAAGAGGAGACTTCTTTCGAAAATGCAATTGGCGAACAAAATGAACAGACGGGACGACCCGGAGAAGCTGTGGACATATCGTTAAACGCCTTATCAGGCGCTCTTAAGAGGAAGACCATCATGTTACTTGGAGTGATAGACAACTTGCCCATCAAAATATTGGTAGATACGGGAAGTTCGGACAGCTTCATTCACTATGGGTTGGTCAAATTTCTTGAGATACCCTTTCAAAGAGTATCTCCATTCTCAGTCACTATGGCGAATGGAGCTACAGTCACCAGTGAAGCAGCATGTCCTGTGGTAACCTGGAAAATTCAGGAACATCAATTTAAGTATGATCTGAGAATCATGGAATTAGGAAGTTGGGACATAATTTTGGGAGTGGATTGGATGAGTTACTTCAATCCAATCACATTTGACTTCCAAGAATTAAACATCATTCTGAGCCAAGAAGGGGAGTTAATATTCTTGCATGGATTTGTCAACCAACCAGTGATGGATCTGGTTAGAGGAAGGGACTTAAGGACTTTTATTCAAGAAAGGCAGAGATGTTGCGCAGCTATAAGTATGGAAGGAACACAAAGAAATGATTGAGATCCACCCCCAGAAATTCAAGATGTGCTCTAACAATTCCCACAAGTATTTGAAAAGCCACAAGGGTTGCCACCAGAACGTGGTTTGGATCATCAAATCCCCCTCAAGCCGGATGCCGAACCTTTCAAGCTTAAACCATACAGGTATCCCCACTCCCATAAAACTGAAATAGAAAAGCAGGTAGCTGAAATGCTGGCCAATGGGATTATAAAACACAGTAGCAGTACTTTTGCTTCACCCGTATTGCTGGTAAAAAAAAAAGATAACTCCTGGAGATTATGCGTGGATTATAGGAAGTTGAATCAACTAACCATCAAGGATAAATTTCCCATCCCAAACATTGATGAGCTGTTCAATGAATTGTATGGCACTAAATATCTATCTAAACTAGACTTGAAGGCTGGATACCATCAACTGAGAGTTAAACTAGCAGACACTTATAAAACAGCTTTTCAGACACATTATGGCCACTTTGAATTCTTGGTGATGCCATTCGGCTTGACGAATGCACCTGCAACCTTCTAGGCTTTGATGAATCAGATATTTGAGCCATATTTGAGAAAGTTTGTGTTAGTCTTTTTTGATGATATTCTCATTTATAGTCCAACGTTTGAGCTCCACATCCAGCACTTGCGCATAGTATTAGGAATTCTGGTCGAGAATAAGCTATATTGCAACAAATCCAAGTGTTCATTTGCCCAAACATCTGTAGAATACTTGGGGCATGTAATCTCAGAGAAGGGAGTAAGCATGGATTTCTCAAAAGTGGAGTGCATTTTATCTTGGCCAACTCCATCCACAGTCAAAGAATTACAGGGTTTCTTAGGCTTAACTGGGTACTATCGAAAATTTGTAAAAGGGTATGGAGTAATCTGTAAGCCTCTCACCCAGCTCCTAAAGAAAGATAGTTTTACTTGGGATGAGATAGCTCATAAGGCCTTCACAGAACTAAAGAGAGCCATGACTTCAGCACCAGTTTTGAGAATGCCGAACTTTGAACTGCCATTCGTGATTGAGACGGATGCTTGTGGAGTAGGAATTGGTGTCGTTTTGATGCAAGAGGGTCATCCTCTAGCTTACCTTAGTAAGGCATTATCACCTCAAATTTTGGGTATGTCAGTGTATGAAAAGGAGCTCTTAGCAGTGGTCCTAGCAGTCACAAAACAGAGACATTATTTGATTGGCCATCATTTCATCATTAAGACAGATCATCAAACTCTGAAGTATCTGTTGGAACAAAGACTGACTCTTCCGTTACAACATAAGTGGTTGACAAAATTGCTGGGGCTCGACTATGAAATTCAATACAAGAAGGGTAGTGAGAATGGAGTAGCTGATGCACTATCACGAAGGAAAATGTTTGAAGAAGTAAATCAAGAGGAAAAAGGAAGCTTCGTAGGTGCAATATCCTCTGTGCAACTAGTGTGGATACAGGAATTGATTGACAGTTATGTTGGGGACCAACCTACTCAAGATATCATATCACAACTACTCTTAGATCCTAACTCTAACACGGGCTATTCATGGGATCAAGAAGTGCTGAAGTATCAAAACAAACTGTGCATAGGGGCTGCAAATGGGACCCGGCTCAAGGTGATCCAAGCCCTCCACTCTTCGGCAGTAGGAGGCCACTCAGGTCAGCGAGGATGTCTTCATAAGGTTAAGTCCCTATTTTACTGGCCAAATCTCAAGAGAGATGTGTTACAGTTTGTTAAGGACTGTGATATTTGCCAAAGAAGTAAGAGTGAAAATCTGCCATACCCAGGTCTCCTACAGGCTTTACCAGTTCCATCGCAGACATGGTCTCACATAACTATGGACTTCATAGAATAGTTACCATTGTCAAGAGGGTATGACACCATACTAGTAGTGGTGGATCGACTAACAAAATTTAGTCATTTCATTTCCCTTACACATCCGTTCTCAGCCAAAGATGTAGCCCACTCCTTCCTGGACAACATTTACAAACTTCATGGGTTGCCGGAATCCATTGTTTCCGATCGATATAAGGTCTTCACCAGCAAATTCTGGCAAGAATTGTTCAAAATGATTGGTACAAGCCTTCATTACAGTTCATCCTATCACCCTCAATCCGATGGTCAGAGTGAGAGGGTGAACCAGTGCTTGGAAAATTATCTTCGCTATACGTGTTCTGAACGTCCTACCTAGTGGAACTACTGGCTATCATTAGCTGAGTTTTGGTATAACTCCAATTTTCACACCAGTCTACAGGCCACCCCTTTTGAGACTCTTTATGGATATAATCCAGCTCACATACCTTTGGGACCTTTCCACGATAGCATAATTCCAGCAGCTGCAAGCATGGTGACAGATCGAGTACAAGTGCTAGCGGCCATCAAGGAGAATTTGATAAAGGCACAGAATAGGATGAAACAATTCGCAGACTCACATAGATCGGAGAGAGCTTTTACTGTTGGGGAATGGGTGTTTCTCAAACTACAACCATACAAGCAACAGACAGTGGCTATCAGGAAAAATTTGAAGCTCTCTGCGAAATACTTCGGACCGTTTCAGATTATTAAGAAGGTTGGGGCCGTCGCTTATAAGCTCCAGTTGCCACCAGATGTTCGCATTCATCCGGTGTTTCATGTATCATTGCTAAAGAAGAAGGTGGGCAGTGTCGACAAGGTCTCTGCAGCACTTCCTCACATGAGTAACACTGATCAGTGCTTACTAGCTCCTGAGAAAATCTTGAAGTGCAGAGTAATCTTGAGAGACTCACATCCAATTGTTCAATACCTAATCAAATGGAATCATTTGGCGGAAGAGGAAGCTTCCTGGGAAGATAAATCCTTCATATCTAAACAGTTTCCCAATTTCATAGCTTGAGGACAAGCTGAAGCTTAAGAGGAAGGGATTGTCAGGATCAATAGATCGAAGATGTCGTTTCATAGCAAAATGATTACGTTGCAAGAAAATAATTGAGAGTTAGCAAACTACGTCGTTCCAATTTAGTAGTGTCAGCTGGTTTACACGTGATGGGGTTATAAAATGGGCCCCAATGTAACTGTTTCCAGCAACGAAATTAATAACAAATAGATTCTTTTTCCTTCTTTCTCTCTCCATCTTCATTTGCTGCTTGTTCTTCCTTTTCCCCATATGAACTGCTTCCTTTTCCTCTTTGTTGATCTCATTTCCCTTGTCGTTTAAGCTTGATTCCTGACACTTTTTATGGGTTTCAGTTGAGCCCAAGAGATGAAAACCAAAGCACAAACAAGCAATGTTGTTAAACTCGGATTGGGTAATGATTTGACTGTGTTACCGAGTTAGGGATCAATTGATCGGATCGGTTGAACTGTTCTAAACAACCCATTGACGTCAACATAATGTCATAATTATTTTATATTTTTACAAGTTTTCAAAAATATTAAAATTAAATTCTTAATTATATTTTAATAAAATATACAAAGTGTTTCAAAATATTAGATTTATTGTCAAATATATACCTAAAAATGTGAGTGATTTTAGTCTTTACATTAAGCAGGTTGGATTTTCTTATTCTTTTAAATAAATAAAAGGTTTACAAATTAGGTAACTTAAATTATATTTAGAAAAAATAAGAAACAAAAGTTCAAGAACTAGATCAACCAATCAAATCAAATTGAGTCGCTGATTTTACTCATTTTTTTACGATTCTAAATAAAACTATTTTGTACTATTGACTAATCTGAAAAGAAAGCTGGTTCATGATTGAACTTGTCCGATCGATCAGTTCGGTTCAAGTCTAACAACACTGCATTTTGTTTGGAACTTGCGGTTCTCTAGACCCAATTAAGCGTTGCGAACTCTTCACTTAAACTTGCAATTTCCAATTCTAATTCTAACCCTCCCCAAAAAAAAAACCCAAAAAAAAAGGAAATGTGCTAATAATCATGGATTTGAATTAAAAAAAAAAAAAGATGGCAAAAATAAGAGAAAGAAGTACTACTACAAATAAATTAGCAACTTATAAAAAATATCAAAACAGTGGAACGAATTTAGACACAAAATTGAATGTGATAGAATTTCAGAATAGCAAATCCGTTCTCTAATTCCTGAATCTAAACTTTTTTTTTTGTTTGAATAATTAGACAAAGCTTGGTTCGCAAATTCCATGCCTACTTCAATTCCATTCTCCCTAACTCTCTAGGGATCTAAACTGGGGTTGTAGTTGAATCAAATCAAGTTAAGGCAAGTTTTAGTCTAGTCAAACCGAGTATTGAATCATTCTCACCAAACTTGAACTCGATGAATTCTCAAAGTAAAGTTTGATCTCGAGTTCGAATTTGAATTCGAATCTAATTGAGTTCTAACTTGATCTTGAAAAAATAAAAACTAATTATTTTATATTTTTTATGTGAATAAAATAATTATTTTTCTTAATAAATAATCAAAATATTAGGGATATATATATATATATATGTGTGTAATTTTACTATATATATATATATATATATATATATAGATATATATATATATATATTGAGTCTATGTAAGTCAGCTCATGAGCTATTAAATATGAAAAAATGTTACTCGAACTCAACTCCTGTATGAAAACGAGTTATCCGAATTCGATTCGAAATCAATCAATATCGAGTTGAAACTTGAGTCGCTCGATTCGTTTGCAGACCTAATCTAAATACAATAACTAAAACTCTTATAATAACATCACTCATTAAATTGAGATCGATCGAAAAACTAATAAGGGATTATAGAGAAGAAAAAGGGCATAAAAAAGGAACAAGGGATGGGGGGACAAATTTGCCTAAGCATTCACGTCTTTTAGGTGTTGGTTCTCTCTCTCTGTCTCCGGCCTTGAGTTGGAGTAACTAGGAGAGAGCTCCCAGTTTTCCAAGACTCCCCCAGCTACACTTCTTTCTCCGCTCCCACGCGTTAAATAGTTCGTCCCGGTTTTCACCAAAAAACAGAGCCCAAAAGCAAACGCAAACCCAAACCCAAACCCAAAACTAAGCATCTCCCCTATTCGTGGTTTTTTGGTGCAGGTCTTTACACCTTGTGCTCTCTCTCTCTCCCCTCTTCAATTACTGAGGCGAGAATGTCGATTAGGGTTCTCTTCGTCCTCGCGCTGCTCGTATTATCCTCCTCTTTCCTCCAAGGTTTGCTTACGATCGTAGATCTGGTTTCATTTCCAATTATATGCCCAAATGATTTGTACTTGACAAATGTAGCTCGGGAAGTTCAATTTTCTAGTGCTTAATTTGACTTGTATTAATACCTCTGTGTGCAGAATAATAAGTTGTTCGATCTTTGGTTCTTAATTACTATACATTATCTGGGTTTTTCATCTGTCCAGCTCACATTCGATCCGAATTAAGTTTCAAATTCGATCACACAATTGGCTTATGTATAGAATGATGGTTACTACTACATCACTTTCCTTGTCATGCTTGTGATTTAGGTCTCCTTCATAGGTTGCCCCTGTTCTCCGTCGGTCAACGCCTGGGTTGATTTGAGGTCAAACACTGCCTGAATGAGTTGCGTCTCTCTTTTTAAACAATGTACACATATAGTCATTTAGGCAAAGGCTATATTTAGGGCTCCTTTACTGTGGTATACTGTTGAAAGGAGCAATTGTCAATTTCAAATAGGCAGAAACTTTTCTAGTAGTCACGAGGATGCTGCTTGACTGTTTCCTTAATAACTCTGCCTGGTCCCTGGAGAGGATTTCTGGGAAAATTAATTTATTTGATCCTGCTTTTGCTTAGCTCTGCGAAGCTTATTGCTATGTATTCTCTGTACTTATTTCGTTAGCAATAACATAGGGGATTTACCAGACATATAATTTAAGTGGGTTTTTCATTGAATTTGTATCTGGAACAAGTTGTGACTGAAATTCATCATCTGTATTTTCACTTGATAGTTGTCAGGGGTGAACCGGACCCAGATGCTGAAATAGTTGAAGGTTCTGAGGAAGTGAGTGATCTTGGTATTGTTGGTGATGATGTCCAAGATATTGGTGGTGGGAGTTTTACTCCAGCTCCTGGGGTGGAGACTATCTGTGTTTTCCCAAAGAATCCTTCTAAATGTTAGTGACAACTCTTTTTTGGGTTTGTAATTATGAGCGCGTGTAATCTCACCTCTATGTTATAGTACAGTGTGCATTCTCTTTCCTTCAAACTGGAACTTTGATATGCTGTTTTGCCTCTTTTCAGTGGTTACTGCTGGTGAAGAAGGTGAACTATTAGTTGGTGTTAAGAATGATGGTAAGCTTGCTATTTGGTAGTACACCGTTCCTTTGAAAAGTATCAATCTTGGTGGATGATTTGTTACTGTGTTTCAGTTTTGCAACCTCTTCTGATTAAAATTTTTTTTTTAAGGGGATCATCCGAGTTCTCATATGTCTCTTATCATGCAGTTCTTTAGTTATATATATCTGTAGATATTCTGTGGGTCTTTCTCTGAAAATAATGATTGAAACAGGAGAATCAAGTCTGAATGTCATTGCAATCCATGCTAGTGTTCATCTTCCATTTGATCATAAGTATCTGGTTCAGAATCTCTCTACTCAGGTAAGTGTTGTATGCTTGCTGCTTGATTTTGTTGATTACCTGACTTGATAATTGCTATCTGCATTGGTAAATAAAATTAACAGGCTTCTACCATTGAGTTTGCTGTCACTTTTAAAGCTCTGCAGTTTGAACTCTTACTGTGTGGTTTGTTCAAATTGACTAGACTACTTGATGAAAATCTAGTTGTGCTTTTTGATACAAAGAGGAAGGGAAAACAATTATGAAGCGTCTCCAGCTGTTTGGTTTGGGACTATAACATTTATGGGATGCAAAACTTACTTATGCTATTACATGGGTTAGGTTGCTTTGCACATATAGAGACACATGCTGGCTGTGTTATGGATTAAAGCTCAGAGCTCAGACTCGTATGAGTTAAAATAACAATGAGTTTGTTTGGATAGGAAATTATTTACCAAAATTTACTTACTTGCATCATTAACACATTTTTCAATCACCTTTTTATCTCACATACAACACATCAAAAAAGTGCTACAGTGTTTTTTTCAAAAGATTATCTCAAATAATCTACTATCCAAGCACACTCGTTTCTATGGAAATTGCTATCATGTTGTGATTCCGTATAGAGATGATTTTAGGAGTCATTGCAGGGAAGAACAAAGGATACTGTTGTTTCTTCACAGTTTATGGAATCTTAAAGTGATCTCTTGTCACAAACTTTGTTTGCAATTGAGTTCATTATCTCAAACTATTCACAATTTGTGTTTTCTTCAAGTAAACTCTGTCACGAGTTTTCTGTGCAATCTAGAGGGCTTAATCATCAATCCTGCTTTCTTTTAGTAGTATGAATATCATATATGGTGTTTCTTGATAATTTATGGTCTCTCGTGCCTTGTCATGCCTTAAAGTCTTGTATCAATATAATTATTTTCTTGGAGTTTGCAATCATGGAAAGGTGGATCTCAGCAGTAGAAGGCCAAGTTTTGTAATTTTCCGAAGAGGAGGGGTAGTTGTTGCTTTTTTAACTTTTTAACAATTTATTAGCAGGCTATTGATGTGAGATGAAGCACTGTTGGTGTGCATTGAATTTTGGAAAAATACCTGCCATAAGAATACTTTAATGTGCTTGTTTCCTTTGTGACATTGAAAATTGGGTCATTTGGGGGGTTCAAATTCCTCCTTTATAATGATTAAGGATTCTACGCTGAATTAAGTGTGACTGCAGAACTTTGTGTTTATAATATTTATGAGCTCTCAGTGCTCTAGACGAGTAAATACTACTTTATCTTTTGAAGTCCTTAAATCTTTTGGAATTAGATTTACCTGTTTCTTGGACTTCACATGTTAGTTACCAAGTTTTCTGGCTGAGGATATAACAACCTAATTGTTTGTCTCTCTAGGCTTTTAACAATGCCTCTGTTCCTCCTTCTGCTCAAGCTACATTCCCATACATATTTGCTGTCAGCAAATTTTTGCAGGTTAGGTTATTTACTTGCAACTAATATAGTTTTCTTGAAGTTTTTTCATAACATCTGCCATTTACTTTATGACTTACGTTGAAAAATCCATGGCTAAAGCTGCTTTACTTATTATATTTTTCCATTTTGCAGTCTGGAGCATTTGATCTTGTGGGCACAATTGTTTATGAAATAGATCAGCATCCCTATCAAAGTACCTTCTACAATGGTACTATTGAAGTAACTGAGGCTGGTGGCCCTCTGAGCGTGGAATCTGTTTTCTTAGTTTCTCTTGCAATTGCCTTTGTTGGCTTTGCAGTATTCTGGATACGGAATCAGATACAACATTGGTCAAAGGTGAGTTGGCTTTTTCCTTTCAGATACAACAGTAGTCAAATGGGGTGACAATCTGGATGATTTAAAATGTAAGATAATCCTTAGAAGCTGAACAGAAAGTATCTTGGCATTTGTTCTAAAATATGTAAAGTGGCTGTGTTTGCACTGGATATCTTTTGGGGATGATTAATTTTATAAGTTACTGCCTGGGTTTGGGGCTTGCTGTCATTGAATGCATCTAGACATCAGATGACTAATATTAGTAACTCTTTAGATTGAGCAGGAATGGTCCTAGCCAGCTTCATTTAGTGATGCTTTCCTGTATTCTCTTCTTTCTTAGGACCTAAAAGTATTATTTGTGCCCCTCATTTGGAAGTAGAGCAGTGTTTGTTTTCCCAAAAAAAAAGGGGGGGGATCTCTAATGCATTGTTTGGTTCGTTGACATTTCTATAGATACTGGCTTCTTGCCTGGAATAGTGCATGAAACTAGCATCACATGGCTGCAATCTACAGAATGTGCCTGGAAAACCTTTAGTCAAATTTCTTATTGTCTAACCAAGGGAGGGAAGAGCATATGACAATATCATGAGAAGAGTTGTGATTACTTCGCATTATGTGTTTTATCCCCGTCCAGTTGTTGTATATGATGGGAAAATAGTAGAAATTAATGAGACAATAACGCATCTGTTTGTCTTCTCTGAAAGGGTAAATTTCAATTGATCATAGGTCTTTTAACTGTTATCTGCATTTGCATGCTCTTCTTTCCCTTTGCTTGTGTTCACTCCCCTACTTCCTTCTCTTTATCAGAAAAGCAAGAGGGCACCAAAGGTGGAGGTTGGAACTGGTACAACTGATGCCTCTATGGATGAGTGGCTGCAGGTTTGTAGTTTGGGCACTATGACTATCCAAAGCTTTTTATGCCAAGGAATATTTTTTGCCTTCTGGATTATTTTTTGAGGAGTAACTTCATTAAATTGCCCACTCCTTTTCTCACAGGGAACTGCTTATGGTCAGTCTCAATCCAGCAAATTAAAGAAGAAGAAGTAGAAAAACTTTGCTGAGGTCACTTGCCCTTCAGGAGAGTTTTAGCAAGGCCATAATTCTTGTAACACAGCTTAGGCATCTTGATAGTGAAGGAGCCCCAGAAGGTGACTGTTCTTTTGGAATTAAAGTTGAGAACGACTTGCTGCCTCACTGTTGTAGGAAGAGGAAGAAAAGTCATTTTGTTAAATTAAGAGATTTTGAAAGTTGAGCCTTTCTTAATGCCGAACTAGTTGAGTATTGATCAGGTAAAGTGAAACATGGATTTTTCTTTAAAAAAGTATATGTTCATCTTGCTGTTTCATGATGATACCAGAAGTTGGAGTTGGGACCAGTCTGCCAGAGGGAACTTTCCCATTACAACTGTGCAACTCTGATCCTTATTGGTGGCTTCTTGTCTGCACGATTTTTTGACTATGATATTGAAGATTGTGAACAATGTTGCTCCTCGGCCGAAAAATCTGCCCATTTATTAAAGAATTGTTTGTTGACGTTGACAAGAATCGGAGAATAGTTTTGGACGGATGTGGTTTTTGAATTTACCCGACAGAAAATAAGCGTGATGGGATATGTTAATGAACTGAGTATTAGGTCGAGTAATCGGAGAAATGCCACTGTTGGACTGATTGCTCGATAGAATAGGAGAAACTGTCCTACGTTAAATTATCTCAAAATTTTAGGGTAAGCACCGGCAACTGTAAATTCTGAAACCTACATTCCGGCACCGGATTCTAATGCGTGTTTCTAGAACGAGGTGAACGGATGACTCAAATCTCCTATAATATTTTTCTTCCGATGCGAAAAGGACGTGGGGAAAGTGAAAATGTCCGCTGGTAAGGGATTTATCTTTGTCCCAAAGGGCTGGTGCTGTGATGCGGCTCGTAAAAATGACAGTGGCTGATGATTTTTCCAAATAATCGATAGTAGTGTTAGCTGTCTTTTCTCCTTCTCTTTATTTATTAAAAGAAAAAGGGATCCCTAGATGCCAACTAACCCAAAAATTGATTTTGACCCAAAAAAAAAAAAAAAAAAAAGGTAACCCAAAAATTGAATTCGAAGACATTAACAACTTTGATAGAGAGTAAGACTGTGAGCTTCAGTGTTAGGAAAGGCGCTATGTAATTGGGCTTAGCACACTCCGAAGAACCACAAAAAAAAAAAAAAAAAAGGCGCTATGCATGGGTATCTCGAATGCTATAATCTCGTCTTTTCTTTAAAATTGTGTATAGAGTAGTTATCATTCCACTATTTTTTCAAGTTATTAATTATGACTTTGTTGAATTATAATTGGTGTGTATTAATCGCCTTATAGTGTTGTCAACATTTGGTTCTACTACCTGTGAGTCATAAATTGGAATCTTGTTGAGTTATAATGGATATGATATTGTTAAGTGATAACACATATATATATACATATACGTAATATATTCTACAATTATAGGTTACTTGTAATATATAAAAATAATTAATTAGGTGTGATTGCCTTGCCGCTTTCATTGATATGCATACGCATATGCACATGAAGATGCAATTAGGGGCTACAGCGGTTCCTCCATTATGACGTTAACAAATCTAAAGCACATATCGCAGATGACATTTATGCAAGACTCTCTGCCGCAGAAACCATTATCTGTCAATTGATGGGCTCCTCAAAGAAACACAAAAATCAAGATGTGGGTTCTCACACACTAAAGCAACAGAAAAAGCACTAAAAAAATTGCTTGACCATCTTAGGCTGCAGTAGCAATTTTTTTAATTCCTTCAGTTTGAACTTTCTTTTCTTCATTGGGCCCACTTCTGGTCGGCAAAACAATCGGATTGTTGATTCATTGAATGGACTGTATCTTCTGTTTAAGCGTTGTTCAGCTTTAGATGAGGTGATTTGAAACTATAATACGAGAAAGCAACCCAAATCCACACTAACCTGATTTCTTCTCTACTTCATGCAGCCCTTTTTTCGTTTACCATTTTTTCTTTCCTTAGTTTTACGTTCTTTTTTGTATATACACATGAAATCTCATTTCACGGATCTTGTGAACCTAATCTGCGCTCAATTTCTACAACTGAGGTGATCAGCAGTAATTGATTATCGAGTATGGAGATCCAGTCATAATGATGTGCTACTTTACCACATTACATTGTTATTCAGTTTTTGGCAGCTTTGTGTACGACTTCTATGGTAACTATCTTTCTACAGGAGACATTATGATGCATTCTAAAAACTTTCGCAGTTCCTTTAACGAACTAAGTGTACCGGATGTACATATACCAAAAAGTCCGTAACATTGTCAGGACTTAAATTTTTTGTATCTGACGTACATTATGAAATAGTTCCCAGAACTCTTCCTCCTCCTTTTTAGTAAGAACTTCCGTTTCTTGTTTTCACTCCCATTTAGCAACGATCTTTGAGGATTCTAAACTTCTCCATGGAATACTGTATAGGATGGTTAGTTGCAGCACTAAATAGTAAGAATCGGAAGGAAATATGAGGGCTTTAATTTTAGTTCGTGGAATGTTATACGGTTACACGGGAGGAATCGAGTAAAGAGCCTGCTTAATTGGTTAGAACATCATTTTCAAGTTTAAATCTATCTTTTTGAGCTAGTCCTTAACAATTCAGCCACCCATTTGTTTTGCTGGCGGAAAGTGGCTGTGCATGTGCCCTTGAGACATAAGTGAGAGTAATTGGAGTGGCCGATCAGTTAGGCCAAGGCTCTAGTGAAGAGCTATGCACAACGTGAACATTATTACCATCCAGCTGCTGCATTCAAGTTCTCTCAGCACCAAGTTGATCATTGGATACGAATTACGAACTAGAGCTTGACTGTTCTTTGCTCTAACCCATTACTATGTGTAATCAAAATCCCGTATTCCACAATCTGACATGGCGAAACAACAACAACATATAATATCCCGTTGCATAATGCAATGGAAAGAAAGCAGCACCTGTGCGATTGAATCATGGCCAATCGAATTGCAGTAATAACGAGGAACTGTTGAGGAAATTCATTTATTAGGGTAAAGGGCTTGTTTATTCACAAGGATTTTGAGATTTCCAAGTCAAGTCACTCACATGGCACACTTCTCTTTTTGTTGTTCTGTTTTCTGTGTGTGTAATTCTCTAAGCAACAACTCCAGGCACTTCTTTACCGGTTAGAGCCTATGCTGCCAGAAATAACTCTCGCAACTGAACTCAAGAAAGAAAGACCTATGTAAATCTTTCACGAATTCAACTCGTGGATTTTAGAATAGCGACGGATATCTAATTATTGCGCTGGTAAGTAGGTTTGCAGATAGACAAAGACGGGCTGTGTAGTTGAAAGGACATTGAATGAAGATAATGGCCTTTGATTGATCACGTATGCTTGAGAAATGTTTTCCCGGGGCATAAGTCAAGCACACTGGGACCTAACCTCACGTGATGCCCTTTAAGTTTTGGTGTCGGTGTATTGTGTAAACGCTGCACAAACCCTTCCTCCTAATGATCATCATCATTATATATATAACAACGTTGTTCTGACTCAGATCACTCAGAACTGGTTTCACAAGAGAGAAGGGTAACGGCTAACTCAATGAGGGGTGTTTCCTATCTCCTGTGCTTATTGGTTAGTAGCTTCCTTGTTGTCAGTCTTTGCCATGCTGATGACAAAACGGTCCAGGTTGTTGGGGTTGGAGAATGCGCAGATTGCAAAGACCTTAACATCAAGAGTAGTCAGGCCTTTTCAGGTTTGTCCTATCCTGGGTTCCTTTTTGTCTGGGGCATCTGACAACGTACTGGTTTTATCCTAGCTTGCTCATGTGAAGCAGCTCAAAGTGCATAGCATGACCGCTTTGAATATAGTCCCAAATTTACTAAATATGATAGGCCATTCATTCGGCAGTACTTTGCTAAAACTAGTATATGTACTTGATTACTTATGTTGTCGATCTTCGTCTGCATTTCATGCTTGCCCCGTGCATTAATCTTTGATCTGATGATGTTGGCTCAGTTTGATTTTACTTAAATGGGGCCATGGCCGTATAGATTTTGCAGTTGAGGGAGGCATGGCATGTATTCAGGCTAATTGACAAACAACCATAAGTAGCTGCTATTGATGGCCAAAATGCATGCAGTGCAGTCTGTCTTCTTTATAAACAATCCTTGAATATTCTTGGTTTTACTTTTGTGCAGGGCTACGTGTGACTGTTGATTGCAAGCTCAAAAACGGAGAAGTGAAAAGAAGGGGTTCTGGAGAGCTTGATTCAGAAGGGAAGTTCAGGGTATCGGTTCCGAAAGAGATTCTGAGAGATGGGAAACTAGAAGAGGAGTGCTTTGCACAACTCCAATCTGCATCAGCAACCCCATGTCCAGCTCACAATGGCCTTGAAGCCAACAAGATTGTAGCCAAGCCAGATACTGATGGGAAACTGACTTTAGGTCCAGCTGAAAATGTCAGGTTCACCTCAGCATTGTGCGCTTCAGAATTCTTGTGGCCATTCTTCAAATATCCACCTTTGCCCAAGGTCCATCCCTGGTTCTCACACCATCCTTTCCCTAAGTTGCCTTTCCCTCCAATCTACAAGAAACCACTCCCACCAATCCCAATCTACAAGAAACCACTCCCACCAATCCCTATTTACAAGAAACCACTTCCACCGCCAATCCCAATCTACAAAAAGCCACTTCCTCCGCCTGTTCCTATAATCAAGCCTCCTCCAATCATAAAACCTCTTCCACCCCCCGTGCCGATCTACACACCAACACCACCAGTAGTGAAGCCACTTCCACCACCCGTCCCAATCTACAAACCAAAACCACCAGTTTACAAGCCTCCAATAGTCAAAAAGCCATGTCCACCGCCCGTGCCAATCTACAAACCAAAACCGCCTGTCCCAATCTACAAACCAAAACCACCAGTTTACAAGCCTCCAATAGTCGAAAAGCCACTTCCACCGCCCGTGCCAATCTACAAACCAAAACCACCAGTTTACAAGCCTCCAATAGTCAAAAAGCCATGTCCACCGCCCGTGCCAATCTACACGCCATCACCAAAAGCACCAGTACCCAAGCCTCCGGTAGTCATACAGCCACTTCCACCGCCAGTGCCAATCTACAAGCCTCCGGTGTACAAGAAGCCACATCCACCACTCCAATTTTTCCCTAAACCACCACACCCCTTCAAGAAACCCTGTCCACCACTTCCTAACCTTCCTCCCCTTCCAAAGTTCCCTCCGAAAGTCTTCCCTCCTCACCCTAAAGTTGGACTCTTCCCTCCTCTGCCACCTCATTTGCCTATTCCTTAGGATTTCTATATATTTGCCCCTGAATATTCTATATAGGATGTTTTGGGAAATTTCCGGTCTGCAATAATAAGATCCTTAAAGTGAAACAGATGTGTGAAGAAAAAGAATGTGCTTCGGAGAAAAGGGGGGGAGAGAGAGAGAGTCGAATATTGTATTAATTTTAGTTGTTGCAGTGACTGCATGCATGAAGTTGACCCGTGTGTGAGATTGTCAAGTTATTAGTTGGACGTTGGTGATTTGCAAAGCCTGTAAATTTTCGAGTGCATTGCATACGTACCCAGAAATAATATCCTTCATTTCTTCTTGTGTTTACAATTTCTCCATCAATGAAAGTTTCCCTATTGCTCTCTCGCAGTATCATTCGTTGCTTGCTTTCTATGCATTTGATGCTGCGCAATCCCTACTGATTGAACAAATAAAATTGTGCTTGATTGATGCTCAAGATCATACATGGTGGAAAGTGGAAGTACGTAAACGCCTTAATTTGTCAGACAAATTAAATATACCGTTATTAACGAGGCACAGTGTGCAAATTGGTAGAACAGTAGGTGAACGTGATGGGGGGTGGGGGAACCATGTACTTTACTTACTGTATGTGGTTTTTATTATCTTACTCCACAAACACGAGAGAATGACAATTACGTACTCCCTTGTTTGAAGTCATCAATGAACTATACGTAGGAAACTACTTGATAAACATCCAAACACAAGGAGAAAGAGTCACCGAATGTTTTCAGGCAGAATTTGTTAGCTATCTCGTTGATCTAATCCCTTTTTCTTGATTCCTACTCTGAATGTTCACCTTTTTGCCTTTCGCATCTTTAACTCTCTAGTTTTTTGACGATTTAGAGCCTAAATTCATTTTGGTCCAATTAGGAATGAGATGATAATTGCCGGAGTAAATTTCTACAGTTAAACTTCCAATTTCTTGGGTATCTCTGAGACGATTGTAGCTATATGAAGCAGAATAACGGTTATATAGCACTATTTAGAACTAAAGTGCTGCTTAGGTGCTCAATTTACATTAAAATAATAGCATCTAAATATCAATCGTGTCAAAGTGTCCAAAAAAAAAAAAAAAGATGAAATTTTGGTACTAAAAATTCTCAGAAATTGGAAGTCCACTGGAACACTCGTATGTACATTGAAGGTGCAAAATAACATATTAACCCTCTGATGTTTCCGAAATTCGACAGAAAACATATTTAATGATGAGTAGCCGACATGTAACATGGACGTAGCAAAGTACTGGAATTTTGGAGTGCATGAGAGTTATTAGATGAAGCAGCAGCTAATTACTAGCTATGCTCCTCAATCGTCCTTAGAATAATGGTTGTATTTGACTCTTTGGTCAATTAGGTAAACTCCGTGGCAGCAATTAATTGTATGGAATTTTTTTTTTTTTTTTAACAATGGCATTTTCATTGATGTTAAGGTTTCCACTTTCTTCTAAAACGTTTCTTTTAGATTCGTTATGAGAGGAAAAGAATTGTACTAAAGTCGCATTCATGGGTATCAACTTCAAGATTTCGCAATCTCGCAGTGATCACTTGACAAGCAAATCAATGTTTTGCATGATCAATTCTCTAAATCATCATCAGCGACCAAGCTCTGCCCGAAAACGATGGAGATTATCTGTTAAACATCCAGAAAGGGAAAATCAATATTTGTAATGAAAAAAAAGCGACATGCATTGATTAAAAAGTGCATTTGTCACTCAAGTTTAACAATTTAATGCACAATTTGTACTACAAGACCATGGCTCCTATGCACTTATTCTTCTTCCTTTTTTTGGAGGTTTTGGGGGGGGGGGGAGGGGTGGAGGTTGGGGGTTGTTTGTCACACCGGCAATGAGCCTACCCAAAAAATGTCCTAGTCCCACTTAAGCATCAACTTTAAAGATTTTGAAGCTAACAATGGTAAGATTTACGTTATGTTACCTTACTAATACTAAGTATACTTTTGCACTTGATAAAAGCATAATTTGTCGGCCACTTAGACTAGTCGCACCATGTTGGGAAGTTAAAAGCATGAATTGAATTTGAGGAATGGAAATACTGTAAGGAACTTAGAACCATGCCTTTCATTAAATCAATAATTTGTCGATTTGGGGAGACTGAAGAAAAACGTATGGACGTATTTCTGCCCAGAATTCACTTGTTTTTCTTGAGCCTAGATTTGACTTTTTGAATCTTTACGTACGCAAGGGGTCACACGTTACTTCTCAAATTATTACATTCATTCATTGATGCCATGCATGTTATTTTCTTGCAACATGTGTGTATCTAAAACAGTGACTTCATTTTCAATTGAGGTTTGTTAGGTTTGATCGTACCATAGTTGTAGTAAGAAGTCTTTGGGGGGAACTGATCATATGGACAGCAAGAGAAGCAAACTGGAATCATGCATTTTTCTGGGGGTAGTTAAATGTGAAAAGTTTAGGGGCTTCTCATCGTTGCATGTGGAGCCAATTTTCCGGACTTTCATGTACGCAGGGATGGATGCAGTAATAACTACTACTAATAAACTATAGCAAGGTTCTGGTAAAGATGTTGTCCGAATTTCCGTTCTTGCATATTCGCATCAATTATTTTATTTCACTGCCAAGTACTAATAAATGCCTGTTAAATTGAGTTATAATTGTTAGGTGAGAGTGTAAATATCAATTCAAAATTTGAATGTGTATCAATTAGTGATTGATAGGTGGATGATTGATATCTGTTAGAAATTGATATTGATATCAATTAATGATATCTGTTAGTGATTGATATCAATTAATGATTGATATCAATCAATGAGTGATAGGTGATTGATATCAATTGGTGATTGATATCAATTAGTGATTGATATCAATCAGTGAGTAATAGGTGGTAGGACATTAATTCTTGTAAATCTATAAATAGTCATTTGTATCATTGTTTACCTAGAAGAAATATAAGAGAAAATTCTCTCCAAACTCTCTCTACAGTTTCTCTCAAACTCTCTCTAGGATTTTCGTCTTTCCAACATGGTATCAGAGTATGGATTCTAAGATCTCTACTCGAAGGGCTACTCTGATCTAATTATAGACAAGAACCATGGCTGAATTATCTGCACTAATGGAAAGTAGGAAAAGATAGAATGACACAGTTTTGAAAAACTTAGCCACAAAAATGGTGGAAGTCCTGAATAAGTGTCAGAAGCCCACATCGAGCAGTGATTCCTAAGCAACTCAGATTGGCATTAAGTTAGATGACACTAATTATGCCTTATGGTCCCAGATAGTCGAGATATACATCTCAGCTAAGGACAGATTGGGATACATTAATGGTAAACTTCCTTAACCTTCACCAGCAGATCCGGCATATCGACAGTGGCGGATTGAGAATTTTATCATGAAGGGATGGTTGATAAATAACATGAACCCATCCTTGATCGGTACATTCATTCGCTACCCAACAGCAAAAGTGGTATGGGAGATGCTGCTACTACCACATATTTCAATGGGGCTGATACATTTCAACAATATGATCTGAGGCGAAAGGTAACTAGATTGAGACAAATCGGTGGACCAATTGAGAAGTATTACAACGACCTGCAGGGCTTGTGGAGGGAAATTGACTTTTGTTGGCCAAACCCGATGGAATGTGTTGCCGATATCGGTAGATATAACTTTCTCATACAGGAAGAGAGGGTATACACTTTTCTTGATGGGTTAGATGATCGACTAGACCAGATTCGCAATAATGTTCTGCGGATGAAACTATTTCCATCAGTAGAAGAGGCATACGCCTATGTCCAACGAGAGGATAGTAGACAGTTAGTAATGCTGACAGGAGGAGATAATCCAATCGGCATCGTCATGGCATCAAAGGGGAAGAAGAATGAGCTGATCATAGTGCCCCGGATTGAACTACTAATGGAAAAAGATAACTGTACCCATTACAGTAAGAAAGGACATACACAAGATACGTGTTTCAAACTGCATAGGTATCCAATATGGTGGAAAGAACGCAAATGGTAAAATTGACGGGCTGATCGATTGAATGCTGCTGATCAGAATGGGAGTTCCGGAAAAGTGGCTGTTGTAGCGGCTGATACAACAACAGCTACCGTCCTTAACATTGTCCAGGTGTCTTCCAGGTCTTCTGACAATCAGCATCAAGGTACGAGTTATCCAAATCAACGTGATAGTAGTTGGATTGTTGATTCAGGAACCACTGATCATATGACGTATGATCCGAATGATCTCTCATTAGTCACTCAGGCAAGACGATCAAGAATTTCTAATGCCAATGGTGTTCAGTATCCAGTTATAGAAGTCAAAACTGTTACTTTATTTCCATATCTATCTCTTCTAAATATTTTACTGATTCCTTCACTGTCAAATAAGCTACTATCAGTAAGTCAAATAACTACTGATTTTAATTGTGTGGCACTAACATATCCAACCTTTTATCTTCTTCAGGAATTCTCACAAAAGAGATAATAAGTCGTGGTGCGAGGAGGGGGGATCTTTATTACATTGATGATTTCAGTCTCGGTAGAGCCAATCAGACGAGGAGTGCTGATAACACTAAGGAGCAAAAAATCTGACTGTGGCATCAGCGACTAGAACATCCTTCGTTTGGGTACATGAAAGATCTATTTCCAGATCTCTTCTCGAGTATCAATACTATCGATTTGAAATGTGAGACATGTGTATTAGTCAAGAGTCATAGGGTCCCATACCCTACTAGTTTACATAAGTCTGATACTCCTTTTTCTTTAGTACACTTTGATATTTGGGGGCCATCCCCGATTACTTCATCTACTGAAATTCATTGGTTTGTCACTTTCGTAGATGACTGTACTCGAATGATTTAGCTGTATTTGTTGAAATATAAGAATGAAGTTTTTGATATTTTTAAATCCTTTTATTCCATGATTCGTACACAGTTTTTAACTACAGTCAGGATTCTTCAATCTGATAATGATGGGAAGTTCGATAACTGGCTACTACAAAAGTTTTTTAATACCAACGGTCTGATACATGAAATATTGTGTACCCAAACTTCACAGCAAAATGGAGTAGTTGAAAGGAAAAATCGACATATACTCGAGACAGCAAGAGCACTACTAATCGGTGCAAATGTTCCGCTCCGATATTGGCTCGATGCGATCACAACGACAGTCCACTTGCTGAATAAGTTACCTTTCAAATCTATCAACTTTCAAACCCCACTGGAATCATTGTCTCAACATTTTACTCTGCCATCGGTCCTGATGCTTCCAACATGAGTGTTTGGCTGTGTGGCATTTATTTATTTACACAAGAATCAACGGAGTAAGCTTGATCCTTGTGCTATTAGGTGTGTCTTCATGGGGTATGCAGTGCACAAAAAGGGCTATCGGTGCTATGACCCGACCACCAGTAAGATGTATGAGACAATGGATGTTACATTCTTGGAATCAAAAACTTATTTCTCATCAGTATCCAATTCTTCCCTTCAGGGGGAGATAAGGGATACGAAAGAAAGAATTGGTCAGGATTAGCGTGGCCATCTTGGACTACCGATTCAGTTGGCAAGACTACTGGTGATAGTGTTATTATAGATTCTCCTACCGATAATACTAATGATACTGTCAATACTGATAGAAGCACTAATGAGCATAATGAACGTGTTGATATTGGTGATAGTGATAACCTACCATTGACTGATATGATCCCTTCCTCCTCAGTACCTGACCATATGTCTCCTGAGAATATTCCTATGATAAGTACTTCTATCGCCGCTACTATTATTTTGGACACTCCTGCAAAATATGTATTGCCTAACAGATCCAATCGTGGCAAATCACCGACTCGCTACTCTCCAGAAACTTGCACAAAACGGTTAAAGTATCCTATTATCAATTATATATCTACTCACAGGCTATCTGAATCTCTTGAAACCTTTGTGAATAATGTGTCATCAGCCGAGATTCTGATCGATGTGCATGCTGCGTTGGAGGATCCAAATTGGATTCAAGCAATTAAGGATAAAATGTTAACATTATAAAAGAATAATACATGAATTTTGGTCTCACTACCAGATGAAAAGAAAACGTTGGAATGCAAATGGGTCTTCACAATTAAGTACAAAATTGATGGATCAATTGACAGATATAAAACTCAACTCGTGGCCAAGGGATACACTCTGACTTATGGGATCGATTACCAGAAAACGTTCTTACCAGTGGCTAAATTGGATACAGTCAGAGTACTACTATCTGTTGCAGCAAATTTAGATTGGCCATTACATCAGTTTGATGTGAAAAATACTTTTTTACATGGAGATCTTGAGGAAGAAATCTACATGGATATTCTAATAGGGTTTTCTACAGCGCCAGAAATAAATATGGTGTGCCGATTACAGAAAGCATTGTATGAATTTAAACAATCATTACGTGCTTGGTTCGGCCGATTTGCTCTTGCTATGAAGAAATATAGTTTTCAACAGAGTAATGCCGACCACACTCTTTTCCTGAAGCATTGGTAGGGAAAAGTAACTGTTCTAATAATCTATGTCGATGACATGGTTATTACAAGCAATGATGAAGAGAATATCTCTAGATTACAAGATCAACTGACTGCTAAATTTGAAATGAAGAATTTAGAAAATCTCAAATACTTCTTGAGAATTGAAGTGGCAAGATCAATACAAGACATCTTCCTATCACAAAGGAAGTATGTATTTGATCTTTTAACAGAAGTTGGACTCTTGGACTGCAAACCTGCCGATACACCGATTGTGCAAAACCACAGGTTGGGAGATTACCCAAATCAAAAGCTGACTGATAAAAAGAGATATCAGAGGTTGGTCGGTAAGTTAATCTACCTATCACATACTCGACCTGATATTACCTATGCAGTTAATGTGGTTAGTCGATTCATACATTCACCAAGTAATTAGCACATGGAAGCAGTGATGAGGATCCTCTGTTATTTAAAGGGTTCTCCTGGGAAGGCTCTTTTATTCTCAAAGAACGACCATCTCAATATTGATGGCTATACTGATGTCGATTAGACAAGAGATGCCACCAATCGAAAGTTGACTTCAGGCTATTTTACCTTCGTCGGTGGCAATCTAATTACTTGGAAAAATAAAAGACAAAAGGTGGAAGCATTATTGAGCGCAGAAGCTAAATTTAGAGGCATGGCTAAAGGTGTGTATGAGCTTCTGTGACTCAAGCGACTAATGGCTGATATCGGATTCTCTCCTAAATCAGATATGAACTTATTCTGTGACAATAAAGCTGCCATCGATATCAGCCATAACCCAGTTTAACATGATCGCACTAAGCATATTGAGGTCGATCGGCACTTTATCCAGCAGAATCTTGAAGAAAAAGTGATACGATTTTCGTTCGTGAGATCTAAAGACCAACTAGCCGATATACTCATAAAAGCTGTGCCGACTAAAGATTTCTACAACTCACTTGGCAAGTTGGGCATGCATGACATCTATGCACCAACTTGAGGGGGAGTGTTAAATTGAGTTATAATTGGTAGATAAGAGTGTAAATATCAATTCAAAATTTGAATGTGTATCAATTAGTGATTGATAGGTGGATGATTGATATCTGTTGAAGATTGATATCTGTTAGTGATTGATATCAATTAATGAGTGATAGGTGATTGATATCAATCAGTGAGTAATAGGTCGTAAGACATTAATTCTTATAAGTCTATAAATAGGCATTTGTATCATTGTTTACCTAGAAGAAATACAACAGAAAATTCTCTCCAAACTCTCTCTATAGTTTCTCTCTCTAGGATTTTCGTCTTTCCAACAATGCCTATACCCGGAAAGGAAAAAAAAGAGAGGGGCTTCGAAGCCAACTTGCCATTTCCGGGTTCTACTTCCCCATATTCTGTACTTTGCAGTACCAAAAGCACCTGTCTGTTCTTGAAGTCAGCTGACGGGAGGCATTGCATGATCATTGGTTCTCATACACTCTTAATTAGTTCATCTTTGTCCAAAAAACCGATTACTACTAGTTGGGAGCTGAAATACATCAATCAAAGCTATTAATAGACGAACGCTGATCATGAATCTAGTGAAGTTTTAACAGATAGTCAATAAGCATAATTCCTGATCAATGCAAACTTATTTTGAAACTCTCCATGGTTTTGCTGTACTAGTATGTTTCCTTCTCCTCAAGGTTAGTCTAGTTGAGAATGCGAAATTCAACTGTTATATGCTTCGCCTAAACGGATGTGGACTTAATTCTTGTTAGACTATTGACAAATATTCAGGATAGCTGGTAGGTGGTGAAAGTACGGTTTTGATTAGAGAGATGTCTGTTGATTTGAATGCTTGTTCTGTGTTTCTATCAGCTTCGCCGGTGACGTTACTGCCAGCACTGCTGCTTCGGCCATGCATAAAATCATTTAATTGGGGTCCTATCCTCATCAACTACCATTAGTTCAGCATTGAGGGGTAGTCCTTGGACTCATATAAGTGGTCCTGCAGATTGGGGAAATTAGTCTCCAACTAAAGAAGAGAGCTCGACTTTGATCCGCACTGGATGCCTATTGTCTGTTTCATATCTACTTAGTGCTCCTAACATCCTGCGATATACTGCCTCAATGAGGGTTCCCCTGTTCCGTCAAGTAGGCTGCTTAGGCTTCCATCTGACCCTACTTTTGGCTTTGAGCCTGTGCTATGGCAAGCATGTCCAAGTCAAAATGGTTGGATCCACAGAATGTGCACGATGCACCTCTGATTCAGTAAAAACTTCGCATCCAACTTCTTCAGGTGCAATTTACTTTTATCTTTTTTACCTCGCTTGACACGATATAATGAATGCTGTATTGTCTTGATTTAAACTATTATAGGTGTTACGTTCCTTCCATCATGAGCACCATGTCAAAGTGCAATAAGTTTTTTTGCATGTCACTCGTATGCATGCATTTGATTGCAATAAGCGTTTGTGCTCTTGTTATGGCACAAAAGTTGACACTAACAAACTACGAATCCTATGGCGATACTTGATGTTGAACAAGCTCTCTAACCTTTAATCTGCTCTCGCCATTAACGCATTAAGTTTGTGCACTCAATTCTTTTGATATATTATACATTTGTTTCCTTCAAGAGATTGAATCTAGCTCAGGTTTGCGGATGGTGAGATTAAACAGGTGTCAAAATTGATACTCGAGGATTTCATTGTGCAGGGGCACTCCTGACGATTGAATGCAAGTGCCCTGATGGGAATTTTAGGACCTTAGGAAAAGGAGATTTTGATGCCGAAGGGGATTTCGAAATTAATTTTGTTGAGGCTGATATAAAGAAAAATGAATGCCTTCTGAAGCTCCTCCATAGTTCATCAGGTGCACCGTGTCCAGTACAATTGGCCAGGAGGATCTTGGCGCTGTTGTTCAAGTCTATAGATAACCCAAAACAGACCTCAGCCACGACAAGAAGGCTCAGATTTTCTTCCAATTCATGCACTGCAGCAATTTCAAGGATATCCAAGGAGAACAAACCAGTACAATCATCTTCTCCGGGATAATCAAAAAATGGAAGTATTGAAAGATTGCCATTGACTTTAACAGCATGTATTACGCCTCTCCCACCAACATCCCAGCTGAAACAAAACTTGGTTCGTCCCCCTGTTTCGGTGTCAAGGAAACTGCTTACCCTTCCTATTCAGCTTTTCCCACCGATAATTCCTCCTCTTGTTCCAGTCATTCAACATCCATCTCCACATGCACCTGCTCCTCTTGTAGGAATCCCACTTCCCACGCCAGCTCCAACTTTTAAAAATCGCCAACCACCACCCCCAGCGCCAACCTCTGACTTGCCATCCTCAGCGCCTATTCCGATTTATGGTAAACAACTCCCTCCCCCAGTTCCAACTTCTAAGAAACCTATTCTAGCTCCTTCGCCGATTTATGAAGCTCCTGCTCATGTTGTTCCAAGAAACAAGCAACCACCTTCGTCATCATCCCCCAACTTTACAAAGCCATCACCGCCAACGCATGAGAAGCCGCTTTCTCCACCCCCTCCGAATATCAAGAAGCCATCTCCTCCACTGGCCCCAGCATACTCGAAACCACCAATCACAAACTTCACAAAACCATATCCTCCAACAGCACCAACCCCAATGTATAAAGATCCCCTCCTTCCTCCTCTGGCACCAATCTATACCAAGCCCTTTCCAGTTCACCAACCTAAGCCACATTTCATTAAACCGCTTCCTCCAATTTCACCTGTACCAACGTATAAGAAAACACTTTCTCCACTGGCTCCAACGTATCAGAAGCCCATTCAACCATTTGCAAACTCACCAAAGCCTATCATTTAGAAACCATATCCTCCACTGGCTCCAACGTATTAGAAGCCCCTGCCTCTATCTGCAAATTCACCAATACCCATCATTCAGAAACCACATCCTCCACCGCCTCCAAAATTTAAGAAACCATCTCCACAGCCTATACTAGTTGAAAAACCCAATGATCCAGCTAACCCTCCCATGTTTATTGCTCCAGCACCACTTCCTCAACCAAAGCCATCACATGAGCAGGCACCATCACCCTTATCTAATGCAAGCCCTTCCCCATCATCAGCTACGCCCAGCAATTCATTTTCTCCAATTCCAAAAGCTCCCCCAATCCCCGCACTTCCTCCCATCCCCACTGTTCCGAGGAGGTATTTCAACTTACCAAAGTCGGGACACAAATCTCCAACTCCTCCTACCAAATCTCATTCCTAATGTTCTAGAAATTATGGTCTAAATATAAGGCTTCCTATTCCATCCACCTTGATAAAGCAAGATCATGAACAGGAGACTAGCACTCCAACGTTTGGTGCAAATGTAGTAGGCTTTCAAAACTTGAAACAAAAGTGCCACTTCATTTACTGATTTGAATCCATGATGTCGTATTATTCCCTCACCTAGCTGCTTCCAATTCAGCGATCAAGTTTAAAAATTGGAAGAAAATTCTAGTCGTAAAAAGAAAATAACACTGCATCTACTTACTCGAATGATTTGATTTGAGCAGGATAGTAACTCAATAGTATGCAGAAGTGGGCTGTTAGCCCGCTCTGGCAGGCCATAAATGCTATGCTCCTTTGTTTCCCTTCACCTGAAACAAGATTCGGACAAAAGACTCACGTATCAAACTAAACAGGAATGAGGAATCCGTCGAAAAGACGTCTATAAAGAGCATGAGCGAGAGCACACAATCTAATCTTGGGTGTCACTGATACTAATACAATGCGAGTCTTGGGTGTTTGTTTGGCAACCAGTGTATTGACGAAGGGCCCTGTTTACCCGTAATTGTTAACCAAGCTGTCCTGGGGTATAGTGCAAAAACAAGAATTTATTATTACACATCAAAACAAATTACCTACCCATCATCGTGTTCTTCATCAAATCCACAATTCGTAATTGCTGCTTTTTAGAATCTACATTACATTTGTTTTGCTATTCCTGTGTCCTTGTTGTCTTGACTTGAGGTACTAAAACTCGCAGCCTTAGGACTCTTTAGCACTCCAAACTAGTTAATACTACTTAGAGTTTGGTGTTTTTGCGATTGATCAGTTCATACAAAAAGCAAATGGCAGCGGTGAGAGCACCGCATAGGCGTGGTTGTTTATGCTGTCTCAAGGCTCGCGCTTTCTCAGAAACGGCTTGTAAAGGCGCAGTTACTGTTTTCAGCGTGAAACTCTTGCGCTTTCTTAAGACGTGCTCGAGGGAGCGTAATCTTCAAACGATGTCGTTTAGGGAGATAAACCTTACACCAACTGGGGGTTTTCGCTACTTCACTTTTACTTCTTTCTCCATTCCCCCCAGTCATCAAGCTGAAAGAGCGCGAGCTCCCTTCTTTCCTTTTTGTTTTCCATAAACCTCCGTAGGGTTTCAAACTCCGGATTCAACAATGGCAGCAACTGCAAATGCAGGTGAGTGTCAAGCTCCCGACGCCGTTAAAAGCCTAGACGCCTCGCTGTGGTGGGATTCCTTCAGTCACCTGCTCACGGAACTCGAAAACTTTTCCCCTTCCTCCGACCTCCCTCCTTCTCTGGTAAGCTTCACCTGTAATGCACCTGTGTTTTTCTTCCATACTTGTTTTCTCTAATGTTGACGGATTTTAATTACTTTTCCAATTCTCAGGAGAAGAAATTGAAGGACAATCATGCGTGGTTTTTGGAAACTGTTAGACTGTTTAAGCCACCGGACCAGAAATCAAGAGAGGCGTTAGCACTGGATACCAAACTACTAAAGCTAGGTTCGCATCAATTGACTGTTCAACCTGCTCTCAGAGATGCCGCCCTCAAAATTAGCTCTCTGCTGGTAAATTTTCCCTTTCTTTTTTGGTGCAGCTTTTCAGGCAAATTGTTGGTTGTGGACGACATTTTCCGTCCTATGCTTATGATTATTGTCGGAGAAAAGTAATAAAGGGACCACCCTAGAATAATTTCCTGACGGGCATTAAGTACATTTGTTATGGAGGAGTTCTGCACAGTATTATTGCAACCTCCAATGCGGTGATATTTTGTCTGAATCACATTCTTGTAAACACTTTCTTTCTTTCTGATCAATGCTTCTATTTGTGGCTGGAAAAATTCAGCCTAGATATTGTGCAAGGTTGGAAAAAAGAGAATGGACAGTAAAATGTACTAGAATCAACAATGCTTACCTGATTCAACTGGAGAAAACCTTTGTAATGCATGCTAACTTTATCGGACCTGGAACTTTGTTTCTGTTTTTGTTTCAGTGCTTAAACGAGGTGCAGTCGTACATTCTTGTCGAAAGATCAGTTGAGAATAATTCCCTCTCAATTGATTCCATGCCCGGCGAGCTTCTTAATTTGGTTAGTAGCTGTATGCTATGGTGCTATCTGGGCCGTCCTTCTGCTTCTTGTTTAAATAATCTTGCTTTAGACTGCAGTTTTCTAGCTTATTGTGCTGGTGCTGAGTGCTGCATTCGAAGCTTAATCAAGTTGAATACCAAAAATTACATAAGATTAGTACTCACTACAGTGTTGATTGTCTTCATGAAGGTAATGGTTCAGTATTACATTGAGCGACAATGTTTATTGAAGTGTACAAGGCAGATACTTATGCTTGCTTGTAAGTCTATCGTGTACTTTATGGATTCATGATGCTTTTGGCAATCCCCTGTTTTCTCTACTGACGAATAGTTTCTATATGGTGTGTATTGTGGTTATCTTTTAGATCATCACGAATTTACCTTGTGCTTCCAGCCTTTCATAGTCTGGTGGTGTAGTTTGGAAATGAAACCAATTTTTAATGCATACAGTACCATTTTATATGAAAAGGCTTGTTCTCCAAAGAAGTTAATTTTTTGCTGCAATTTTACCTTCTTAGAGTTTATCATTCTGATACTTTGAGAAATCCTTTGAGAATCATAGCAACGGGAATTGTATTTCTGTGGATTAATGTCTGTTTCTTAATATATGAAAGTTTTGGTGCAATCAACACCCAAGCAACTTGCTTTGTGTAGAGTGAAGTGACTCATCATGTGTGAAATATATTTGAATAGTTTAGTTTCTTTCCTTTTAAGTGTCCTGAACCCCTATCATTTTACTAAGACACTGAATTGTGAACCACAATAACTATGCTATTGAAGGTTTCAATATTGTTCTAGATGAACTAAGTAAAGAAAGCAACCAAGTTGCTTCGTGCACTCTACACTATTCTTTTCAATCTGGCAACCTTCCTTAAATTAATTAAAGAATTGGAAGCATCCTTCTGGGAGGGAAACCATTGAGGCTATTTCTTATGGAGCTAGTAGTTTCCTGGAATTTGGAGTAATAAATTTAATAGGAGGTAATCTAGCATCCATTTATATTCTTTATGTTGTAGAAGTGTTAGAAAAAATTTATGCTAAAAGAGCAATTTGGTGCTAGAGATATATTCTTGTGTTTGAATGGTTAGAACCCCTCTTTCTGTAGCTTACAAGATATATTGATTTGTTGTGACATAGGTTGTTAGAATGTGTTCTTGGATAAATTGCATTGGATGGTTGATATTTGGTGTGCTGGTCAGGACATTTGCACAGAAGCATTTTTAATGACAAAGGCAGTATTGAATTAGAATGATAAAATTGAGTTGGAATCCTGTGGAACCTCTAATATAGGGAATATGCACCGAATGAGTTTGCTAGACAGGTTTTATAATGTTTTGTAAATTGAACTCGGACAGAGAAATAACCTGAACCACATTTTCTCAATTTGTTGATTTCTACAGCCTGACATGTTCAGTTTTGTCTTTGGGCCTCTGACTTTCATTGGGTATTAACCCAAAAGAGACCCAAAAATGAGCCTAACATCCATGCTGCTGCTTATCTTGAAGCTTGAAGGAGAAATCTGTTGGATGTAATGAAATTCTTGTCTTTTGGTAAACTGATTATTCGTCCATTTCATCTTTTTCTCTTGATAATGTACTAATGTACTTTGCAGCATGCGATGTTATTGTGCAGTAATTTATTGTACTTGGTGTCTCCCACCCTTCTTCTTAATAGCTATAGAAGAATGATTATTCTTTTGGTTTTGATTGGAAACTTAGTTCTTGACTGGGTAATTCTAGCTATCTGTCATTTTTGCTCTTGGGGGGCAGGTGTGGTTTGGGACTAAGGGGCAGTTTGTTCACACCTGCTAATGCTACCTGTTATGCAGTGTTTGTTGGATCCAAATCGAAAGAAGTCGATGCTGTATGGACAGAGGCTCAAAAGTTGGTTTCCGATGGATTGGAAGACAGTTCACTTTCTATTCTGGAGGACCTTTTGTTTTCTAACTATCCTGAACATGTGGTGAGATTAATTTCAAGTTCTATTATCTAACTTCTGCTTTTATTTCGTTATACATTTATTGATTCAGCTTGTTTATTTTTTTCTTCATATCTCACATTGGTATGTTGAGTTGAGCATGCGAGGACTATTTTGCAGGATATTGACCTTTACACGTTATGGGCTGAGGAGACACTGATTGAAGACAATCTGGTTTTGGACATACTATTCCTAGCTTACTATGAGTGCTTTTCTGCTTGCAATGGCAAGCAGTGGAAAAAGTTGCTCTTGCTATATGAGGTATGCCAGTATATTTCTAACTATACTTTTCTTGAATTCAGCTTTCATATTGGTTAACATTACTGCAGGGCGCCATTTCTGGTTCTTTCAATTTTGCGAAACTGGCTATATCAGCAGAGGCAGCTCACTTGATCTATTATGCCAAAGTGCAGCTACTGCTTATTCTGATAGAAACTCTGGACTTGGAAAATCTTCTCCAGATGATCCATGATGAAATTCCGTTTGGGTTTGTAGTATCCATTTATTGCCCTTATTTTACATGTATAAGAATAAACAACAAGATTTCTTTTTTAATTGTGGAATTTATCTTCTAAACATGCTGAACTTCTTGTGAGAGAAAAATGTATATGGCCTTGTTTTCTGTGCATGTGAAGAGCTGAAAGTAAGGGCATTGGTTGTAAGTGTATTACTTTGAGAAACTATAGCCCTGCCGGGTGAAGAAAATTTTCCTTACTGATAAAATTGCCTTGCATCATTGAAGTCATTGTTAAATGCAATGTGACACACAGAATTTGGTTCTCCCTCTTCATGTCTTGTACTTGATTTCTTCTTGCTTGTTCTGTTTTTCTTTGCTGAGATATATTTGTCTTGGAACCCTCTAATTACGCACTTAAAATTGATATATTTTGAATACAGTATTAATTTTGAATTTTACTATTGTTTCTCAGGCTGGGTTCTGTAGTTCTTTCTTTGGTTGATATTCAAGAAGTTGATGCAATAATTTCTGGTATAGATGTTTCTCAAACCAGAGAAGCTGGCCCTTTAATTCTAGCATGGGCAGTTTTTCTTTGTCTTATTTCATCTCTTCCAGCAAAGGATGACAACTATGTCTTGACGGTACATTTAATAGGTTGAATTTATAAGGTTTTCTTATTTGAATATCAATGTAAGTACTGCAAGTTGATATTAGGAATGATATTTCAGGAGATGGACCATGTTAATTATGTCCGTCAAGCAATTGAGGCTGCTTCCTTGAGTTATTTTGTTCAAATTTTGGAGTGCGATATATGGAAGGAGTTAGATGTGAGTTTCTTCTTTGTGCTGTTTTTAAGTTCTTGGCGGTGCACGGATGCGTGTAATGCCCTTATTTAATAGTAACTGTTTGCTTATCTGTGTGCTTTACTTTCATTGTGCAAATGTTCCTTTGTCAGGGTCCTGTTGCTGGTTATCGAAGTGTTTTGAGGACATTTATATCTGCTTTTGTTGCATCATATGAGATAAGTCTTCAGGTATTGGTTTTGCAGATCTTGGTCTAGTTTATTGTAATAGAATATGTCTTCTTTATAATCCCACTTTTTCTCTGATACAGTTGGAGGATAATAACCTGAGATTAATACTGGACATTCTTTGCAAAATCTATCGAGGAGAGGTTTGTATGTGCCATCAGTGTCAGCAATGAATCATTTATTTGTTACTTGATTATGGATTCTGCTTGTGGATGATTTATTGGAAGCTATCCATCTGATGGTGCAGGAATCACTCTGTAATCAGTTTTGGGACAGGGAGAGTTTTGTTGATGGACCCATACGGTGTCTCCTGTGCAACTTGGAGGGTGAATTTCCAGTCAGGACTGTGGAATTCTTGCGACTATTATCAGCCCTCAGTGAAGGAGCTTGGCCAGCTGAGTGTGTGTGAGTGGATCTCCTGTGTTTAACTTACAAGCATACATGTTTGAAATTGCTCGCGTGACTCATCTTTTTATGTTTTGACTTGTAGCTAATTGATATTGGTTAGAATAGTTTGTCAAGAACTTGCTTCTTTGTGAGGGCAACATCTGGACATTGGAATTTTGGTATTGTTTTTAGAGTCAGTGGACATTCAGTTTGATTTGATAGTTGCATGATATCTTCTTTACTTTTTGATAGCAAACACCATATGTAGGGGATGCGTGCCTAAAGGTAAAAGACATAGGAATATATGTGTCAGAGTAACTATCAGTATTTGCTGCTTTTATGTTATACAGTGCCAATTAAAAGGGAAGACACATTTTATGTTTATTCCTTCAAAGAATTAAAACCGAAAATTTGTTGATATTTTACTTGATTTTGGTTGAAGCATGAGATTTGAGACATTGTAACTTCAAAAAGTAAACAAGTGGCATTGGGGATTTTATTACATCTACTGTTAATTTTGGTAACTGCCGCTGAACAACTAGCATTAGGAGTTTGTCAAGAAAGATGTTTATCTTTTTATGTGAAGAAAGTTAACAGGGTTGTTCTTCTTTCAGCTTCTGGCAAAACATTTCTTCATCAGTATACATGTCCGATTATCCTGATATAATGGGCTCATAGTTAGAACACCCCTTTCAGTCCACGTTCATAAGGAAGTTAATGGCATGGGATAACCTCATAGCATGTGCATATGGGTTAATGTTTCTAATATTTTGCTTGCTAATTGTATATCTTTTGCCACCTCGTGACAGATATAATTTTCTTGAAAAGTCTGTCGGGTTATCATCTCTATTTGAGACAACTAGTGATTCTCTGGTGGATGGTGCCTCTAAGACTGTAGAAACACATCTTCCTTTGCATGTTCCTGGTGTTGAAGGTTTGATCATTCCTAATGGTACCCGAGGTCAGGTTATAAGAATGGTCGACAGGAATGTTGCTCTGGTGCGATGGGAGGTAAATTTGGAATTGTTGTTTTCCCCCTCCACTTCCCTTTTTTCAGCCCTCTTCTGTTGTATTGCAACCCTTTGTGTTTTTCCCCCCCTCTAATCTGTGAAATTTGTCTAAATCAGTCTGGAATTTGATTTTGATTCATTTTCGGTGATTGTGTGCATGTCCTCCATGTTAATCTCAATTTCCGATATATATTCTTGCTATTTTGAATTTACTGTACTGTATATTTTGGTGGAAAGTTTTTTATTTGTCTATTTGTTTGGAAATGGATGTCCTACTGTTCTCTTTTTAGCTGAGACAAAAGTACATTCATTTCCATAAGTTTAAAGTTCCTACTGTAAAGTATTACTTTCTCAGCACATTATAAATGTTCACCTGTACCATATTTTCTTAAATTTACTTTAGGTACTATAGGTGTCTGGCATGTTCAAGCTCTTTGCTAAATGACCATGTATAATGACCAACTGGCAGTGTTTTACTGTGTATTATGTTTGTAATATTGTACTCGGGAGATTACTTTTTAATATCTTCTGCAACGTTGCTGCCCATAGACTAATGCATTTATCCCTAGGAGTTTGAAGTTAGCAAAGGCAGGAAACATAACAAAAACATCTTGCTTCTTTTTCCTTCAGGAACTGAAAATATGTGTATTGCCTTATTTTCATATAAAACTTCACTGCTAAATTGCCCAATGAGCTTTAAGGTCACCATTTTCCTGTTTGTAATTTTTTTTCTAGGATGGCGACCCACCTTTATATAATTAAGTAGTTACTTTTTCTGTGCACTACGGTTGGCAGACATTATTAAGAACAAAAGTCAGATGATGTTAGAACTTAAAAAGATGTAGAAAAGAATCACAGAACCTGAAGTTTGTGTCCAATTAATGGTAATTGGGTTGCTCTCTCTATGTTCCTTTTTTCTTCTAATCTCCTGGTCTAGTGCTAGTGCCTTCATATTCCTATATATTCTCTGCACATTCCTCACACATAACTTGTTTTCTGCAGTATGCGCAATCTGGGGTTGTCATTCTACTTTTTCGTATGGCCCAGGGACTACTTATTCAAAACAGCGAGGAAGTTCTGGTTATTCTTGACTTGCTTAGTCGACTGGTGACGTTTAGCTTGGTAATGATTCTGTGGCGTATTTATTCGTGAATTCATGACCACACTCCTTTTTCGGCTTATATACATTCTCTGGATTGGTAGCATCTTTTCATGCCGTTTGCATGAATTACTGAACTTGTTTTAGCTCATACGCCCTTCAATATTAATACATAGTTATGATGGTCAATATTCCATGCTAAATCATCCATTTTAGGTTTACTGCATTAGAGTTTAGCTGTGTAAATGCCTTATTGTTATCTAACATCAAACAACTGAGTTATTAATCTGTAGATATACCTGTTTTTAAATTGTAACTATTTGAGCATTAGATGGAGAAAAGTTTTGTGGATTATTCTGTTGCCTCTGAAAAAGTTTTTGTCTTACATATGCCTTTTAGATGAACACAAAGCTTTTTGGTACCTTGTGGAGTTTTGGTTATGAACTTGAAAGATTTTCAATGTTGGGAGTCCAATTACAGTGTTTTTTCCCCCAAGTTACAGTATTTTTTTTTTCTTCTTTTTTTTTTTTTCCTTTTTTTTTTTCTTTTTGCCAATGTTGGGAGTTCAATTGCAGTGTTAATTCCTTTGTAAGATCACAGTGTAAGAAACTCTATAAATTGGTTCTATGGCTATCCTTATTGTTTGCAATCTCTCTGTCTTGAGTCTTGGGTGCGCGAGAATGCTTTCTTAGATGAGGTGACTTAAAAATTTTGTTGGCCTGGTGTTCTTTAGTTTTTCCTTCCCATCCTTTCTAATGTTCCCATGAGCATTGCCAGTGAAATTTTAGCTTGCAAACAGGAGGTAGCAAGCTTAAAATATAATTTATTTCCTCTCTAATAATAGAGTCTTTTAAATAAAGAGGTTAGTTCAACTATGATTTTCATGCATTTATTTCCAGATCTTGGTATTTGTTTGTTGCCTTTTTCAATTAGCTAAAAAGGATGTAAGCACTTTATTGACCTACCTTGGTTGAACTTCACTACTTTCTTTTAGGTGCCTTCGTTAGTTGCTACTCTTTTTCCTGAATAATTTTCCATCTATGATTTGGGACACTATGATTTATCAGCTCTGTAACTCCAAATGGTTTAGTGCACATATCTGATTAGCATATGTTGTTTAAGCTGCTTTTCTTATTTGATTCTTACTATAAATATCTGGATATGCAGTCTGTATGCAATGCTTTACTGCTTACTGGCAAGCCATTGTGTGAACCAATGCCTTTGGAAGAGCAGCAAGAGGATTACGAGTGGTACTCAACTGCACTTTCATGTTTCTCTATGCTGTTTTGTTAACTGTGATATGTTTCTTAGCAACACTGCTTGTTTTGTCATTGATAAGGATTCCTTTGCTCTTAATGCAGTCTTAACGTGGTTGAGCTGTTATGTACTTTGGTAAAGAATCTACCTCCAACTTGCCATGGAGCAGCACTTATGTCAATGAGTATTAATATTTTGGCAAAGATGTTAAAGTGGTGATGATACTTACTCCCTTTGGCTTCTTTTTCATTAATAAATGTCATGCCAATGGAATTGCTCATAAGCAACAATTTTTGCTGGAGTCTTTTTCTTATTGAAGTTCTTTTACCAATTAATTGCTGTAAAATTGTGCTTGTGTTCTTATTTGTTTTTCAATGAGCTTGGATTTGATTCTTTTGGAGAAAAAATAAATTTATATTTTCAGGAAGTCCTCCTTGAATTTTGTTAATTCTGAGAGTATAGTTTTTGAAATGCGGGATGATCCTGATCTTCTCGTCATTGCAAAATTCTTAATTTTGATTCTGAGATCATCGGTTGTAAGATGTCACTCTTCCTAGTATTTACGGTACATGCCTTTCTGGTTTACTCAAATCAAAAGGCTTTCCCTTTAGTTTTCAATACCACAGTAGCTTTGTTGAATGTTACCATTCTTTGGATTTGCAATGCACCTTGAATATATGTAGAATAGTAATGGAAAGTAAAGGGTAACAAGTGTAATAAGGTCATTCAAAGAAGTTGTTGATTTCTCTATTTTGTTAACTTCTTGTTTTAATGCTTCTCCTCTATTGTTTTCTTGCAGCTCTCCACATTTTGTTGCCACAATGACAGTGAAGGCAAATATTTTTGATGTTGCCTCGAGGACAAATCCTTTTCACACTATATCCAGTGGGCTATCTAGGTGAATTTCGCATAATAATTCATTAGTCCAAAAAATAAATATGAAAAAAAGAGCCGCTTTCTCATTTGTGTCTGAAACATGAATCAGTCTGCATAGAAGATAAGCAAGTCACCTTTTGTATTTGACTCTAGAAATCATCTAATTTGGAGTTACATTTGAAATAATTTCATGTTCGAATATTTTAACATTGAGAAAAAATGTGAAGAATTCATTTTGGTTAAGATGTACCTTTTTCTAAGTAAATTCCAGGGTTCAAATGAATCCTTCAAGAGTCATGTGGCATTAAATGTTTTGTTTACATCACTCTACTTCTGTCCTCTTTCCTTTTTCTTTCATCTTATTTCTTTCGCAAAACGTCACTTTATGTTCAATGCTACTTCCCCCCAGTGAGAGTGCCAGTTCCTATTTTGGCTTGTTTTAAAGTAAAAATACTGGTTCTGGATACTTTTCTTTCTGAAAATGCCTTATTGACTCCTTAACTATGATGAAACAATGGCTGCTCTTCTTAGGTGGCTGGAAAACATTTGTATTCCTTTTCTTGGGGGAACACTGCCATCAAACTTTCTTTGCCCAAAATGCTATACTCTTGCTATAAAGTTTGCTATTAGAGAAGAAGTTTGACCTTAAAATTAGAAGGTCCTCTTTGAGAGGCTGAAAAATGAAAACTCGAATTGATGATTTTACTTATTTCTGCACAGTTAAATAAACTAAAAGCCTAACTGAAATTGGTTTACCATGAAAAGCTGAATAAATTGTTTTAGAGTGTGATGACAATGAATCAAGTATGAACATCCGTATTCTCTGATCACAAGTTAACTTGATTAAAGCTATTTTTGACTACCATGTCATTTTTGTTTGTGAATGTTTTTACTTAGTTGGAGGTCTTGATCTAAATATATTTTGTTGGATGTGAACAAGTTAACTTGATTCAAGCTTGCTTGGATTTTTCTCTGTTGATCATCCAGAAGAGTTTTGTCCTCCTCTGCACTTTTTTGTTGCATACGCTGTTGGCATGTGAATTTTGTCTTCCTTTTTCCTTGATGTGGATGGGTGGCTGGGGAAAAGGAAGGTGGTGCTGTCGAGCAAAGTTCGTAGCTCCAATTTTTGTGAATGATCTGTATGATCATGATTGATTGTAAACATGTTTACTTTGGTTTACCTTTCTTTTTGATGTTCCAGTGAATCATGGTTGCTTTCCGGAAAGCTTGCCAAAATGCTCTTGATTGACTGTGAGCAGAATGACTGTTCATTGACACTCTCAGGCTAGTCATGTTCTGAACTTTCTCCAAGTTTTGATGCTATGTTGTATAATTTGGTCCAAGTGCTTTTAGTATGTCTTATAAGTTGATATCTTTTCTATATTGATTTTGTGCTTTAATGCATTATTTTGCATTCCTGACTTGTATTTTTTCAAATTTTGCTCTTTTCTTCTGAAGGTGTTCTGTCTGGGAGGATTTATAATATGATGACATTTTATGACTTTTCTGATGGCACCATTGCTGAAGTATTTGTACTAAAATCTCATCTTGGATTCTTTTTCTAGGGGGAAGGGGGTGGAGGGATGAGCATCTGAAACTGCAAATTGTGAAGTTATCTTAAAATAGGGTCACAGAATCCTATTGGTTCCGCTCCATGCCTGTGTCATTGTTTTTGTTGCAGCTTACTATGCTTCATTGTTATCCTAGAGACTCTTGAACTTCATTTAAGTGTCAAAATAGAGCAATAGCAAAATTTTTTTCAAAAAAGCCTTCATTTATTGTCTGCACTGTGTTGGGATGTCCAAATTATAGTTGTATTTCTTTCTGTATTTTGGACTCAATATACTTGTTAACATGTATTTTTCCTGATTATCTCATAGTATTGGATTTGTAGTACTTATCTCTTGCATTCTTTGACATGGTTGATTACTTTACAGTGCTGGATTTCACCATTCAGCTGGTCGACACGGGATTTGACAATGATGTTGTGCTTGCACTTGTTGTTTTCTCCCTTCAATATGTTCTTGTTAATCATGAGATTTGGACCTATAAGGAGAAGCATACTCGCTGGAAGGTGACACTGAAGGTATTCCTTTTGCTTTTATAAGAAACAATTACTTGTGGAACTAGATTGAGACTGACAAGATCTTATTGGACTGCTAATGGAGATCCTTTTTAGGGTCAAATTTAATTGTAACTCTTAGGATTGGCAATTTTGGTCTGCTTCAATTCATATCTTGATTGTGTCCTGTTCTTAGGATGAGATCAAGGACTTATGTCTTATCCAGGAGAATGCACGGATGAGTCATACCAGTATACTTTAGTTTACATTGATTTATTAGTTTCAATGATCTCCTTGCGTCTTTGGAACTTCAAATGCAAATAACAGTTTAAAGCTGCAGTGTCATTTATTTGTTAATCTTGCTAAGGAAAAGTATTGCCGTGTCAGGAAAACTGAATCTCACAACTTGTCAACTACCACCTATTTTTCAGCAAAATATGCATATTATAATTATTGTTGCTTGTTGAATTCGTGTTTAGCTTGATTTCTACCTTGTCTTCTCTGGAGTATCCTTTCTTGTTATCTTTGCCTTTTGTTGTACAGATACTTACGTACACATGTTTTGTTTCTTTTGACATTTTCCAATTACTATAATGCTTAAGAATTCTAAGATGAATTATCATACAATGTTGTTTGTTTAGGTGCTTGAAGTTGTTAAAAAATGCCTTTTATCCATTTCATCCTGCAAGCAACTTGGTGTGGTTATCCAGGATATTTTACTTTCTGATTCTTCCATTCACAATGCACTCTTCCAAATAGTTTGTATCACTAAGCAGGGTTTAGAGGTAAGTCTTGCTGCCTTTCTTCCTTGCTTCAGAGAGTGGTGCCATGTCTTTGATCTTTTACTTACTGTTTCCATTAAGAACTTTTGATTATTTCACCTGCAGAAACTTTATATCAGTCGCCTTTATGATCTCATTGATGTTGAAGGATTAAAGCTGGCCATATCCTCTGGATTGGATATTCTTTTTAACATGCTCTCTCTTCTGCCTGAGGTATGCTTGGAAATGACAATATTCAACCACCATTTGCATATTGTCAAGGAATTCTAGTAGTTGCATACCCTGGTTCTTTTGTTGCTTGGACTTGGTGATTTTTCAATTATGTCTTTGTTTCCTTGGTAATCAAACTTTGTGTCTGATAGCGTGTGCAGCTTAAATGGGCCCATGAGTTATGAAAAGGTGAACCAAATGGTAGCTCTGCTTCTCTGGGGTTAAGGAGGGAGGGAGATAGAGAGCTGATAACGAGGATTATGACTTAGATGTTGAGAGTATGAAACGATTTATGTGAAAAGGAACCTATGAAATAAAACTGATTATATTGGAACATAGTTTACATAGATATGCTTGCACTAGTTTGACTGGCATGTCTAGGGATATCACAAAGCAAAATAAGGCAGCAATTTCCTCGTGATATACTGTTTTTCTTTTAGAAAGTATAGTGGCTTTAAATTCTGGCATCAAGTAATTGTAATTTAAATAACTATGGTGAGTATCTATTTATGTCATGAAATGCTTTTTGGCAAAAGTTAGCTAAGGATGAGTAGTCACATGGGTTGCAGTGGTTAACCAGGAAAATAAGGTACCCCTGGTCTTCGTTGTGATGTATTGTCCATTGTTGTGTGAGTGTTGTGATATATTCTTAGACCTGATCTTTTGGTTTTCAGTGCAAGAGTGTGAAACACAGATGCGTGTGCAAATCTAGAGAGAGAGAGAGACAGAGAGAGAGATTTTGATATAAGTTAAGTTGTTTTTGAATGATGTGATGTGGTGTGCTCTGTTTTTATCTTTGATTTCTTGATGGGGCAAGTGAAAGTTATATGGATGGAACAAAACAGAGACAGTTGATAATAAGAGCAGCTGGGTCTTTAGGGTGACCCAAGGTGTAGAAACAGTTAAAGTACAGAGGGAAGGAAAAAAATGGATCTGGGTTTGCGTGTCACCATTACATACTACTTTGTTGTTTTGGTTCCTTGCTTCACGTTCTGATGTTAGGGATGAGAGATTTTGGCTCACGATTTATAATATGATAGCCATATCTCTATCTCTCTCTCTCTCTCTCTCTCACACACACAGACACACAGACAGCCTGGGCTTGCATGCTGTTGTGAATCCATTCTTTTCTTCCCAAACACCCCCCTACAAGTCTTCTTACTTCAGGCTTGTTTAGTAGTCCATACTCTTATTGACTGGATAATATTTTTGATATAGTGCAAATTTAAATATAGGATTTTTTATTCCTTTGTCCAAGTATGTGTAAAACTTTTCTAGTTACAAAGTTACAACTTGCTTTGTTGCTTTTACAGGGTGCTACCACTCTTTCACTATTTCATCGAGCAATTTTATCGCCATTGACAAAACCAGTTCCTGTCGTAACTGCAGCAGTATCCTTGATGTCATCCTTCCAAACTCCTGTATGATTTTATGTCTATGTTGATTATATCTAATTTATGATCTCTCTTCTAATTCTCCTGGGATTCATAGTTTTTGCATTATGGACAGCATTTTCTTTCCATAGAATTTTTTGTTTTGCATATGCAGATTATGCACTTATATAACTTGACACTAGAAATCTATTCTACATTGCCACAAGCTGAAATTAGATCTAAAAATGGCATAAAACTTCAAGAAGCATCTTTATAGATAAATTTTGATAGAAAGGAGATATATAAGTTTCGATTTATAATTTATGTGCGTGAGCTCAACTTAAGCTATTCTTTATAGAGGGTGCTTCCAAAACCTTGTTGAGCATCAAAGTTAGCCTATTTGCAGATTAAACTCAATCTAATGCCTTGGGCATCACCTTGTCTTGTCTTTGTTTGCATTTTTTTACTTTTTTTCAGGGCATTTTGAAGGCGTCACTGGCGCCCTTTCAAAATGCTATCATGCAGTTTCTTTTGATGGCGTGTTTGGAAAATAGGCTTATGCTGGCATGCATTAGTGTGTTGCTGGTGGTGTCACATTTCATGCTTCCAATATCAGGTCCTATAGACAAGTCAGATGTTGTGATTTGCAATAATGATGATGAAACAACAGTCCAGGCAATAATATCATTATGGGCTGTTAAGCCATTGTATTCATTAAGGATTAAAAAGTCAGAAATAGAAAGTAAAAGGTTGAAATCTATATGATGTAAATGTATTTGCATATAGCCTCCCTTGGACCAACAGGCATATAAATTCATATGACTTCTGTTCTTCTGAAACATTACGTTGCCTGCTGTTAATTACTTGTTCATGGAGTGGATTTAGATTCGTTGTTTGGTGTAGAGTGATTGAATTGGTACTTCAATTAAGTATTGTGATTCACCTGCTTTGCTGTTATTGGATTAGCAAGTTTGTGTATAGATGTTATTGAAGAAACTCACTGTTCATGCAGAACATACAGGTTAGTGCTGCAAGTCTGCTGTCCTTGTTATTTATTGCTGGGGATTCTTCAAGGTCATCTGCATTTGGCAATGCATGTCTTGGTCTGGATGATAAACAGGTTTCCAGTTACGCTTGATAGTGGATTCTCATGTTAGCTGATTGATAGCTAGTTGGGTTATCTATTGCATGCTAATCTGCTAATATATTTGGGCAGATATGCGAGTTCAGGAGTTCTATATGTCACATCCTGAGTGGGCAGTTACCATGGAATGAAGAACTCATCATTGCTACTTTCAGATTGCTTACTTTGGCTGCATGTTATCAGGTCCATTGCAGTTTTGTTATATCACTAAATTACATTGGACTTATTCTTATGATAACAAAACATGGTTGCAACTGCACTCTTTAGCCACTGGTTCATTCATGTAATTGATTATGGTTTTCTAAAAAGTGCATTTTTTTTTTATTTTAGCTGTTCCTAGGATATATTAGTATCTTGAGAAGTTTTGTTTTGTCTTTTCTATTATCTTATTAGTTTAAATTGGTTACTATGCTTTCACTGCCTTTCTTTTTTGTGGAGATGACTGATAATTTTATTAAAGGTTTCTGTTGTGATTTATGCCCTGCCCTCAGACCTACTTAGTTGATAGAAAAACATTTAAACTGTTTTTAGAGTTCTTAATATTGCCAAATTTCCTCAAGTTTAGTCCATTTTTGTTGTTTCAACCAGAATTATTAATGAAAGAACAACTCTAGTGTTATTCATTAATTCCAACCTGAAATTATAATTAAAGGACCAGTCTAGTGTTACTTATTGACTCCAATAAGTCATCTTACTCTGCTTTCTATTGGTTTGCCTTCTTGGTTCTGAGTCACTGGCTTTCAATCTGCAGCCTGCATTTCTTGCTGCTGTTATTACTTCGAAAGAAAATTCAAATGCCCAGTTAAGTGATGTTCCTAGTGAGAAGCGTCCAAATGAAGCTAATCATAGGCTGGAGTCAAATGGCAAAAACTTTTTAGATGCAATTCTTCAGTATGTCAGGAAATCTGATGACCTTATGAAGGGGTATGTCTATCTTGGTTCTTTACTGTAAGAATTACATTTTTATCTTGAATCACCGTTCTAGGTTATCTGGGAAATGCAACACAGAAATCACATGATAATTCCTACTTTCAGTAAACCCAATATGCTGTTGAATGTTCTGAACTTCCTGAAGGCATTGTGGCAAGGTGCTCCGCAGTTCACAAATTTCTTAGAGCAGTTGAGGAACTCGGAGAACTTCTGGAAACAACTTTCTGATTCCGTCATGCTCATCTCTCATAAGCCAGACAGTCCATTGGAAAACCTCACGGACAAGGAGCTCCGAAACTTAGTATACAATTATTACTGTCAATCTGATTTATTAGAAATAATTGCTTATGAAATTTTCCTGCATAAGAAGCTTTTACACAGCGAGTTAGCTTTGAAAGAAACTTCTGAATTACCAAAAGATCAAATGGACAAGGTAGATGGTTCCAGATTATCCAAAGATGGAAGTATATGTGGTTTGAAGAACTTGCTTTCAACCTGGTTCAAAAGTGCACTGTTGGGTGACCTGATAAAGTCATATGCCTCATGTACCTATGACTTTCAAATGCACTTGCATGCAAAAGTGAGACTCTGCTTTTGAGTGGCAAGTTCTTTTTCTTGTCATAGCCAACTAGCATCAGTATAGTTTTCACAAGTTATTAATTGGAGGTCATTAACCATTACACAGACAAGGTAAATTGGCAGTATTTACAGAATGTTTTTAGCATTCCAAGGGCCTTTCTTGTTGGTAACTTTATCGCTTGCTCAAGTGTGGGGCCTACCACCTTCTTCTTGTTTCTTTATTTGACATGGCCAATGACTGCTAGCAAGCTTCTTTCTTGGTGCCAATAAGGCAACATGTTGGTGTCTGGGGGGATGAATATTGAAAAGGGGAAAGTATGATTCGTACTTGGATATAGCAGGAACTTTTTCTGCTGTGCGTCTGGATATGCATGTTGCTATTATAAACTTGCTTTGGTATTTAAATGGACAAAGTCAATATGTGTCTGAAGCCTGGAATTCGTTTGTTTCATGATGTTTTCACCATGTGATAGATGCATGTTCTGATGAGTTGCTTCATTTGTTGTACTCCTTATAAGAAGCTGCATGTTAACTGGCAAATGACTGTACAGGTTTCTGCTAGCCTGTTCTCTGTTCATATCATGCTGAAACTCAAAGACAGCGAAATGGGGAGTTTGTCAATGTCTCTCATTGAAAAACTTCTTGTTTTGTCCAATAAGGTATTATCCCTTAATAGACCAATACACGATAGAATTTTTAGATGTTTGCGTCTTGAGGTTACATCAATTATGCTTTCTCTTTTTCCTTTTGTCATTTAGTTTTGGCTGAAATTGTTATATCATATATGATTTACTTATCGGTATTATCTGCAGTTGGTAAATTTGCCAGCCTTCTCCGAGTTATTGACTCGATATACACAACATGGTTACAGGTAAAATTATTACTGTCTGTTGTTATTTAATCTTATAGAGAGTTTTGATTGATTCAATTGCCATGGTTTGAATCAGTTGCTGGTAACCATTATCATTTTGGTTATCCCAGTGATATATAGATATATTTATGCATGCACTTTTTGTCAATCAAATCAGCACTCTAATCTGATTTTCTTCTCTTCATGGTGGTTCTATTCCATGCTTGCATGAGAATGTAGAATTGTTTGTCCTTGTTTTAGAGGTTCTTTTTTTTTTTTTTTTTTTTGGGTGTGTTGATGCAACTGATATTTGCTTCTTTTTTTCCTCCCCCAACCTTTTCCTTTTGGGGTTTGCCAGTCTAGGAAAAGGCTTGCAACATTTGATACTTAGTGATCTCTTCTACCATCTGCAAGGAGAGCTTGAAGGTCGACCAATTAATGACAGATCATTCAAAGAGATGTTGCATTATCTGTTACAGTCAACATTTTTGCAAACATATCTATGCAAGTGCAATGATGACCTTCAATTAAATGTAAAGGACGTTAACCTATACGACTTGTCTCGTCTACAATCTGATATGGGATTGGAGCTGTGGGACCTTCTTCCCGAGTGGAAAGCGTCTAAATCAGTTGCAGAAAAAATGTTGAACTGCTTGGATAATGTTAATGAGATGGTGTTGCTTACAAATTCCAAGCTTTCTGCTCTCAAAGCATTAATAACCATGTTGTCCTTGTATGGTGACGATGTGAGTTTCCAATTATATTTCCATTCCTGGACTTCTCAATCATGCTGAATGCCACATAAACCTGAAGAATAGCTATTTCATTGAATTCTGTGTTTCACTCTTGTCAGACATAGCATCTATTTGCAGAAGAATGAATTGCTGTTTAATGCTTCTGTATCGTCACATTTTCATGATCCCGAAATTCTATTATGAGGAAAAAGTGGATATAATTGTCTGTACTTCTGATATATTCTAACTCTTTATTATGCGAGTGAAACACTACAAGTTTCTGGCTTTTTATTTAAATCAAGATACCATGCATGAACATTTTCTGCCTTCACATTTTAGATGTTTAGTGGTCATATTTTTCAAGCCAGAGTTTTTAGAACAGATTTCTGAATGTTTTATATGAATATCCATTTGTTCATTTTTTATACAATGTTTATGTGCATTTGAGTTGTTTTACCTGCTCGTGCAGTCAAGTGAGAATGGAGGTGCACTAGCTGGAACAATGCCTGAGCAACTAACCTTGTCATGCATCAACCATACATGCCAGTGTCTGCATGCCACTATAGAATCATTAGCTCCAGATCTTGATGTGATTCAAGATGTGCTTGGTATCCTTCTGGCTCAAGCGGAACTACTGCTGCATCTGATCAAATCCATAGGCGAAAACCTCTCTCTTCACTCATGTATTCTTGTCTTAAAAGCCTCAGGGATGGGCCTTAAAGTGTTGAGTAGTTTTAGGCCATCAGATACTAGTCTGGGAGAAGCAATGAAGCTTTTACTTATGTTGGTTCTCTTTTCAGTGAACTTGAGCTGGATGAAAACACATTTGGCTGCTGGGAGTGCAACAGACTCTGTTGTTGATGCTGCTGAGGCATCTACTCTAATTCTAGGGTTATTACCCATTATTTGCCACTGTACTCAATTCACTGATCATTATAAGCTTTCCCTCACTACAATAGATGTCATACTGAAAGGTTTTTCAACATCAGCTACTTGGATTCCTATTGTAGAAAAACATTTACAGTTGCATTCTGTTGTTCAGAAACTTGAAGATGAAAGTTCAGTTGCAACAGTGCCAGTGATTTTGCAGTTCCTCTTGACCCTTAGCCGTGTGAGAGAAGGTGCTATGATGCTTGTTAATGCTGGTTTCTTTGCATCTCTAAGAGGGTTATTATCCAAGTTGTCTGATGATCAGCATTCCTCTGTGATTTGTGGTGAGAGGAACCTCTCAAATGCATTTGACAAAACTGAAAAGCCAAAGCATATATGGGGACTTAGCTTGGCTGTTGTTACAGCAATTGTTCACTTTCTGGGGGATGCTTCTTCTTCGACTGGGATTGTGGATTATGTTATGGCTCACTTATTAGTGGAGAAAGCTTTCCTAATTTCTTATTACCTTAGTGCCCCAGATTTCCCATCAGAAGATCATGATAAGAAACGAGCTCGATCTCTTAAAAGGCATACGACTTTAAGTACTCTTAAAGAAACAGAACAAACACTTGTGCTGATTTGTGTCCTAGCAAGACATAGGAATTCATGGAATAAGGCTATGAAAGAGATGGATTCACAGTTAAGAGAAAAGAGTATTCATTTATTGGCATTCATCAGTAGGGGAAATCAGCAGTTTGGAGAATTACCTAAAAGAGTTGCTCCACTTTTATGTCATCCCGTTCTGAAAGAGGAGTTTGAATGGTATAAGAAACCATCATTTGTTAATAGCAGAAATGGTTGGTTTGTCCTTACACCTCTTGGCTGCGGTTTAGATCCTAAATTTTCTTCAATGTCCTTGAGACCTAGTACTTCCATTGTTAGCAAAGATCAATTAGATGACCATGAATTTCCAGCTCCTCAAACTTACTTCTCTGACACTACAGCAATTCAGATATACAAAGTCGCCTTTCTTCTTTTAAAATTTTTGTGCATACAAGCAGAAGGAGCAGCTAAAAGGGCTGAGGAGGTTGGTTTTGTGGACCTTTCACATTTTCCCGAACTCCCAATGCCTGATATATTGCATGGTTTACAGGTACGGTTTTAATGTTCATTTCCTTTTTCTCCTCATTGTCTTTTGACAGGGACTGATCAATGTTTGAAGAAGTTGTACTTCGCATATTATACCTTCTGACTGAGTGCTTTTATTTATTGAGATCGATTTAAAATTTTTCATTAAAGTTAAAATGGTTGATAGATATCAAATTGGAGTATAAATATTCCCTGTGGGTTATTTTCTGGGAAGTCTTATGCTTTGTGATAGTTTTTGTTGCACATGGTTGACTAGCAAATGTTGGATGGCAGGATCAAGGAATTATTATCCTTACTGAATTGTGTGAAGCCAACAAGTCAAAGCTGGTTACTCCTGCAATACAGGACATCTGTCTATTGCTCTTACAAATAACAGTAATGGCATTACACCTTGAACTCTGCGTAATACAAATTTGTGGGATTCGTCCTGTGCTTGGACGTGCTGAGGATTTCTTGAAAAAATTTAGATGGTTAATAGGAGGTACTGGTCCTTTTTTAGCCTCCTGTTATACATTGATTTTCAGTCTTCCCAACCATGGTTTTATTAGATGTTACACTTCTTTCTTTATTAAATTTTCAGCGTCGGAGGGGCAGGCATTTTTGAAAGAGACTGTGAAGTCCTTGAAACAAGTTGTATCATTTGTATATCCTGAATTGCAAGCTCAAGCCTTCAGTTGACATGCTTGCTTGTGGTGGTGAAAGTTCAGAAAAGGGATATCCTTGAGAACCAAGTTGTAGAATGGGTATCGGTTATTATTTTTGGCTTTTATTAGCTGATGTGGCACCCATGTATGAGAGATGTAAGAAATGCGAAGCTTCAGCTGTGAATGTGGATTTTTTTTTTTTTTTTTTTAAATAAGGTAAGGTAACGTTGATACACAAAATGTAAAATGTGAAATCTAAATGTGCATATAGGTTATGATGGTAATCTATTTTGTAACGTGCGTTCTACTTTCTGCCTTCAAGAGAGGGAAAAATGGCATTTCCTGTTTTCGAAATCTGTCTGGATAATTTCAGAAACCTCCCTGACTTATCTCTGACAGTTTTACTCTGCTCCCCGCAGGTTTTGTAAATTACACCGAAGTTTGGGGTGTGATTGGTTGGTAATGAATGTTGGTTTTTGGCAAGTATTTGTGGCTGGGATGGTGGAATTGCTTGGGTTTGAGATTTGGAATTTGGAGTCTTTGCCTGGTAGTATTCTAGGCTTGGCGGAAGTCTGGAAGGGTTTCTGATAAACTATTTCTTTCTTCTTTTTTTTTTGTACAAAAAGGGTAGTCGGGGATATTTTAAGGAAGATATAGCTTATTGGGTCTCTATTGTTATATGAACAGTAAAAGCAAGGGATGTAAGTGTAATTTAAAAACTTGAGGGGAGCTCTCTGTAACCGTGGTTTCTGAAATTATTCCAACACCAAAAAAAAAAAAGGTTAAAATGTAAGGATGCCTCTATATATTTCATTGTTCAGTTTTTGAATTGATGCGGTTGGCAATGGTCGTTGGATTAACATCTTCCTGCGGGAATACATATTTCGGGCCAGGGCTGTGCTCCATTCCTCTATACGCCCGGGGCAGAATGATTGCTAAAAGTTCTGTTTACTGTAATTTTGCAAGTAGAGATTTCGATTTAAATTGTTGTCATGGTGCCTCTCTTTTATTTCTACGACATGGGTTGTGAACTTTGACTGGATTGCAGGCAGTCTCTGGCCAGATCTCTTATTGTGTCTGTGACTGTGTGAGGTTCAGACCATATATCACCGATACTTTTATATAACAAACCAACCAACCAACCAACCAAGGCACGAGGATATGTTAAAGCTTTTTACTTCTATGCCGTCATCGCGTGAAGCAGCGATGGAAGTTTGGACCGTACGCGTAATTGATGAATAATAGCCTACCGGGATGTTAATGGCAATGTGATTACATGTAAATGAAGTGTCTCAGCCCTATGCTCTGACAAACATAAATCTGCATGTGCAAGTGTTTAAAGTCACATGAATGTTTCTCTGTCCTTGAAAGCCATGCATTGAATCTTATATGTCTCTCCAAAATTCCTTTTATTCTTTATCCAAATCTTCCTTCGTCCCAGTGATATTTGTTGTCTTTTTATTTCGGATTCGGCTATGAATTTTACCGCCAATTCAATACCTTCCCCTCTTTCTTTGCCTCCCAACCCTTTCTATACCCATTCTACTACGATCAGATCCAAAATTTGAATCCTAAATTTGATAACGGGGATTCAAATCCTAAATTTGATAGTTGAGAGAATTCTAAAAACTATTTCTATACCATTCGATCAATCTAATTGATTAAATTCAACACCTTCACTCGCAGTACTCACTTTCCATCCCAAATTTTTTGCATCACTTGATCATTTACTTGGAAGGGAAATGCCCCATTATTTTAGATGCCATTGCTTGTCCTTTTCCTTCTTTCTTGCATGATACAATTTCATGTACCCCCCGGCCGCCCGCCCGTGGGGGGGGGAGGGAGATGGAGGAAGCAAAACAATCGAATTTTCTAGGTAAGTCTATTATCAAGTCAAAATACCAATCTATAAAGTAATTTTTCATACACTATGGAAGTTATAAAACTAGCTTGTGAATCGTTAACTTCAAGAGAATTTACTCCAGTTGAAGAAAAACCAATCATTCTCTATTTAAAAATCATATTCTCTACCTTCTCTCGAAATTTCTTGCTTGTAAAACGACTTTATGTATAAAAAAATCTCTATGAAAAATAGGAATAGGTTTAAAAGTTATGAACCCTAGAATGCAGGTTTATGTACTATTATTTTTAGATGTTATGCTACGTTAACATTATATTCTTGTGTATGAGATATTAGACAAGTTATGATGCTACTTAATTCTTTAATGTTATATGCATATGTATAGGGAAAGAGCAGGGCATGTATTTTTTTAGCATAACTTATAAAATATATATTTACCTCAACAAAATTGAATCATATTAAAAAAATTGAAGTATTATTCTTGTAATATAATACTGGAGAAAAACTTAAGATTAATCTTTTGCACATAGTACATATACCATCAGATTTAGATGAATGACACTTAAAAAAATGGAAAAATCGCCAATTTCATACCTAGACTTTTATTTTCTGTCGATTTCATACCTAATTAATAATTTTCTCCAATTTAATACCTAAACTTATATTTTGGTTCCAATTGAGGATCTCCGAGGCGGCGCCACCTTGAAAATTCAATTAAGCTCCTAATTGAGCACCTAAATAGGGGTAATATGGGTACTTCAGTCCCGGGTCTGTAATAAAAAAAACGAGGCGATGAATGAAAGAATCCAATTCCAACCCTAGGCTTCATCTGAAAAAGAGATTTCCACCACATATCCCAAACCTGCTTACAAGAAAAGTGCAATTAGATGCATTCAAAAAGGAATTGGGAGAAAGCATCTAGATCAATACTGCTTGATGATTCTTCCTTGGGAGTGGTGTTTCCTTGTGAAGGAAACGAAAGGCCTAGTTAAGGACTTTCACTGTCACTCGGTTCATCTAACAATCCTTCAACTATTGGATTGCAGTCCTTTGAACTCAAACATCAAGATGATATGAGATTTGTTCCCTCCAACTCAAGAGATGGGCAGTTTATTGGCAAGTCTTTGAATATTCAACAGCAGCAACAAATGATGGAATATGGGTTTTTGGGAAAAGCTGCAAACATTCATCATCAAGGCCTGTTTCATATAAGAAGCTCAAAGTACTTGGTTGCTGTTCAGGAGCTATTGAATGAGTTCTGTAATCTCGAAACAAAGCAAACTGACCTTTCGTCAAAGTTAAAACTTCACAAAACCAGTCAATGGCAGGATCAAGATAATGCAAGCAATCTCTCAAAAATGCAATCTTTATATTCCTTTGACCTAATGGAACTGCACAGAAGAAAAGCTAAGCTGCTTCAAATGTTAGAAGAGGTATATATTTGTGTCCTCATGAATCTTACGAATGCAAGCTGATGTAGAGAATGCTTTCTCCCAATTCCTTCTTGGATGCATCTAATTGTACTTTTTTTTTTTTTTAAGCAGGTTTGGGATATTTGGTGGAAATCCCTTTTTAGATGAAGCCTAGGGTTGTAATTGGATTCTTTCATCGCCTCTCGCTTCGTTTATTACAGACCTAGGACTGAAATACCCATATTACTCCTGTTTAGGTGCTCACCTAGGAGCTTAATTGAATTTCCATGGTGGCTCCGCCTCGGAGATCCTCAATTGGAACCGAAATATAAGTTTAGGTATTAAATTGGAGAAAATTATTAATTAGGTATGAAATCAACAGAAAATAAAAGTCTAGGTATGAAATTGGCGATTTTCCCTAAAAAAATATGAGTATTTTCAGAGTATTTGAAACTTATAAGAGTTTTTACTACTTAGGGTTCATTTGATTTATAGAATGAGACAGGATTGCATGACTTATCAAGTGTCATCCAATGTTTGGTTGCATTTTTATAATTGGATTAGATGTCCATGTTAACTAAATTAATCCTCTCTAGAGGGAATAAAATCATCCAGGGGGGTCTTGGTATTATTTATTCGGGATAATTGTGAGAGGAGATATTGATTTATCAGATTATTTTACCCTTATCAAGAAAGACAAAACCGACAACTATATTAACAAATCAAACATTGGATAACAAGGATGAGTAATCTGATGATGATTAATCCCAAAATTAATTATCCAAGGATGTGCCATCCCATCTCATCCAATCAGTAAACCAAATGAACCCTCAAGGAATAAAGTTTAATGGATTATTATAATTAGGGGGTGGGTTTTTGCAAAGGTTTTTTAATGGTTATAAGCAATTTAGAGACGTGTGGCACATAATGGAAAAAGCTAAATTCAATTATTAGATAATTAAAACAAATAAAAGAAAAAAGAAAATTCTTGAGTAAAGCACCCTAGGCCAATTTAAAAATTCTAAAGATCTTTCAAATTCATCTAATACAACAGTTTTTCGGAATCCATTCTAACTTCGCAATCCATTCCTTTTAAATCCTTCTCCCAAATCCAAATCCATCGATCTAAACGCAAACTTAGTGATTTATGCTAGTCAACCTGGAATTCGTGGTGCTTAACTGCTAAATCCGAATGGAGACATAAATTCGGTGTGGAGTAGTAGAATAGCACAAAATAGAAAATAAAGAAAAATAAATAAATAGTACAGACGAAGCTTCCAAACAAACAACGGCTTGGCTTTAATTTGGTGTCTGAGAGGCAACTTTGACTTCCCATGAGAGGGATTGACTCTGGGGAGCAAAGCCCTGTGAGACAAAATTATACTACCCACTACCCCACTTCGTCATTGTCATCATTTACTACCATTTTTAGTAGTATTTGTTTCAGATCTTTCCTCATCTTCCCCCTTACCATTTCCCGCATACATTGCTCGGAGAGCTCATTTCTCTCTTTTCCAGTTTTAATTTTCAAATTTCTTTTTCGTGCTTTTCAAGGGGGTAGAAGAAGGCTGTACGATAAGGCTTGTGTTTGGAGCATTCTCTTGGCGGGAAATTAAATTTGATTGTGTTGATTTTAGTTCCCTTTTTGCTTTTTTGTTGATTTGTTAATATAGAGCAGTGGTAGTAGTAAAAGGGACGCAAGATGGGGGTGTCGGATAATTCAAGGGGGTTGATTTTGGCTATGCTGTCGAGCTTGTTTATTGGGACCAGCTTCATTTTGAAGAAGAAGGGTCTTAAGCGCGCTGCTGCTGCTTCTTCTGCAACTCGCGCAGGTCCTTTATATTTTTTTATTCATCCGATTTTTTCGTAAGTCTGTTAGATCTTTCCTCATTTCTTTTTGTCTGATTTGATTTTTTAGTGGATAATGCCTTTCTGATTCAGTAAAATTAAATTTGAACTTGCCTTTGTCTTTTGATTGATAACAGCCACCCTTCAATTTTCGGCACTCATACAAAATAAGAAGAAAAAAATGAAAAAAGAAAGAGAGAGCAGTAATTCCAATGACTCTCAGAAAATTTAGAAGTGTTTGTGTATTTCTTAACTTCTGATTCTGTAGTGTAGTACATAAATCTTGCAATCCATGGGGCTATCAGGTTTTTTCTTGGGGTTAGCAAGTTTTATGGTGGTGAGATTCAGTTTTAGTTGGCACATTGATCTTAACGTACTTGTCTTGAAATTTTACATGCTTATGCTTGTGTAGTTTGGTATCAGCTGTGTTTCCTGCCAAAAAAAGCCAGCTTTATGCTTGTATTACACGTCCTATATTCCAATGACTCTCAGAAAATTTAGAAGTGTTTGTGTATTTCTTAACTTCTGATTCTGTAGTGTAGTACATAAATCTTGCAATCCATGGGGCTATCAGGTTTTTTCTTGGGGTTAGCAAGTTTTATGGTGGTGAGATTCAGTTTTAGTTGGCACATTGATCTTAACGTACTTGTCTTGAAATTTTACATGCTTATGCTTGTGTAGTTTGGTATCAGCTGTGTTTCCTGCCAAAAAAAGCCAGCTTTATGCTTGTATTACACGTCCTATATCTGAATTCATATCAAAACCTTTAACTCTGCATAGACATCTGGGCATGTTCTCATCTGCTGCAGCCTTTAAATCTTCCAATGTTTCTGAAATGATGTATAAGTGAACAGTTGTTTTAAATAAAAAAGTTACCTTGATCATTAAATTTTAGTGGTCCATTTAATTCCATTTGATCAACAATTTTGAGGTGTGGCTGAGTGGTTTAAGGATTGGTTTTCTTGAGGGGCATATGATATTAAGTGGATGCCAGGGTTTTTGATCTCTTTCCTTTTTCGTGACCATCCCTCTATATGGTTTTTGAGAAGCCCCATTCAGTTGTCAAATTGAAAACAGATGATGTCTTATGTCTGTCGGTTTTATTGTGATTTTGCAGCGACAGGTCATTGGTATTTGGGCATTGATTCAGCTGTTGGGTGGGAACCAAAAGCTAATTCAGGAGATTGTGTCTTGGTGAACTATAAAAAATGCCCCTTTGAGGAAGTCCAAATAGCTATAATATTTAAATGTGTGATAGAACTTTGGAGATAGTCAGGGTTGCTGTCTTGTGGTCAGTTATTGGTACTGGATGGAAAATAAAAGTAACACCTTATATTTTTGAGAAAACTGTAAAAAATTTTGACATCTCATGGTAGAATCTGCCATAGAGATATGAGAAAGGGAATCCCTTGTTCAAGATTAAACATTTCTGGATTCACCTTTTTCTTTTCTTGAAAAGTATTGATAACCAGAAAGATTAACCACCCGTTTGGTTGCCACACCAGAATGGCAATTACAATCACTATCAGAAACTCTTCAATCGGAATATGTTTATGCTATTCCTTTTCAGGTGTTTGGTTTGGGGAAAACAATGGGAATGATTATTGATTTTCTTGTTTGGTTTATTCACAGTCATCAATGGGAATGGAAACTCAAATTGAACAACTATTTTCCTGTCCAACATTAAACAAAACAAGATTTATACATAAAATTAATACTGCAATCATTAATAAATTTTTAACTTTAATCACGTCTTTTATAATACATAAAGACCTTCTACAATAATAAATTACCAGCTATTTCTTTGTTATGCATAAATTACTAGCGGTTTCTTTGTTAAAAGTGTTTTACCTTAAACTACTAGCTGTATTTGGTCTTTTAATCTTCCACAGCGAAAATTTGTAGAAACTTGCTAACTTTAATTACCTGAGCCAAGTACTTAGGTGCTTTTGTTTGTTTATGGCTTTTCTCTACAAAATATGTACTGTCCTAATATTTATTAACATGTTCATGAAAGAGAAAATATACAGAAACTAGTGTTAAACTATTGATATGATCAAACTTGAAAAGGGAAAAAATCAGCTATGGCAAATGCATGTATGAGAAGGTGAAATGTCATGCAAAATTTACCAATTATTTAGGATGACTTCAAGATTTGATGTACAAACGTGAAAAGGAAGGTAAAATTTAAGGGATGGGGAAGAGAAGTATGAAAGAAAAAGTGAGAGGAAAGATGAGGAAGAGAAAACAAAGCTGCGGTTGATTGAGGAGCAAAACCCTCCAATATACTCAGGAATAACGTTTGCAGAATTTTGGGTTTTCCATACCCATAGATTGATTCCGATAGTTGTCAACCAAACACTATCAAACGGAATCAATCCCTTGCAAAAGTCATAGTGAAGGCCCATTACCCCCAACCAAATGGGCTGTAAGTAGCTAGCTTTTGGGATCATATGGAAATAAGTGCATAGTTATGTAATGATGCAAGATTTATTGGAACAGAATATTCCTATTCAATGTTGTCGACCCAATTCAAGAGTTTTCAGTGGTGCTATTTGTCTTACTACAGGTGTTGGAGGGTATACCTACTTGCTCGAGCCGCTTTGGTGGACTGGCATGATTATAAGTGAGTAATAGATCATTCATGTTCCTGCTTCTCCAAGCATGGAAGCCATGCTACAGAACTAATTGTAGAACATATCTAATATATGCAGTGATTGTTGGAGAAGTGGCAAATTTTGTGGCTTATATTTATGCTCCAGCTGTTTTGGTGACCCCTCTTGGTGCACTTAGCATAATTGTCAGGTATATAGTTCTGATATTCTTGTAGATCTGATACACTTTGAAGGATGTTAGCCACACTAACCTTAATGAATATGAATAGTGCTGTCTTGGCACACTTTATCTTGAAGGAACGATTGAGGAGAATGGGTCTAGTGGGATGTGTGTCATGCGTTGTTGGATCCGTGGTTATCGTAATACATGCACCTCAGGAGCATACTCCAAGTTCTGTACAACAGATCTGGAATTTGGCTACTCAACCAGGTTTTGATTGTTGCACAAGTCCTTAAACACCCATACTACATTTACTCTTCTTAGAGATTTTTCATGGTTTTTTGATAGTATACATCAGCTTACTGCATCTTTGCTGCAGCATTCCTAATTTATGTTGCAGCTACGATGTCAATAGTGCTGGCACTCGTTTTGCATTTTGAGCCTCGCTATGGGCAGTCAAATATACTAATTTACTTGGGAATTTGTTCCTTAATGGGTGCCCTTACGGTATATTTATCACTTTATTTTTGGATTCTGTTTGTAACTTGCACATCTGATTTATTATTCTTCTCATATTTGCTGAAATAAACATGTTTCTTGGCATTTTTAGGTCGTCAGCATAAAGGCTATTGGAATTGCAATAAAACTTACTCTAGAGGGCATTAGTCAAGTTGCATATCCGGAGACATGGGTTTTTCTTACAGTTGCTATAGTATGTGTCATCACACAATTAAATTACCTTAACAAGGTGGGTGGTGATTTTATGATATAGTGCTGGTTCTTTAGAAATTACCTTAACAAGCTAGTTCTTGTTTAGGCACTGGATACATTCAATGCAGCCCTTGTTTCTCCAATATATTATGTGATGTTCACAACTCTGACGATCATTGCTAGCGCTATAATGTTCAAGGTATACACCAAGCCTTTTTTTTTTTTTTGCCCCCTCTTTTTCTGGACGTGCATCTATCCATATGGCAGCCTTTTTCATTTGCAACTTCTTCAAAGCATTCTTACTGTTACATGGGAATATGTACTCAATCTCTATATGTTCAATTCTTTGCAGGATTGGTCAGGGCAGGACGCAAGTAGCATTGCTTCTGAGATTTGTGGATTCATCACTGTGCTTTCTGGGACAATCATACTTCATGCAACACGAGAACAGGAAACAGCGAGTGTGGCAGGTACTAACTTGGACTTTCATGGGAAAATTCATAAATGAGCTATGAGCATATTGTGGTTGTTGCTTGTCATGTGTGGGTTTCATCATGAGATCACTCCATCAACTGAGCCTGCAAGCAAGCTTTTAGTACATTTTAAAAAACTCTTCTTTAAGTGTCCATTTATTCATGTGAAATATAGAGGCATCAACTGACCCGGTACTTTAGGCTTTGAAGTTGATATAGACCAATCCCCCAGAAAGGTGGGATTCAGCCGAAACTGGATGTTGTGAAATGCTTTTTCTTCTGCAATGACAATTTATTCACTTTCTTTCATATTGGTATCTTTTACTGAGCAGTTGCACTTTATGTAAAATGCAGGAAGCATAACATGGTACAATGGAGATCCAATCAAGAGCATGGAGGATGCGCATTTTATCTTGTTGCACGATGCAGATTACTATGAATGAGTATATATTCATACCTTAGCTGCGACAACACGATTCTTTTGCAATGAAGGTACATCAGCAGCAGGATTTTTGTTTTACCTACCAGGTGAATATCATTCCTGCATAGTCTCACCAAAACCACTGCTTGAATAGTTGCAAATGCCAGACTTTCCTTGTGCTCCTGATCTCAAGGCCGTTAAAATGGTATTATTACAGAGTCCCAAAGCTCCTAGACATTCCCTAGCTTTTGCTCAGGGGCGCGGCACATCTGGTAATTGACATTGCGGTTTGTACATACGTGAGGTCTAATTTTTCATTTTTTTTTTCCCCATCACTTCCCGAGTTGATTGTGAATTGGTTTTCCAAGTTCTGTTTGCTTATTCACTATTGGTTCATGCTTGTAATTCCCTCCCTTCCTGTTGGTGCTTATTAAACAAAACAATTTTGCAGAGTCGTATTGATGGTATGACTTTCTATCTACTCGGCATTTGTGGATCATTTGACCTTTTTATTTTTCTGTTTGTGTCCAATTTTTGGTTCTCAAAAGATATTATTGTCACGAAAAGCGTGTAGGATTACTCTTTTATGCACAGATATACTGACATTATAGTATAACGAAAATATACCCTAATAGTGTATAAAAAGCTTGCTCAAAGATATAGCACATGTTACTTGCGCAGCAAAATTCGGGTAGTAATAAAGAGGAGAGTCGACTAAACTTTTCTTAAACATTTCTTTGAAAAATTTTGAGTCTGCCCACATTATTATTATTATTATTGTCGACTTGGGTGGCTGTGGTGGGGGTGTATGGATATTTTTTTCCTTAAAATTTTAGAATTGGAAATCTTGCTGGGCATCAATTGGGAGATTGTTAATGCCAGGATATTATCAGCTGCAAATTAGCTGGCACATCTGTTTATTTATTTACGTGTCTGATTTCTTTGGGGCACAAGGCATTGGAGAAAGTTCTCTAATCTCAGTTGTGGAAAGCAATCATGATTCTTTCTTTTTTTTTTCCCCCTTTTTTTCCCTCTGCTTTTCTACCGTTGTCTTAAGTCGTGGTGTAACTGAATTAACAAACTACTCTGACTCGGATTCAGGAGTAGCTCTCATTCAAAGGTCCGACTCAGACTCGGCCTTGATTGAGTTCAAGTCAAGTTTAAAAGCTGCTTGACATTGCATTCAAGGCATACGGAACGGCGTTAAAGACATTGGGAATTTGGCCAAAAAAAAAAAAGTTATTATCTAATTCTTGATGGTTGACTGGAATTCTAATTTCCTCTATCACTGTTTATACTAACAAATAAAATTTTTTCTTGGTTGTGTAAATTCTTTTCTCTTATTATTATTATTATTATTATTATTTTGTATGATATGATTACTCAGAGGCCAAAGATAAGTTGTCCTAGTTTCTGCGCCATTGGAATATATTCCTAACCGCAAAAAAGAAAATACCCCTTCCTTCACAAAATTTTTTTTTGAGTCTGATCTCTTTCGGCCTGCGTAATCCGAATCAAAATATAAGAAGTGGAAGAAGAAGAGAAAAAGGGGAAAAGATACTCCAATCAGTCACTCCATCTGCATCGTCCATTCTAGACCAATGAAATCCCCAATTTTTCTCTCTCTCTCTCTTTCTTTATTTAATTTTTTTGAAGTATTATAAAAAGCCGGCAGCACAGCACCTCAGTTATGCTATTCATTCGCTTCCAACCAACGCAGAAACAAATATAGGAAACCCACAGGCCAAACCTATTCCTTTCCTATTCTCCTCTCAGACTTCGACACACGCTACCCAGCAGCAGAGCAGAATAGAAGCGACCGACCATGGCGGCAACTGTCAGCGCGTGGGGAAAACCAGGCGCATGGGCACTCGACTCCGAAGAAAACGAAGATGAACTCCTCCAGCAGCACAAACAAGACTCCCTCGCCGGCGTCCAGGTCTCCGACGGCGCCGCCAACAACAACTCTGCTCCCACTGCCGACTTCCCATCCCTTGCCGCCGCCGCCGCCACCAAACCCAAGAAGAAAAAGGGCCAAACCCTTTCCCTTCAGGAGTTCGCCACTTTCGGCACCTCCACTAAGCCCTCTTCGTCCTCATCTCAGGCCTTCAGGGGTCCTACCCCCGATGAACTCCCCACTGGCCCCCGCCAGCGCTCCGCTGAAGAGCTCGACCGTAACAAAGGCTTCAGATCTTACGGCAGTAACTACGACAGGCCGGGCAGGGGCTCCTCCGACGAGCAGCCTCGCCGGCAGAGGGATTCCAGCAGGGATTTTGGTTCTTCCCGGGCCGATGAAATTGATGACTGGGGTGCCGCGAAGAAATCGACCGCTGGCAACGGTAACGGGTTTGAGCGGAGGGAAAGAGGGGAGAGAGGAGGGTTTTTCTCGGATTCGCAGTCTCGTGCGGATGAAGTTGATAACTGGGCTTCGAATAAGACGTTTGTGCCCTCTGAGGGTCGGAGGAATGATAGAAGAGGAGGTTTTGAGTCGAATGGCGGCGCTGACTCGGCAAACTGGGTGAAGAGGAAGGAAGAAGAGGGGAGGAAATTTGGGTCTTCCGGTGGCGGAGCTTTTGATAGTTTGAGAGAGAGAAGAGGTGGGGGTTTTGATCCTGCTAATGGCGGTGGGCCGGATTCAGATAGCTGGGGAAGGAAGAAAGAGGAGGTTGCTACTACGGGTGGTAGGCCGAGGTTGAATTTGCAGCCTAGGACGCTACCAGCGCGTGAGCAGAATGAGAGTCTAGTGAAGCCTAAAGGGTCAAGCCCTTTTGGCAATGCAAGGCCCAGGGAAGAGGTTTTGAAGGAGAAGGGGCAGGACTGGAAAGAGATAGATGAAAAGCTTGAGTCTGCAAAGATTAAAGAGGCAGCAGCCCCGGTGGAAGAAAAGCCAGCTTTTGGGAAGAGAGGTTTTGGTAGTGGTAATTGGAAGGGTGGCTTCCAGCAGGAGGATAAAAATGAGAGAACCTGGAGGAAACAAGAGCCACAGCCTGATGATGCTCGTCCTCTGAGGTCAGTGGTGTTGGCCTTGGATTGAATTTAGTTGCTCTAACTGCTTGGTTTTACTGATTAATGTTTGAGTTTAGTTTCATTTTATTGGTCTGACTAAATTGATAGATTTACTGCTTGAATTGTTTAGACTATACTAAAAGACTTGATTCAGATGAGTTTTGTATAAGAAGTTATTTGAGTTACATCTTGAATGGGGCAAGCTTTACTATGGACATTGCAAACAATTTTTTTTTTTTGGGGGGGGGTGTTGGGTGTGTGTTTTTGAATTTTGAGGGGATGGAACTTTTGATAGAAACGTTTGTATAATGAGCGGCTATTGTCAAATTGGCTAGTTCACATTTTGGAATCTTGCAATTTGTATCTGCAACTTAATATGTGGTGTATCATTTTTAATGTAGACATGGTTCTACATTCGTAAAAGTGGTTGTTTGCTTATTTGCATCATAGCTACCATTAGTTAGGACACATTCATGCGGAATCCTGTCTACTTTTGACAAATTTCTTAGTAGTCTTTGTCTTCATTTAATTTGCCTTTTCTTCTTTATATGGTACCGTATGTAGTTTTTGTCTTCATTTTGTTTGCCTTTTCGTCTTTGTATCGTTCCTTTTTTTAATTTGACAGCAGTGGCTCATCAGTTCCCCTAGGGTCCTGGTTTCGTTAGTTGTAAATTGTATATCATGTGACAGACAACTGTAGTACGGTACATACTTGAGTGAGTGAACCTTTTTCTGTACCTGGATGTTCTTTTTCATTTTTATTTTTGTGCTTCATGGATTTGAAGTAATAATAGGTTCCATCTTGTTTAAAAAGCTCAATACAGCTGCAAAGCATAATTTTGTTTTGCCCAACTTGTGATTCGTGTTACTTGGTTCTTTATTTACTGTTTTTTCCCCCTTTTTTGGGTTTCTTTGGTTAATATTTGGCAGGAAGATTACACAACTGTCTACCATTCCTCCTTTTTTTTTTTTCCCAGTGGTTCAGCTCTGTTTCTTTTTTGTGGTTTTGATATCTTTCTGGTTATAATGACTAAAGGATTTAAGAGTTGTATGCTTTGTAGACTATCAGTGTGTTTAGGTGCTCTAGCTTGCCTTTGTACTGAGAGCGACACAAAAAGTTGGTTTGTTGGTCAGCATAATATAAATGTTGCGTTCTATTTCATTTTTCTGGTTGGAATCTCTGATAAACTTCTTTATCTCTGGCTTTTTTCAAGTTCCAGTGCTGAAAAAACAGAAGATGTACCAGTAGAAGAAGCTGAGGACAAAAGCTCACAAATATGATGCTGAATTTGAGATGGGAAGTTTTGGAGGATTGGAGTAATGAAATATGCTGGTTTCTGTGTCTTTGTTTTGTGCTTTGTGCTGACTGGATCTTCTTTTGAGGGACATAATTGAGGCAGTTTTGGTAGGAAACTGAGTAGCTTATTGTTTGAGGCCTAAATGGTTGGTTTTTAGTGGGTGTGGTATTTATTGGTAAAACAAGTTTTGTTGTTACTGTCATTATTATTCTTTAAATCTGGTTCGCACAATTTTGTTTATTTGGACTGTGGTTATTGAATAGTATTTTATGTTGTCAACTGCATAAGAGATTGAATACTTCCATGTTTTTGTTTGCGTGTTTTGCTTATTTGATGTGTGAATATCTATTCTGCTGAGAAGATTTTTATGTTCTGGATAAATCTGCAAGTTTCTGGCGCAAATTCTCTTTGCCCTTTTTAACTGGATGGTTGCCCCTTTCTCAGCAATATGGGATTAGGAATTTGTTATGGACGCATGCATGTTTTGGATTTTTTTGCATTGCTCTTTGTGGAATTTTGAGAAAGAGTGTGTGTGTAGGAAAGAAATCTATGCTGAGTTCCTCATTCTGCTACTCCCCATGTATAGGACACTAGTAAAAGGCTGATAGCGAGAAGATTGGAGTTGGAGATGTTGAATTGAATTGGATGACATTGTTGCGATCTAGATATTTAAGCAGTTACTAGTTAGTCTTATGTTTAAGTTAAACCAGAAGCTACTCACATCAGCCACTCCCACTGGCGAGTGATGCAGCCAGCCTATCCCGGACCCTGGAGGGACATTTTTGCTTCCTTGAAGCGGTCGCTAGACCAGTTAGAAGAACAATGCCGGTAGAACAAAACTGTTACAACTTGGAACAACCTCGTTCTAACTTCCAACGGAAAAACTGCTACAACGACCCATAATGATGGGGGTAGTTTAAAATAAAATAAAACAACATACGGTAACAATTGATTCACAAGTGGAGGACCTGAATTTAAGTTTCTTCACATGCGAGTTGTTTAGTCTAATTTGCTGTTGATACTCATCTCAACATTTTAGTGATTAGTGTCAAGTACTGCTGAGTTGCAAATTGTTTGTACCTGTTGGGTATTGTTAGAATTCTAAATGTGGGAACACTAAAGAATGTAGTTAGATTAAACACACAACACTGATACGTAATCAGACCACTGAGCACATAACTTCACTTCAAAACTCAATCATAACTATAACTAATCCATGAGCACAATGGTGAGAGAGTAGGATCTCAATTTTGAGAGTTTCATTACGATGCCAAGGCCTCATCAGCTGAATTCTTCTTAAAGTGACAATGCTGTATTATCAATCCTGAACTCTAGTACGGGAAACAATCAATTTCCTCTCCACTCAAAAAGAGGGGGGGAAAAAAAAAGGAAAAAAGAAATACAAAAATGACAACCAATTATGCGCTGAACACTTGCCTTTAGTGAAGGGACGATACGTACATATTCGATTTAGCAGGACTGCCAAAACTCTGGACAACGTAGTTCAGAAGGAACAGAAAATGGGAAAGCAAGTTCAGATATGATTCTTCCCTCAAGAATAAAGAATCAAAAAAGAAAAAGAAGGTGTGAATCAGATTAAATGAACGGAGAAGAAGGAACCCTATTGCCCTGAATGGTGATCGGGCGATTGGCAGTAATGTTTTCTTTACAAAGTTGCCGGCTAAACTACTAACCGCCACCTACAAGAAGCTTCGGATACATGTGGTAAGAATGCAATCCACGTCTTTACGAAATTCTTCTCATTGGAAAAAGACCGACCACCTACATACACCACTACTAGTAAAGACGGGTGCCAGGGACAACGTAAAAAGTCTATCCCGGCAGGGAACCTGCATTGCTTCGTCAGTTATCATGTACTTACCAAGTATGGTGCACAGTGCACACCTGTTATAGTCTTCTTGACACAAACTGATAAAAGGACAGAAATTTGATGGGAGAGTTCTTGGCAATAATTGCTGGATTATAGGTGTAGACATGGTGCAGCAAGCCTAATCACCACTCAAATCAAGCAGCATTATCCGGGCATGACTCAATACGAGTTTCAATGCTGAAAATAGACTTTCCAAGGCATACACGATCATCGTTGCTCATGAAGTATTCCTAACAGTTAGTATCACAAAAATAAACCTTGGGTTTCTTTTACTTGTGGGTGCAAGTCCTTTAAATTCAAGTCACCAGGACTGATAATGAATTGAATCCTTCAGCAGCAATGGAGACGGAAGAAAGTATGTATCCTAGGACACACGAGTATGAAAAGAAGGCATAACAATGCAGATTATGCAAATCCAGCTCCCAACAGGGAAAAGAACACTTGCGAAGTATCGTCCCGAGCCGCAAAGCATGCAAATATGAGACCACAACTGAAGGCAATGGGTTGGAAATTTATTGCAATAGCTACTTTTTTTCGCTGGATCCTAATAATTTCAACGGCCTTAAATGAGGTCTCCGTACCATCTGTATTACAATGACTTTGGTTCAGCACCCACCATAAATGGAGACAGTTGAATGTTGAGGTAAAGCCACCCCCTCTACTATTAATTTCTGATCTCTTTTTTTTTTTTTTTTTTGTTTTAATAACTCAGAGTCAGCTAGCACTCGTTCACATTCACATTTCCACAAGCCCCAAGTGTTTCATTACCAGGGTTACCAACATACGCGCGCATAGTATATATAATCGAGTTTACGTTCAGTGGCTACCAATAATAGATTCTCAAGTTCCATGGATTGGTCAGACAAGCTCTGCTTTGCAGCCTTACTGATTGCTGCAGCTGCCATACATGGCACCAGTGGATATACCATGGTTACTGGCACCGTCTTCTGTGACCAATGCAAAGATGGCCAAATATCCCTCTTCGATTATCCCCTTAACGGTAAGATGAGTAAATTCTCAGCACATTTTCTTGTTAGAATCCTCCATCAAAATTGACCTGTGTTCAGTAAAACTGGGAACTTGTAATCCTGGCTGTAACGTTTTGATCACATTGGAAGAGACATTTACTCTTTTGATGATGTCGTGGGCTTCAAATTGTTTTCCTGTCTCTATCTGGTTGATAGTCCAGACGTAAGACTTTTCTTTGTTGCTGTATATGCACTAGGACAGAGGCATATTAATTTTGTGCTGTAAACTCCCAATGGTCCGCAGGCTCGTGCAGATTATCAGGCGTATTATATATTTCTAAAAAATAAAAAATCAAAAACTTCCGACGCATGATTGAAATCTCGGTGTGTTGCTGAAAATCTAAGCTTATGCATCTTGGAGATCTGAGTAAAGGCTCACCGTGAATACTGTATACATCTCGGTTTGTTTTCTACTCTACGAGTATTGATTTAACCACCCGATATTTTTTCCCCCCGGCAGGAATAAAGGTAACGATGGCCTGCCCTGGCAGCGACGGACAACTGACAGCGTGGAGAGAAGAAACAACGAACTGGGTAGGAGGTTACGCTATGAGGTTCGATGGCACACCAGATTTGAGAGGTTGCTATGCTCAAGTTTCAGGCGGGCAAAGTTCATCAGGCTGCGGGGTTGCAGCTGGTCCACCCAAGTCTCTCAGATTAATGTTCAACATGTTCGATATGGAAATGTACAGTGTGGATCCCCTGATTTCCCAGCCTGCACAACCCATGTCCTTCTGTCCCAGGTCCACCTCCCCCGTACCAGCACCCGTAAACCCTGTGTTACCTCCTCCGGCAGCCTCATTTCACCCACCGCCGCCTGTGGCAGCATCAACTCCATTGCCGCCAATTCCATTTGTGGAAGCTTCAGCCTGTCCATATCAGTAAGTTCGTACCCGATGGCTAAAAAAATAGCCATGGGAGTTTCGGATATAGTCGGCTGCCAAGATTTTTTTTTTTTTTTTTCTATAGAAAAAAGGGGTGTATTTTTTGTTATTTTTGTTAATGTTCTTCAATAAAAGATTGAGTAGATGTATTCAGCCCGTATAATTCTTATCGTGGAGCGTATTTACAAAACAGTTCCTGTGACAATGTGATGGTGCAGAAGGTGGATAATGCCAGAATACAGGTGCCACTGGAGGGTGGTGACACCAGACACAAAGGTGGCAGTTGCGTTCGGATTGATAGCTGCTCAGAAATATGGGACGGACTTGACTTTGTGGAGAGGCTTGCAAGGGAAAGGGGAAGCTTATAGGACACTGCTGAGAGAAGGGACGGCGGCGCTTCTGAATTCCTACAACAGCATTCAGTTTGCTTACCATCCTCTGGCGGTAATTGAACGGATGAACTGGGCATTGATGGGTTCTTCGGAGCAGGTTTTAGGCACTGCTCTCAAATTCATGAGGGCCAATTCGGGCAACGGCCGTCTTCCCTGCACGCTCTCCCCTTGCAAGTCATGATTTATCACCACCACTAGTCACTACTGCTTCTGCTCTCCAGTCGATACTCGCTGCGCCGCTTCCTCGCTGTCTCCAAACTGGGCTTTGGATCCTCCTCTTATATTTCTACGCCTCTGTTTTTTTATACTAGTATAGTAGCAAGCTTGAGGTTGTATTTATCATTAATTCCAGGTTGGTTTTATTTTAAAATACCACATATGAGTTGAGGTTTAGGGGCTGGTGGAGTGATGTTGCTGCGGATCCCAGGCCTCATTAATTGGATAGAATATGCTTCACATCGCAGACCTTAATAATCTACGTTCTTCTTCTTAAATGAAATAATATGCCTCCCTAGTCCCTACATGAGATGGATTTTATTGTTTTAGGATATCTTAACAACTCTTATTTATAGTTGCATGATGCACGCATATTCTAATTGCATTGATGTAGGCCCGGAAGCACAAAGTAATACGCAGTTATTAACTACATTACGTTTGAAGTTTACCCCTTTTTTTTTTCTTTTTTTTTTAAACAATAACAATAACAATAACAATAAGAGGAGAATTTAATTTAACCATAGTCATGTGGTAAGTTTGCGAATGTCTTCCGGGCGGATGATTGTTTGTGGCTTCAAAAACGAGTTAATTATCTTGGCCATTAATGCGCAGCGCGAGAGGAGTGATGTTGTTGTTGTCTCTTTGTACAGGGAAAAAATAAAAAATAGAAAAAATGTTGCGTACAGTAAAATTTGCTTCTGTAAATGGTTACGGCATAAAGTTAATTTACATGAGCAAGGCAAATAATAGTAGTATTAATAGAAGCCATCTCTGCAATCAAATCAAATCTCATATTACTCCACCATCTTTTGAATAGGTGCTCAAGTTTTATACAGAGAAATCATCTTCAATATTACACCCAATATATATATTAAGAAGGTAGAGTGTGGATGTGCTGTAACAGCCTTAACTTTATATCTGAGATCTTGACTGGGCTCTAACATGTGCATTTTCGTCTTGAGTAATTCTCAATACTCTATGCTCAACTACATCTGCCCTGGTATCCCAAAAATTTCCTAATCCATTCGCCGTCTGTGTGTGTGTGTGTGATTAGCGTGGACTCGAAAGTCTCCTCGAGATTCAAACACGAGATCATTTGCAAGAATTAGTGCTTAATAAAATAGCATTGGAGCATTGGCCACCAGTGGCTATATGAGTGGACTTTTTATTGCTTTAACTTAAGAGAGTATCAATCATCCAAAACTGCAAAGAAGAAATGGAGACCAAACGCCAATTTTCTCTGCCATCAAAACTAATCTTATTCTATATCCTAGGAATTTGCGTTAGTCTGAGCAGCACCAGTGTCATCAATCGGCAAGCCCAGTTTGTGGAGGATGAGGATTTCAAGATCGAAGAGGCCAGCATCCGAGATATCCAGCGGGCCTTCGCTTCAAAAATCCTCACTTCAAGACAGCTGGTTGACTTCTACTTGAACCAGATCCACACCCTAAATCCGGTGCTTCGCGGGGTGATCGAAGTGAACCCGGATGCGCGCCATCAAGCAGACGAGGCTGATCGTATTCGAGACAGCATCAATTGCAATGGGACGTCCTTGTTAAGTGATATGCATGGAATCCCTGTGCTCCTCAAGGACAGCATCAACACTCATGACAAACTCAATACTAGTGCTGGGTCGTAATGCCCTGTTGGGGTCGAAGGTCGCTCGAGATGCCGGGGTGGTGGAGCGCCTCAGGAAAGCCGGGGCCGTCATTTTGGGCAAGTCCAGCATGAGCGAGTGGTACCATCTTAGGGACCTGAGGCTTCCCAATGGCTGGTGTGCTAGAAGTGGCCAGGGTCTGGTTAGTTTTTTTTTTTTCTGACTTCATTGACTGGCTTCTTGGTTTTAACAGTAGTAACAGTTGTCGTTGTGAGACCAACAGTTTTAGTGATTTAATTCCAATGTTCAGCTTGTTTAAATTTTAATGTATGATTCAGCTCCATACACTTACGTGCAACTAAAAAAATTTGAGGCCATACAGTCTACAGACTTTAGTTTGTCTAGAGGTGCTGCTTAAGCCTTAATGTAAAGGAGGTTTTCGAAACCATACGAATTTTAGGTAAAGGAATGGTCTGGAGTACATATAAGCATTAAAGAAATGTTTAAAATCTTATAGGATTTGATTTTTGACCAATGTATTTCTAGTTGCATCTTGCATAGACATCTCTATTTAAACGCTCTCAGACTTTGCTTTTCATTGCCTAAATGGCAATTGAAGCCTCCTCCTTGTGATCACAGGCGTAGTATCTTGCATACATGGCTGTTATTTCAAGTCAGAATCAAATCAGCACAATTCTAAAAGAAAAGGAGACAAAACTGAAAATTCTTACTAGCTATCCCTGAACAGTCTGTGTGAATTGAATTAAATTCTTGGTGCCGTGGGATGTGCAGAATCCTTATGTGCAAGGGGGAGATCCTTGTGGATCCAGCAGTGGGTCTGCAATATCAGTAGCGGCAAATAGGGTGGCTGTCTCACTGGGCACTGAAACAGATGGGTCTATCCTCTGCCCTGCTGATTCCAACTCTGTTGTAGGCTTTAAACCCACTGTTGGACTAACCAGCCGCGCCGGAGTCATATCTGTTTCACCCCGGCAGGTCACAATTGGGTATTTACTTTCTCATTGTCATGTGTTATTTGGGTGATGTAACACTCTGCCACTTGTGATTGTTCAAAAGTAACAAGTTAATGGTTGGTAGTCGTCAAGTGTAATATTGAAATCAAGTTTTCTCAACAAAACAAGATCCTGAGGGGTTATGCTAAATAGCTTCTGAATAACCATAAGATTTGCAATATTGTTGATGTTTAGACTGAAATGTTTGGAGAAAATACACACTAAATGCTCCAGCAAATTTCCGCTTGCAAGTTTTTGTACCGACTCTTTTGGCGTCGAGGTTGATGCTTACTGCTTGTAGTCAATTGTAGGCCAATATGCAGAACAGTTTCTGATGCTGTTTATGTGCTTGATACAATTGTGGGCTTTGATCCAAGAGACCATGAAGCGACAAAAGCAGCTACCAAGTTCATTCCTGTTGCTGGTTATAAGCAATTCCTCAACAAAGAAGGGCTCAGAGGAAAGAGATTGGGCGTGGTGAGAAATCCCTTTGTCAACCTTTCGTGTAGGTCCAATGCGGTTCCAATTCTTGAGAGTCATTTGCGTACATTAAGGTAAAAAAAGTGATATATTGCTAGTTACAGGCCATTGCTTTTACCTAGTTAACATGTTTCTCTTCTTCTCCTTGAACAAATTGAAGCCATCAAGGTGCAACTATCATTGATGATTTGGAGATATCCAATATTGACGTCATTTTAGACCCATTTCAAAGTGGTGAGACTGCAGCAATGCTGGCTGAATTTAAGCTCTCCCTCAATGATTATCTGCAAGGCTTAACTGAATCTCCTGTGCGGTCGCTAGCTGACATTATAGCATTCAACAAGAATAATCCGGATTTGGTATTCTAGTCGTCTGAAATTGACATCGTGTTACACAATTAAATGGTCAGCTATATCTCAAATGAAGACTCGAACACTACTCATTTATCTCACGGGTTTGCAGGAGAGTTTTGGCGACTTTGAGGGTCAAGATGTTTTCATTGCAGCGGACTTCACAAATGGGATTGGTGAGGAAGAGAGAGAGGCAATGGAGTTGATGGAAAAGTTGTCAAGAGACGGCTTCGAGAAATTGATTCTGGAGAATGATTTAGACGCGGTGGTGACATTAGGCTCATCTGCAGCAACAGTTTTGGCAATTGGAGGTTATCCTGGAATCACTGTCCCTGCCGGCTATGATAGAGATGGGATGCCGTTTGGGATGCTGTTTGCAGGTTTGAAAGGGATGGAGCCGAAGCTAATTGAGATAGCGTTTGCTTTTGAAGAAGCAACCATGATCCGCAGGCCTCCCATCTACAGATCAGTTGAATTTAGTTGAAATGCTTTCCGCTGCGTCTTTATCTGCTTTCCGCTGCGTTTTTGATCTTTGGCATGCAATTGTTGGATTCAATAATGTGATAGCAAATGGAATTTCAATTTTTCTAGGGTAAATTAGTTACTTAATACCAAATGATCCCCTTAAGATTTTAACCCACTTGATAACCCCTTATGATTTTATGTAAAGTGAAAAATGAGCAAAATACATAATCAGTTACGGCGTTTGTAACAAATCTGCTTTACAAGTGCTTGTGATAAAATTTTAATATTCATTTAACCCCCTTAATGTTTATATAAATATCCACATTTACATTTTCCCTTGTAATCCTTCTATACTTTTATACAATGTGGTTAAATCGTTGTCTAATTTAGTATTTAAATAAGGCACAATAGGTATTTCAAATAGTGACATTACATAGGTTATTTTCAATCAAGTTTCCATTTCACAAAAAATTATAAGAGAATAAAATGGACATTTTGAAACATCAGGAGAACCACGTGACATTGGACAAAACTGCAAGAGAGTTGGATGTAATTTACCCATTTTTCTTACACTTGATGCTCGCATAGACAGGATTATTACTGATTGCAAAAGCAACTGGTATGTGCGGAGTTCATCAAATACTATTGCTAGTTCATCAAATACTATTGCTGTCCGTCTCTGCTAGAAGATTGAATTCTGCGAGCGGAGAATTGTTCTGGCTAACAGGTAAAAATACAGTGCCACAAGTCCATTAATCTTGCTTTTCCACTCGAAAGCAAGTGGAGCATGTTCTTTGTGGAAGATACCCCACCAGCATCCACCATTTCTTCATTTTTGTCTAGTTGTAAACGAAGCCCTTCACTTATTGGTGGCCTTTGTTCCCACCAAAGAAAAAAAAAAAAAAAAAAGGGTTGGCCTTTGCTTTTTCTTCTCTTTTTACTCCAAAAGTAATGTACGAAATTTAGAAGTAATTGAACGAAATGTCTTTATCATGGGAAACATGGTCAAACAAACAATAAGGGAGGTTGGAATTGTCCGACTGCACCATATCATGGTGTCCAACATGCGAGTGGACTACAACATTGAGAAATAGTACATGGTTCAGTTATTATAATTGGTAGCTAAGCTCAGAATATCACATAAATAAAAACTGAGACAAATAGTTTCTTTCTTTGATATCAAAGTATAGCAATTGACATGGATATCACGCTACTGCTTCTGGTGAGTACTACTATTTTTGGCCTGAGTTATGGCGCTGAGGAGAGTTCATTCTCTTTCAGAGAAGCTACTGTTCGTGATATTAGGATTGCCTTGGACCACAACAGACTCACTTCTCGGGAATTGGTTGAATTCTACCTTGAAGAGATTCGTAGACTAAACCCAGTTCTTAATGCAGTCATAGAAGTGAATCCGGATGCTCTTTGTTTAGCCGACAAGGCAGACCAGGATCGAAAAGCTAAGAAACCAGGCTTCGTAACAGGACTGACTGGTATCCCAATTCTGCTCAAGGACAACATTGCAACCAAGGACGAGCTTAACACAACAGCTGGATCTTATGCACTTCTAAGATCAGTTGTACCTCAGGATGCGGGGGTGGTCAAGAAGCTAAGGAGGGCTGGTGCAATCATATTAGGAAAGGCTAGCATGACAGAGTGGGCTGCTTACAGGTCACCCCGTGTGCCTAATGGTTGGAATGCTAGACGTGGCCAAGGTGTGGTGAGTTGCTGATGTGCTCATTTGTTTTACAATTTTCCGCAAAAAGTATATAGTCAGAAGTTTTCCTTTTATTTGTTTTGCTTTCTCAATAATTTTGTAGTTCAGGAGACAAAAGCTGAGTCCTTATGCAGGCTTCCCAGGTCAATTAAAAAATGCCAGTACTAATCAGTGATTGGGGAGAGGATGTTGCAAAATGTAGACCGCCTCTTTTCTCATATGTGATTATAGGATGAACCAAAACAAAATGAGTACCATTCTTTCTGGCTATGTGTAATCCGTTGGACGTATATCCAATTGTCCAATGTATAACGCCATGCGGTTCTGATTCCATGTAGAATCCATATCGTAAATATGCTACTTCATGTGGATCAAGCACCGGTTCTGCAACGTCAGTAGCAGCAAACATGGTTGCAGTTACACTGGGTACAGAAACATCTGGATCCATTTTATGCCCTTCCAGTGCTAATTCGGTAGTGGGAATCAAACCAACCGTAGGACTCACTAGTCGAGCTGGTGTTATCCCTATTTCACCTCGACAGGATAGTGTTGGGTAAGGAAAGATGCTTAATTTGCTTTTATTTCATCGATCTTTTATTACCATAAACTTCAAATTAGTATTTGTATGTAGCTATGAACTTTAATTTTGTTTCTTGAAGATGACAATGAAAGTACGTAGTTGTAAAATCAAAACAATACTTTTTTTTTTTTTTGGGGTGATGGGAGGAACAGGCCGATATGCAGGACTGTGTCGGATGCAGTGTATGTTCTTGATGCCATTGTTGGTTTTGATCCTGATGACCAAGTAGCAACCAAAAAAGCTTCAAAGTATATTCCTCGTGGAGGATATTTGCAATTTCTCAAGTCTAATGGACTTAAGGGAAAGAGACTGGGGATTCTAAGGTACTCCTTTGTGGGATTCAGCAACTCCTCTGGAGCACTGAATGCCTTTGAACCTCACTTCCACATTCTGAGGTGAGTTCACTCGCATAACTTTGAATTCTAGCATGCTTAATTGAAAGCTTACTGTGGGAGGCCAGGGAAAGATGGTTGAATTTTCTCTGGCATATGGACATATCCGCACACTAGTAAGGTAGCTGAATTACTGGCTATCAACAAAAATTTCCTAGTTTGTTCTTCGAACAAAATCTTGACAATTAGTAGCCTTGTGGCATGAGGTTTGGATGATTCGTGGCATAAATAGAAAATCTTGTTTTGGTTAGATATGGTCAGCCCATTTCAAGACAATTAATTTTCTTACATATTTATCCTGAAATTTTGACTAAAACCAAGGCAACGAGGTGCAGTATTAGTAGACATCGTGGATACAGCCAGCTTTGACTCGATTGTAAGTTCAATGTTCAATGACCAATTCACTGTCATGAAGGTGGAATTCAAGCTGGCACTGAATGCTTATCTAAAGCAGTTGATCACCTCTCCTGTGCGATCTCTGGTCGATGTAATAGTCTTCAACAAGGAGCACACAAAATCGGTAAGTAACACAACCTTTTCAATCGTACTCTGTCAGAATGCAACGGCAGACACAGGTCTGTTGGTAGCCTTTTGTTAGAGACACATTACTGTGGGACTACTGGACTGTGCTTCAGGAAAAGATCGAAGAGTACGGGCAAGATAACTTTGAGGAAGCAGAGAAGACCAATGGCTTCGGCAGAATGGAAAGGGAACTACTGCTCAATATAACTAGAGCGGCCAAAATTGGGTTCGAGAAGTTGATGAAGGAAAATGAATTGGATGCCTTGGTGACACCTGCTCCCAATATTGTATATGCTATCTCCGCTGGAGGATACCCTGGAATAAATGTTCCGGCAGGCTATGACGCCGATGGCACCCCATACGGCATTTCATTCGGGGGGCTAAAAGGATCGGAACCAAAACTGATAGAGATTGCACACGACTTTGAACAGGCCACAAAGGTCAGGAAGCCGCCTCCACCTCCACCTCCACTTTTGAGAGATCACACATATATACATAGCTCATACAACTGAGCTGCAGAGGAGATTAACTAACATCTTCAACTGCAGTACAACTGCGGCATCGTTGCTTATGTCACCCTAAAATAAAATCTGCTATTTCCGCCAAAATTGTTCATACATATTCAAATGTTGTCTGTTGGACTACAATATCGACGGTAGCATAACGACCCAAAAGAGACGTGGTGGAGGCCCAAAAGGAAAGGAGCGCGTTTCAGGATTAAAACCATATGTAGCTAAGCTATATCTGAAGCCACAGAAATAACTGTGATAAAAATTTTTGGACGATTCAGCTGCATTAGAGGTTAATTATAAAAAGTATTCTTTTTGTTTTATTTAATTGATTTTGGTAAATGTTCCTGATTAATTTAGATCAGTGTTTCCGGAGGTGTGGAGTCAAATCACAGTTTATGAGTAATTATCATTAGGCTGCTTATTCTTTTGTTAAACAAATTAAATTAGCTTTTATGAAGCTCATGCATGCTCACCATGTTTTGGCTGGCGTTTTTCGATCAGAAGGGGAGAGAAGGGAGACATGCTTCCCTGATAATAGCCTTCCCAATCATCTTTGTCAACGGCGGTGCTCAAGGGCTCCCCCAGCAGTTGAAGCCTGGTTCCAAAATCTGGGCCACTCATGGGGCAAGGTGACGGAACTTTCGCCTTTAATTTCCATAGGCACGGTAAGCGCAAAGAGCCCAATAGCTATACAGGTAGCCCAGCCCAAAAACTTGGCCCACTTTCAGTTGGGTCCGAGGACAGTTCAAAGATGGCCGGTTGGTGACTGAACTCCTCTTTTATTTCCATGACACGATAAGCGCAAAGAGCCCAATAGCTATACGGGTAGCCCAGACCAACAACTTGACCCACTGACACTAGGGCCCATGGCCAGTTCACAGATGGTCGGTAGATTTTACGCTTCCATCTGACATGCAGATGCGGGATTCGGGATTTCTGATGAACTTGGATTCTGACTTCACCACGAGGGACGGGCACAGAGGGAGCACTCTTTGCCTGGTGGGAAGATGAAACCCGGCGGCGCTTGTTTTCACTTTTCAGATTGGGCGGTGGAGGAGTTGCAAGCGCAACAACCTACCTACTATTTCAGTTTTCGTGCTTGTACATATACACACTCCACCAAGCAACCTTAATGTCTCTTGTACTACTGCTTTTCTTGCTGTTATTCACAATTCTTTCTCTTAATCGAATAGATAAAGTCTGTTGTATGTATTACCAGCTTATTTGCATTACATAAGGAGTGAGGTCTTAGTTGAGTGTATGTATTTTTTGCATAGTAATATCGCTCTCTTTTTCCTCAATATTTTTGATTGATCTCTTAAAAAGAAAAAGGAGCTAAAGGAAGAAAAAGAAAATATTGCAGTTGTAGTTGGTGGATGGCCATTAGTAGGTCTAGCAAGGCGTAACCTGTAACAAGGGAAGGCGAGTGCTTTCAGTATTTTAGTGGGCATATTCCTTTCGGAAAAAGGGTAAACGAGTCTATCTTTTAACATCAGGCTTAACAGCGACCAAATGGTAGCACCAGCCTGATGGGACTATGAGTTGCTCCAATCTTTTAGTGGACATATTGTTAAGAGTAGACCCTAAATCTATCTAACATAACTAGGCATAACATAACTAGGGTTGTCAATCTGCTTTTTTTGAGCCGGACTTTGACAAATCCATACTCAGAGAGTGTCGCATCGTCATTTGCTTTGGCGGTAATCATTAAAAAGTAAATTTTCTATTGTGTTCAAGTAGCTTGCACTATTGCCCATGCCTGGGATGAAAGGGCAGGAAGCAAAAGCAATTCTAGATTGCTATAAACATAAACTACATTAAGTTGGATTAGTAGGAAATAAGGAATCAAGGAACAACCTGTCAAAGATCTTGATGTGAAGTCATTTTTCTTAAGGGAGGGGGGGAAAGAAAGGGACAGAGAAAGAGAAGAAATTATCACTGCCACTGATGAGCATGCCATGTAAATAGGTACTCGATGAGTAATAGCAAATTTCATGTGGATTTACTTTTCGTAATGAACAAATTCAATAAATAAAAGTAAGAGAAGGAAAAGATGAAATTGGAGTTTTTTTTTTTTTTCCTTTTCTCTTCTTTTGAAAGTATAATTAGATCCATCCCAAAGTCTCGGCCTCTCAAACTTCATTACTTCCAGAAAGCAATGTTTTGAAAATCAGACTAGATCAACAAGTTCGATTGTCAATATCTGATTCAATGATTAACCTAAAATTTTAAATTGAATTAGTCAAATCTGATCAAGAATCGGCTCAACTGATAAAAATCAGGATGTTAAACTGGATTTCACTATTTTTTTTTATTTTTTGAAACAAATACTTCAAATTTATTCAAGATTTGTTAATACTAAAATGAATGAGAAATTACTAAACCTTTGAACGGTTGAAGACAAATCGGTTCCGGTCAGGACTCAGGACTCAAAAAACATTGCCAGGAAAAAAAGGAAAAGAAAGTTAGTGTGGATTTTCCATTTTTGGCGTCTTTTGAGAGGAGAATTTGGTTTTTCTTTTAAATACCTTAATAAATAGCTTAAAACATCACCTACTTAAACACCAGGACTACTTTCGCCAGCTGTGCTTAAATCCATCTTATACCAAATTATTAAAGTGGCTAATTATCAATTATATATATGACGTATTGGTAGTTGTGAGGAATCGAGGTCAACTTAATAGCTTAAAACTTGCAATTCCTTTGTGTATCACCGACATACTTGTATCCAGGGCGGAGCTAGCTATGTAGTTGAGGGTGCGCAATTATTTCCTCCTCGACTTTCAAAAAAAACACTCTTGATATAATGCAATATTTCATGTAAGGTTCACTGCTTGCTCTTAATATAATGCAGAATTTCGTGTAAGGTTCACTGCTTGCCCCCCTCCCCTAAGATAAAAGGATGGGGAAGCAAAACTATAATAATGCACTAGCATTTATTAGGAGAGAGGCAATACAAGAGCCATGCGTATCTTCAAATGAATATATTCCAAATTTTTAGGAAAAATTTATGGAATAACTAATCAATAAACACTTATATATATATATTAACCATCTCTCAAGTTCCCATGCATGTATATTGTGAAGTCTTGAATCTACTCCTAATTTCTACAGAAAAAATATACAATAACTAAACAGTAAGCCCCTATAATGCGTGAATTTCGTTTTAGTTTTTAAGAAAAAATTAGGAAACAACTAAATAGTGGAAACCGGAAACAAAGGAATCCTGGATTCCATTTCTTATTTACAGGCAAAAAAGGTTTAAAAGCAAGTAAATTGATTTTAAACTTATAGGAACCTATATAGGAAATTGACTTTAATACATAAAATTAAAATTTGTTAAAACCTTTTCTACCACAACTCTAGAAGAAGAATAACCAGCATGTTTTATCCTGAAAAATTCTCCACAAGTCACACAGGTTACTTTAAATAACTCAACGCATCTATTTATATTTATTTTACAATTAAAAGGGATGTTTTCAATAGTATTTACAGTGAAGCAATAATTCAGTGTTTTGTAAACATGAACACTCATCAAGTACAATTATGAATTTTACGTATTTACATCAAAATAATTTGTTATTTTATATTAAAATTCAATAACTATTACACTTAATGATAGATTTTTTTTTTTTAATATAATTGACAATTTTTTAAACAAAACATTACCCTGCCAACTTTGCACCAACAACAACAAATTGAAGTTACGTTTATGCTAAAAGGGCTTTAAGGGTGTCACCAACAACTAGAACACCTATAAATAGGCAGATGATATGATGGAATTAATTCCGTATCCCTTATTCTTTGGTTAAACAAATCTGTTGCGTATGGAGCATTTATAGTATATTCCATACATCGCAGATCTCGCAAATTCAATCAAGAATCGTCCCGGTTTTCAGACAGGTCAAGAAAGCGGTAAGAGGAGATCAGAGGGAGGCATGGTGGAGCCAAGCATGAAGGCTTCGACGTTAGGGTTCCTACTGGTGGTTTTCGCAATCGTCACGATGGCCATGGCCTCACCGGTTCATGGGCAAATTAACCCTGATGATCAAAGTCCGAAAGCGGTGGAACGTTGGTTCAAGAAGCTTGGGCATGCAAACCAAGAAAGGTTAACCAAGCTCCATTTCTATTTCCACGACATTCTTTCTGGGAGCAAGCCCACGGCTGTACAGGTGGCTCAGGCCAACGTCACTTCCAAATCACCCACGTTGTTCGGAGTAGTCAATGTAATGGATGATCCTTTGACTGCGGGACCAGAACCCGATTCGAGAATCGTCGGTTTTGCTCAAGGGTTTTATGCTTCATCCTCGCAGGAGGACGTAGGGCTGCTCATGACCCTTAATTTTGTTTTCACAGACGGTGCGTATAACGGCAGCACTCTCAGTATTCTTGGACGCAATCCTGTGTTCCACAAGTACCGAGAACTGCCGATACTCGGAGGTTCTGGTATTTTTCGGCTGGCACGGGGGATCGCCACTGCGAAGACGTATACCTTGAATGCCACTACAGGAGATGCTATTGTTGAGTACCATGTCATTGTTATGCATTATTGATCCCGATATGCAATTATGCGTGTGGTTTTATGTATTTGGTTTCTGACATTTGGTTTCCCCTAAACTACAGAGATACACATAATGTCGTGTAATTTGTGGAGATATTTGCTAATGTTTGCAGTGTTTTCTTGTATCTTTTCATGTGAAACTTTTTTTTAATTCATTATACTCTGCCATCTAGTAATGAGTAAAAATAAGTAAGTTCCAATTTTTATTTTTTTTTTTTACAACTCATTTGGCAAATCGGAATATAAGGGGATTGGGGTGGTTCAGGTTCCATTTAGGTACAATTGTTACATTTATTTTAAAATTTAATATCTATACCTATATTTACGATCCTATTCATATATTAAAATGCTATGTGCAGCTAAAATTTACTCAAAAAACAATAAAGCTAGACGAATGTATACCAAATTACGCAAATATTACAGAAGTACATTGTCCAAACCCCAAAGCCAGAATGTAGAAGCCTCTGCCGAATGGGATTCTTAGTTTTACAAGTACTTTAACGTGGACCCTCTGTTAAAATTGTAGGGCGATATCTGCGGAATACCAGAACTAAAATGACCCTTTGACGATAGGGACTTGAAGATGCAATAATTAAGTTAAAGGACCAAACTGAACGAAATGTTCTGATAGTAAGGCCCAGTTTGATAATTCAATTCAACATTTAAACTTAATGGATTAAGAGATTAACACATTCAGACGCGTTAATTTGATAACCAAAACTAGAACATCTGAATTAATTAAGTGGCACTAAACGTTTTAGGTAAAATTTGCTCCAAAAAAGAAGTGATAAGCTATTCACTTATCATTTAATGTGATATACATTCAAATGTATTAGATTTAATACTTAATCATCCAATCACATAAAGAATTCAAACTTCAGATTTCAAATTTCAACGTTTAGTTTTCAGATTTCAATTTTATCAAACGCACCCTAAGACTCCTCTATGTCTTTGGTTTTTTCTCAATAAAATTTTTTCCCGCAAGAGATAGATATACGACTTAATTTGGTTCAGAGAAGGAAAATCAAGGCACTCTAATTGGCTGGCATATCATTTCTCAAACCCAAAGCTAGCTAGCTCTCAAGTTTAACAGTTTTTCTAGCGGGTTCTCTTGTTAAGACATTTAAAATTAATCTAACTTACCATGTATATGTACATACTAACAATTATTATATTCCCTTACATTTATATACTTTCTCTATTTAATCTTATTAACCCTCTCTTGTATTTATTTACTTTCGTTAATTAATCTTATATTTGTAAAAATATGACACCTGAAATATATTTATGAAGTGGTATATGGGCACCCCTTAGCCGGACCATAAGTTTAATGCTATGACTTTCGCTTATTTCTTATTGTAGCCATGCGATTTTATATAATAGGCTGCTGCAGCCGGGTAGTAAGTATAATGCTATGACTTTCTCTTATTTTTTTTATAGCCATGCGATTTTATATAATAGGCTGCTGCTGGGGTAGAAGGGGTAGTCTAACGGAAGCCTAGGATGTGTTCTAAAGAGTTAGTTGGAAACGATGTCAACAACCCATAACGTGCATTTTGTTTATTTGATACAACTTGAAAAGTTCAAAACAGTTTGCTTGCCCTATGGAGTAATGGAAAACATTTGAATACTCCATTTGGTGGGTAGCACCGGGGATGATTGGTGAGGTTGTATCGGTTTACTTGGAACTCGGAAGTACATACATATATATGTTTTAGAAAAGATTAATACTTGTGTGGACTTCTTTAAATTATTGAGACATTTATTATAAGCTTTAGAAATTCAAATCATAGGAGGGAGACAACCTTGCGTACAGATCTTCTCTTTTGATTTTTTTTTTTTTTTTTAAAGTTACTTGTTTCCATTCCATACATCACAAGAGATGAGGTGAGATCATGAGATTAGTTGTACCCGCCATTTTCGTTTTAGTCAACTATCGCAATTTCTGGGCATACACTACATTAATAGTACCATATGGCTGCCCTCCTCCTTACCTTAGTAACAAAATTGATATAGGTAGTAAGACCGAGCAGGAGAAGAGAAATCATCAGTTGGGCTTGGAGGAGGCCATTGTAGACGGACAAGTTTATCAGCATGACGACGAAGAAGATGACAGTAGTGGTTGCAATGCTCTGGTGGGCGGTAATGTTGGGCGTGTCAATGCCATTGGCTCATGGCAGCATTGATCAAAGTCCTGAAGCCGTGGAGGAATGGTTCAAGAAGCTTCCTCATGCAAAGGAGAAGCTGACAAAGCTTCACTTCTACTTGCACGACAATATAACTGCCCAGAACCCCACGGCTGTTCAAGTGGCTCAAGCCAATATTACTAGTAAATCACCAACACTGTTTGGTGCAACTTTCGTCCTCGATGACCCTCTGACCTTGGGGCCGGACCCCAATTCCAAGATCATCGGTCGTGCCCAGGGTATATATAGCTCGGTATCGAAAGAGGAAACTTCACTCATTCTGACACTGAATCTGGTATTCACCCAAGGCAAGTTTAAAGGTAGCACCCTTAGCCTTCTGGGCAGCGATCCCATATTGCACCAGTACAGGGAGATGCCAATACTGGGTGGTACTGGGGTTTTCCGATTGGCCCGCGGAATAGCTACGGCACAAACCTATACTTTCAATGCTACAACCCTTAATGCCATCGTTGAGTACCACGTTCTCGTTATACATTACTGACTTTGATGGCATTCTTTTGTTCCTCCTATCTTCCTTGTACTACTTTTTCTTTTAAGTTCCATGCTGTTCTCTACTTTCTTTGTCATATACTTACACTTTTTCGTTTTTCCTCCTTTCTTTTCCCCTAGTTTTTCCTTTCTAATTTTCGTTGCCCCCCCCCCCCCTCTCTTTTTCTCTCTTCTCTAGAAGTATTAGTCGTTCTTTCCTTTTTTCTGCCTTCATTGTTTGTTACTGTATTACTTTTAAACTATTTGTATAAAAATACTTGTTATTGTGTTTTCATTCTGTTTTCCTCCGCATACTGTAAGGAGGACATTACGTCATCTAGATTCGTCAGTTGGGTTCAGACACCCCGTTAGAAAAGAGTCAGCCCCCAACAAGTCATCTCTCTTGCTGTCTAGCGCCCACCCATTGCAACTTCTCTCGCCTTCTTTTCTACATCATGGGCTCATGACGTACGTTAAAACCATCGTGCCTCCTCAGCTGAATCCTATTTCAATTTAGTCGGTGTAATCTTTAAAATATTTGGTGTAAATTCACATTATTTTATACATTCGTGAATATACTCTAACTTAATTTGTATAAATTGATACATTTCAAGGTTATATCAAAATTATACGAATAAGAATTACATCAACTGGATAGGCCCCAAACTCCAACGCATCTGTAGCCCATTTATTAAGGGGGCACAAGGTCCAAACGGCTGTCAGGAAAATCCTTTGTATCGATTTTGTGCAAAATACATACGATATAACTCTATTTGCACATGGTATAAATTACTTTTAACATGGTGTGAAAAACAATGTACAATATGTAATCTCAACCTTATATTTTTTTTAAGCCAAATCTTCACCATAAACCTTAACAAACGGATGCATCCGTTCCTGCCCCTGCTCCTTACTAAGGTGTAGGAGTGAAAACAGCTGCTGACACCATCTCGAATGCGACTACAGCAAATGCATACCGAAATTATGAGCCGTCAAATACTTGTAATTTATTCTCAACGAGTCCTACGCAAACGTATTAGGTTATAGATGAATAGGATTCTGTCTTCCCCTACGAAACTTAGGGTAACAGGATTACATAACTACAGTCTATAAGCCACATTCTTGGATAAACATGATGACCGTAATACAGCAATCTTAACCCCAAGGGAGAACTTGAACCTATTATATTTAGTAAAGCCACAACCTGGCATGAAGTTGTATTATTACACCCCCAGAATGATTTTAAAAACGAGGCTAGAAATAGTAAACTACCGAAAGACAATCTAGGGCCTAATTTACATGCTCGAAGGAGTTCAGGATAATAAAAAAGACTGCCTAACCGGCCATCACAGTGGTCATGCTCACGTCTTCATCATGCAATGGCCAAATCTTACCGAATTAATGCTGGTGTAGCTCGTTATACAAGTCCTAAGTTCTTGTTTACCTTGTGGACAAAATATGAATCTGCAACATCTAAGTATTGTCAGAGAATAATTTCAGCAAAAAGCTAACTAAACTTAATAGAAAAGTGCTCACCCAATATATTTGTATATATATATAAGAAAGAAAGGAAGAAGAAGAAAAACTACTGGAAAAGCAAAAATGTGAAAAGAGCAAAATATAAGAATGACTTCCCTGCAAAAGGCACAAGGATATGGAGTAAACGCAAAAGCAAACAGCAAAGTCTCCTACCATTCATAGAAAGCAAATGTTCAACAGATTCTTTAGAACTCATGCCACTTTGATTGCAAAGTAGAGGTAGGTTAATCTTCCTACAAATTGCAGGAATAACTAATTACGAGATTCTCTCACCACATTAGATGCCCACCACAAATAGAGTAAAACATTGGTACAAACTGTAGAAATAGGAAGCTATGTGATCAATCTACAAGTCTAGATGAAGGAAGCAAGCAGAAAAATATCAATGGAAATCAGCAACATTCAAAAGCTGCAAAATGCAACATGTCCAAGTCAAAGGGAACAGCTCCAATGGTATTCACTGCTCTTAAAACCAGGCCAACATCTTCCTGGGTGTGTAGAGCCAGTCAAGCGATAGTCTTTTAGAAATATAAGCAGTTACCATTTTGTCTCAGTCCATACTCTATGCCCCAAGACCCACCTTCAACGAGGGTCATTCTTCTGTTCTGAAACTAGATAAAACAAAAGTTTCAGTATGAAATTCTTCTTTAAGTTCTCCTTAGTCTTTAATTTAAGTTTCAAGTTTTAACTTCTGCAATCTTCCAACTAATCCAGCTATGCAACTAACGAAAACAAGGAACCTGTAAGCTTTTCAATTTTGTAGCTTGTTTACACTTAAGCACTCATGACAATGACGCTATGCACAAATTTGGGTCTGTATTCTATTATGAGTAAAACTTCCGTAAAGCTTAACTTTTGGCAAAAAAATTTTCCTGACACTCAGTTTTTCACAGGTTTTGCTAATGGAACTTCACATTGAAATTGGCTGTACACTGTTCAACATGTTTCTGTAGGTCAGCTTATTTTAGTAGCAAGAGATACATTGTCAACAACTGCAATGTTGACTGGATGTTTAACATGCTATACAAAAAACTGACATGAACAAAGACACATAAAATAAGAGTAGCACGATCTAACAACGTATATACATCAAAGATATCGTAAACAAGAGGCCTTCTACATCACAAAGATAAATATACACATCAATTCAAGCAATTAGCTAAATATTGTTAGGACTGGCCGAGTGTTGTATTGGGGGTTGTGCAGGTGAAAAGCAGATTGAGAGATGTCCTGCCTTGCATTTCCTCCTATCCCCAAAAGAATACACAAAGACATCCACCGATAGAAAGAAACAAGGAACTAGCGGGTATGTGAACTGAAATTCAGTTAATATTACAGTCTGCCATAAACCATCTCAGAACTACCAAAGAAAGTTTCAGGGAAGTGCCATATTGGCTAAACCATCCAACATGATGTTGTACATTGTACACCAGACTGCACCAAATAAGGAGAGCAGCTCCAATGCCAAGGAATACAAGACATAATTATGCACCACAGCATTAGTTCATCCCAAAAGAATTAGATTGCTTACACTGTATATCTATAAGAAATGAAGCAAGAGAGAAAGATCTCCATGACCAAAAATCACAAGCTTTAATAAAAAATAAGGAAACCAGCATTTACAAAATAAAAATGATATTAATTTAATCAAAAATGCAAATGCAAGTGTCAATTTCCACAGAGCAAAGTACTTCTGCAATTAATTATGAAGCAATTGGTCCAGACTGCAGTTCAATATATAAGAAAACAAGATGCTCACCCCATGTAAAAACCTTACAAGAAACAAAAATAACTCACATTCTATGCTCATCACAATGTCATGGCCACCTTAGAGTTATCCGCCACAACCGATGGCTGATTCAAAATAAAGCATTGACTTTCATAGTTATCCATACTGTACTGGTTGATAATAAGAAAGCAGCTTTCTGACAAGAGGAACAAAGCTAATCAAGACTATCTGAAGATGGTCTGAGCTGTTCACACGGATACTGACTTGCCCGGATCCCCTGTTATTAACATTAACCCGACCAATTAAGTTTGAAGTTCGCCCAACAGGGATCTGGCTCTGCAAATTGCATCCAATAGCAAGATCCCCATGCCAATCCATGACAGAGAGGCCAAGGGTTGTCAGGAAACGGCCAAGCGGATGATCCTTGTCCCTCAGTGTTGCTTCCAAACTTCCACCATACGCAACATCACCACGGCCCATTATGGCACCAGCAGAGACAACCAACTGACCTTGCTTATTAATGATCAATTTGTCCTCAACTTTAAATCCACCAGTCAAAATATCACCTAAGAGAGTTACCGAGAAACCAGCTACTGCCTTATTCTTCCTCCAATTGCTAAACCTTGTCTCACTTCGTAGTGTATATGCAATATCCTTCCCCACCGACTGCAAGTCAAACCCTACAGAAGTTGCTTTCCCTTCCCCATGCTTGACTGTACTGGCTACCTCCATTTGGAGACTGGTGTCCTTTTTATCCTTTGAAATTTGCCCAGAGAAAGATATTGGTAGCTTCTCCTTAACCACAAAAAGTCTCTCCGCATTTATTCCCTCATAACCAACATCATGGTCCCAACCATTAGGTTCTAGGACAGGCCTCACAAGCCACTGGTTCGTCGAATCAAGATAACGGTACCGATGAGTTGGATTATCTGAATCAAAAGAAGCAGGTAGTGCCAAGTCTGGCATAGGCACTGGAACAGATGCTGCACCACCACTCTCTTCTTCTACATTTTCTCTGTATTCAGTTGGAATATCATTTGCTGCAGCTTGCATTTTCTTCATCATCTTTCGACGCTTCTTCTCTTCCATCAACTGCTTTTTCATGAAAAGCCTTTCCCGGTATTCAAGTTCATCATAATATGCCTTCCTCTGAGCTCTCGGAAGCTTTGCCAACTGGGCCTTGGTCAATCCTTTGAATGGTGGCAATTGATCATATTCTGATTCATCCTCAGAGTCTGATGACTCGTCTAAGTCATCGTCTAAACTGTCATTATCATCACCAAACTGCTCCACTGGCAGCTTTACAGGTGGTCTTGATTGAAGAAGGGAAGAAAGCAAGAAAGGTAGAGGTGGTGATCTTGTTCGAGGGGCAAAAGGCTTTCCAGGTGGACTATCTTGCAACTTCAAAAGGGTATTTGCTTCAGCCAAAATTTTTGATGCGAAGGACAACAGTAACAAGTGAGGCTTCCAAACCTGACCGTTTGGTAACACTCTTTGCCCAGCTCGGTTAGTCCTGCATGCTGAGTGGTTCTCCACCAAAGAAACAGGATTCATAAGGCGCATATCTCCAGCAGCCTGGCGAATTGCTTGCTGGACAACATGAGAACGCTGAGTTACAAACATATCATAACTTGTGGTAGTACCATTGGGGCCTTCGGGAGGAGCAGATGCAGCATGAGTCAAAACAACTATAGCATTAAACCATATTGATGGTCCAAAAATTTCAGTAATTGTCTGCAGTAGTGGCATGTCACTAAATTCCCTGCTTGGCATGTCCAATCTGTCAAGATACAAAATGATATCAGGGGGTGTTCTCTTAATATACTGTTTGACTGACTGGAGGACTTTCTCATTCTTGCGTTGGTCTGACCACGAAGGCAGCAGGCCCGGAGTGTCAATAACCCGTACCTTGATCCCCTGTACGGTGCCTACAACATCCTGAACCTTCTTTGTTCCCAACTGAAAAGCATCAGTACCAAACTTAATTTCATCAAATATAGAATTGATGGTTGCACTCTTACCAACCCCTGTTTTTCCAAGAACCATTATCGTGCAGGAGAAATCCAAAGGCTCCTGACCAGCAGCCTCAAGCTGCTCCGCCATAGCACTTGCACGATCAAAGCTAAAGGCAGCAACCCGACTCCCATTTCTACCCCGTAGCTGTTCAGCCAATCCTAGTCTGTACAAGACCTGGGCGACAACAACATTATGTGGAGTCTGCCCGAGTCTATGAGCAAGACGCAAAAATTTTACTCGTATCATCTGAAGTTTTTCACGAGTCTCATCAGTTTCGTCAGCCTCCCCACTTGTTGGCTCTTCAACTAGCTGATTCTGCACTGGGGAAACCGTTCCATTCACCCGAGGCTGCTGTGCAACACGGGGAGCAGGCTCCAAAAGTGGAGCAGCACGCCCAAGACCAGCAGGACGAGGTGGCACAGGAGCAGAAGTTGCAGACCCCAAAGAGGATGATGGAATATCAGCTGCTGGTTTGACTTGCTGTTCTCTGGTCCCCAAGGGAAAATGTCCGAGTCCAGCAGGATGAGGAGCCGTCGAGGATCTAGCTGTAGCCGAAGCATTCGCTGCAGGTCTTACATCCTCATCTTCATTTTGCATAATAGATTGGTTCATTTCCACGTATTCCTCATCTTTATGTTTCTTTTCAGGCTCTTTAAGTGCAGATTCAGAGACTTTAGCATTCAGGTCCACAAGACCATGCTGAGAACCACCAGAACTTTCTGCCACAAAATCAGCACTCCTCTGCAGAATGGCTTGATTAGTTACCTTATGCTCATCTTTATTTTCAGGTTCTTCAAGCATAGCTTCATGATTATCAACAGTTGTCTCTGGGAGCTGTGACTTAGTTCCCTCCAAGCTTTCTGCTAGCAAGCCAGCTGAACTAACACCAAGCTTCTCAGATTTTTCTACCGCGGAATCTTCTGAAGGAAATGACCTTTCAAACTCACTGTTTTCTGCCTTTTCCTCGAAAGGTGGCTGCAAATCATTTTGCTGTCTCGGACTTCTTTCTTGATGTTCAGTAGCCGAAACACTATGAGTTAGAGCAACCTCATGCGGTTTGTCATCAAAATCCTGATTCCCTTTTGCCATACTGGTTGGAATGCCATCCTGCTCTTCAGCTGAATGATTCAGAGGCTCGGAGGACAGGCCAGGTGAAGCATTTTCGAGCTGTTTAAACTTGTCATTTTGACATCCGGCTATCATAACACCATGACTTTCATTCTCTTCTGAATCCTTATTATTTTGACGAAAAATGTCCCCATTGGATTCGACCTCTGACAACAAACCAGTATTACCTCCTTTGACTTCATTAGCATTTTGAGTTCCCAATGGTTCATGGCCGTGGTCCCCTTGCTGGTCAGTTGTGACATCAGCCACGGTATCACGAGACGGTGTTTCATCAAAGTGTAAATGATCGCTGTTCTGAAGCTCTACAGAAACAGGACCCCACTTTTCATTGTCCCCCGTCCCATTTGATTTTTCGTCCAAATCTCCATCAGGGCTGGTTCTCTGCTCGCTCAGCAGACCTTCTTCACTCGGTTCATTCTTTCGATCATCACTTGGAACCCCAATTGCCTCCTCGAACTTCTCAGCCTCATCTCCTGCATCCAAGCCCTCAAGATTCTCATCGTTCCCACCATCGCTGACCACTCTCTTCTCAAAACCAACTCGCAGTGTATCTCCAGCAATAGCCTCCTCATACACTTCATCATCCCCCTCGGACTCCTTCAGCTCATTTGACTCCACCATGGGCATTTCCTCCACTGTAGAACCCCTAACCTCCTCTTCCACGCCCTTCCTCTCTCCCAACTGAGCCCCATCAACAACACCAACCCCATTCTCCATGCCTACCCTATCTCAGTAACCCTAATTTCACTGAAACACATATTCAAATCCATAATCAGGGGAGAAAAAACAAAACCTAAGTCATAAAACTTACGAAAATCAAAGAACATAACAAAAAACCTAATCTAAAATATACACAAACATTTTCAATTGTGCAACAAGTAATTACTCGATTGGATCTAAATTTGCCTAGAAATTTTTCCATTACGGTCTTCCGCAGGATAATTAGGGACTCGACAAAATGACAAAAACAGTTCGAAAGGACACAGATAATAGAGTAAAGAAGTGGATTGGAAATAAGAGAGAAGCACTTACCAGACTACTTGGAGGGAGTGGAGAGAGTGGGAGGGACGGGCAGAGGGGTTTTGATGCAGTAGAAAATTCAGGAAAGGAAAAAAAATGAATAATTGGAAAAGGGGATCTTCTTCTTAGTTCTGGGCTCAGTAGGAGTAGGCAGCTGAGAAAGCTGATTGAGGGGAAAGAAGAGCGACGGAAAAGGGGTGCGGGGGTTGAAATTGAGGATAAGAGATGATCGACGGATGAGGGAATTTAGGTGCGAGATCTGACGGTGATTAGGTGGTGCCTCGGTCTCATCGTGAAATTTTGCCCTTTAATCGTGGTGACGTCAGACGTAAAGGTGGAAGGTGTGAGTTGTTTTTACGAGGAGAAAGTAGATGAATCCGTCTCGCCTATCACGTGCGCTCGATGGATCACCCATGCTTACTGGCCGTTGATCATCATCATGATTCTGAAATGGAAGGATGATTTAAAAAGAATTAGAAGAAAAAAAAAGATATCTATAAAATAAAATGATTAAAATTTACAAATCATTTCTGTATCCAAATGCCTCCGGTGAATTTTATCGGGGTTAAGGAAAATGGAAATTATGATTGTCATCATAATAATAGCTACGCGTGGGATCCATATATTAGTCGAGATTCCTCTCAATTTCGTCAGGGGTCATATTGTGAAACATCAATGACAATAGTTCCTCATTATCTGTGTACACACACAATGGAATTCATCCAATCCTTAGTGCTGTGATGCACAGCTTTCTTTCCAAAGAAGGTAGTCCAACTATGTACAGTTTCATATGAGCTTAATATGGAGGAAAAAATTCAACTTAATAAAACATTGTAGGAAAAATCAATGTAATACTACATGTTTTTTTATTAGATTAACTTTTTATATACGGATAGTGTAACGATTTTTTTACACTACCAACTTTGGATACATGTCACATGTGCATGATTTGAATTTTAAATTTAAATTTGTATTATGTGATATAATACAAATCTATCAGTGTAAAAAAATTTATACACTGACAATATATAAAAAAATTATCCTTTTTTATCATATCAAACCTCAACACATACAGCCTTAGTTAACCCTCTTATGCTGTGGCTTTAGTTATAGTGTATAAAAAAATTATCCGTTTTTATTATATCAAACCCCAACACATACGGCCTTAGTTCACCCTCTTATGCTGCAAGTGTCTACCAAACTCGCTGAAATAAATGATACTTTGGGGTTTTGTACGCTTAAGTCATGCAAAAACAACATCTAGTTTGAGAGTTAAGCAGAGAGAGGAAAGAAAGAAGAGAAATGATAAGTCGTGAAGAGGGAAAAAAGGAATAACATATATACATATATTTCTTAATTTGATTGGAAGCTCGTGACTAATTTGAAAACTATAGAAAAAAAAAAAAAGAAGAAGAAGAAGAAGAAGAAGAAGAACAGAAAACTTAAGTAAAAAAGCGAAATAAGATAGGAGAGACTCTGGGAGTTTTTGTTGGAAAATGTTGATCTTTTATTAAAGCGTCCATCTTACCGTTTTTCTAAATTATGTTTAAAGGACAAATGTGGCGCTTCATAACTTGTTGTAAAAGTGGTTAATTTTTTCTTCCAATTCATCCCTTTTCTGGTATAAAAATACTAAAGGGGTGTTTGGTAAATAGGTTTCAATTCCCACTACGGATTTCAAATTCAATTATACCCATATAAAATGTTTGGTTGGGGTCAATGGGAATAAATTAATGGGAATGATAGGCCTGTTCTATGAGTTTTTTGATTAACCACTTGTTACTAGGGAATCATCTTAGTTGCCCATCTTATTCTTTTTAAATCATATTAATTACCCTTTTATTCTCATTAAATGCAAAAATAAGAAAATAAAATGCTACTGTTTCAACAAATGAAAACAAAAAGAAAAGAAAAAAAGAAACAATGAAAAAGAAAAATAATAAATTATAAAATTCATTCCACATTCACAAACACACTGTGAGTTTTCATCAAAACTCATTATTATTGACTACTCTATGATACCGATAATGATAGTGATAGTAGAATTTGAACCAAACGGCTCCTAAATCATCTTAATTACCCTTTTATTCTCATTAAATGCAAAAATAAGAAAATAAAATGCTACTGTTTCAACAAATGGAAAGAAAAAGAAAAGAAAAAATGAAACAATAAAAATGAAAAATAATAAATTATAAAATCTATTCCACATTAACAAACACACTGTGAGTTTTCATCAAAACCCATTATCATTGACCATTCTATGATACCGATAGTGATAGTGGAATTCGAACCAAACGGGTCTTAAGTTTTGGAAGAGGAATAGAATCCTTCTATCTCCTTCCTCTCCCTTAAGAACTTGTAAGCAAATAATTTCCAAATCTACCTCCCCATATCCTTCTCCTTTTTTCTTTATAACCAAACACACTGTTACAAATAAAAGGGAATGATTCTAGGCCTATTGGTTGTCATGATTTTATTATTTAATATTTTACGCATAAAGTTGCTATTTTGAAGTATTTTTCCATTTTACTCAACTTTTTGGAGAGGAATTCTTTAACCTAATATCTTATTCCATTTGTTTCCATTTTCTTTTGGTTTCTTCATACCTAAAGCTCTCAAACAATGTAAAAACAAGTTTCTCTTATGTTCTCTTCTTTCCTCTTCAAGTATCAACTCCCTTACCGAGCCTAAGAATGTGAATTGGAAAATTATGTCAGTCTGTAAAAACATAAGCTACTACAGTTGTTCTATTCAAATACCGTGGTGATAACCATGACTGTGAATTAGAATAAGATTATGCAATGACGGTGTCCTCTTAAGTGGAGGGAGAAGGGATGTAGCAAGCAAGTTTCAATAACATCTTAAATTGCAAATTCTCTTTTCATCTGCAACTTTTGTTGTATAACATTTTCTTTCGTAAATTGAGCATGGTAGCAGAATTTAAGAGCTACTTGGCCGACATGCTTATAATTGTTTACGTCATGATTCATGAGCCGAAAGTTTTCCATTTTTCTTATTATAAAAAAAAAAAAAAAAAAAGCTGCATGTAACACATCTTATAGCATCGATATTTTTTAGGCCATTTGACAAACAAATCACATATGTGTGTATATAAAATAAAGTCGCATTCTAATATTTATCTGCAATACTTTCTCTTTGATACACGGCTCTCAAATTAAACAATTTTTTGCAACGCGTTTTTTAGCAGATTACACACTTTTATTTACTTTCTATCTGCTTACCCCAACCTGTCTCATTTTTTATGTTTATTTTTCATTTATTCTAATTGTGGATAAGCTTATACTGTCGATAGGGCTTATCTCTCCACTTTGTTTTTAAAATATTTTATCATCCGAGTACTCTCGATCCAATTTGTACTTGAAATTGGCAAAACTCGCAACATTGATGAGTTATCATCTACTTTTGTTTCTATTTCAAAATCTATCAAAACGTTACAAGCCTACTATGTGGTGCATTAAGATGGCTTGATGAGGGTAAGGGGTTGATTTGGTGCCACGATGGGTAGTGGCGCATCATCTGTGGTGCCTATTTATTTTTTAATTAATATTCAATAACGATTGTGTCTTAAATCTTTTACTAGCATACCATGGAGGACAAGCGTTATCTATCATATATGTATTGTATGACAGGTTTTTAAATTGGTTAAATCATAAGTTTTCTAACTTTCTATTCTTTTTTTTACAGAATTTTGAATTTTTTTAATTATCAAGTATCCATTCATGCCTTTTGAAATTCAGATGTAAGAAGTTGCATCATAAATGTAGGAATTTGGATAAAGTTTATTCATGAGAGGATAAATTAAAATAAAACATCATAAGTCTTATTAAAAGTTAAATGAATAAATAACAATATCTTACTGTTTAACTCAGTAATGCAAACTAAAATGATAAACTACACAAAAAATAATATTCACTGATCATGGATTTAAAAAATCAATAGTAGTACTAGTTCTGAAAGTTGTGAAATCACTAAAGTAACAACAAAGTTCTACTAGCACTTCAAAATGGAAATATTATTTAAAATACTTATATTTGATAAATAATATAATAACAACAGCATCAGTCCTAACAAAAATAAAAAGTAAGTAACAATATAATTTAAGAAAAATATACAGTATATTTATCCGTAAACTATATCTACTCAATTGATATATATTTGATCGAAATTTTGGTCTAATTATGTTTAAATTATAGCGTAAAATCCAATCACTAAGAATAATCATAAGTATTATTGATTATTTTATATATTTTTCTTTATTTTCTTCAATCTAAATGTGTAATACTACTATGTCATTTTTAGAAAAAATGACTAAATCTTTTTTTTTTTTGGGCAATTGTTGGAGGTATTATAAGATATTATCAGTTTTTTATTTGCATTTTGACATGCCAATAATTACATGTATTGTGATTAATTATTGGTTTTACATAGTTTCATATTATGGGAGGTAAAACCAAATATATTCTAAAAGTTATGGGTTCTTTGTTCTCTTTTGTTTCGAATTATATATTTCAATTTGGATGATGAATATGAAATCAACTATAAACATTTTCAAAAAGAATAGTTGTCAACATTCAATCCAAATTTATACTATAAATAACTATATTGGTGTTTTTATTTTTAAAATATACAAGTAAATATATTTTAAGAGTTTAAAAGTATACTGGGAGTTACAAAAGCTTTTTTCTTTTTCTTTAAATATTAAGTTTCTAATTTGAAGGTTGGAATATAAACACTTCTGACCTCAATTAAATTACATACTCAAACTCATATTTGTTGATGGTCAATCAAAGTAAATAGGTTATCATTTATAATTATAAATAGTTGAAAAGTATAGTATAATAGGAGATAAATATGTTATAAAACTAGGTCAAAATGAGGACAATTTGATGAGAATATGATAGGATAAAAAAAAAAAGATAGGATTTAAAGGGGGGGAGGATTGCAAAAATGTGGAAATGTTGGGTCAAAGAGGTAAGGAATAAGGGATGGTGAAAATGAGGGAGTTGTGAGGTGGGAGAAGTAACTTGAAGAGGTGGTGGAGGTATAATATCATGTTTGGTGTACTTCTGATATTTCTTTAAATATTTTTATAATCATTTCTTATATGTTTTAGTATATTTTAAGACTTTAGACGAGACACGTAAATAGAATATAAATTAGATTCTAAAATAATAATCTTTTATTTTTAAATTATTTTTTATGTAATTATTGCAAATATTTTATTAATTATTATTATTTCTATTTTAAATATATGCACGGGTCAGAATTCTAGTATAAAGTATGCGATATGGGTATTACAATTTTAAGAATAACACGAGACATATAACTTTTAATCTTACGTTTTGATACACTAGTACTTTATTTAAACGATGCCTTTAATGACAACTATCCAAGCCTATATATAAATGGTGTGTATTAAGTGAAATGTGAGTGTACATTTCGTGCAAGTCAACAATTTAGTTGTATTGACTCATTTAAATCTACTCGTCTATAAGTGAATTTGGTATGTAATGTGTTTTGAATGAGTAGCTCAATTAAGTCCATGCAATTGGTCAACAGTGAGTTGACTTGTCTCATTGTTCAAAAATAATTATATATTCAAATTCAATTTTTGGTGAATGTTAATGGGATATTTTAAATTTGTTACTACTATAATCATAATAAAATAAAATATCATTATTTATTATCAAACATTCTGCAAGAGAGAGAGAGTGAGAGAGTAAAGTTTCAAGCATATCATAAATGGTTAACTGGGTATCCACATTCATTTATTAAATTTGTATAAATAGATTGACCTATTTTAATCAATTTATTAAATTGGTATACATGAATTAACTATTAATCTAACGGTTTCGACTAACAGGTGTCCCCACTCATTAAAATATATTTCAAATATAATTTATTGGAAGTGCAACATTAATTAAGGAAAGTAAATAAATGCAATGGAGGGTATGTAATATTAGATAGAGAGAGTATATAAATGCAATAGAGGATAATAATTGTTAGTATGTGTATACATATGATACTAGAATTCTCACCCGTGCTATGCACGGGTTTATATTTTAAATAATAATAATAATTAATAAATTATTTGTAATAGTTATATAAAAAATAAAAATCAAAAGTTTATTATTTTAGCTAATTTATATTCTATTTTATGTGTCTTATCTAAAACCTTAGAGTATATTAAAACATGTAGGAAATGTTTATAAAAATATTTAAAGAAATATTAAAAGCACACCAAACATAATATTATATCTCACCACCTCTTCAAACCACTTCTCTCGTCTCACAATTGCCCTATTTCTCACATATTTGATCCAATTTTTCCACACTCATGTACCTTTTCCTCCACTCCTAAATTCTACACATTCTTTATCCTACCATATTCTCACCCAATTGTCCTCCATTTAACATAATTTTGTAACATATTTATCCCCTATTCCACTATACTTTTCAACTATTTATAATTGCAAATGATAGCCTATTTACTTTGGTTATAATTGTAAATGATAACCTATTTACTTTGATTGACCTGTCAACAAATATTTGTTTGGATATGTAATTTAATTAGGTTCAAAAGTATTTATATTCCAACATTCAGATTAGAAAGTTAATATTTAAAGAAAGAGAACAAACTTTCATAACTTTTAGTACAGTTTTAAACTTTTAAAATATACTTATTTTTATATTTTTAAAATAAAAACACCAGGTGTAGTTATTTACACTACAAATTTGAATTCAATATTGACAAATTTTCTTTTGAAAATGTTTTTAGTTAATTTCATATTCATCCTCCAAATCGAGAGATATCTGAAACAAAATGGAAAAAAGAACTCATAATCCATAATATTTAGAATATATTTAATTTTACATCCCACAATGTGAAACAATATAAAACTAAGAATTAATCACAATACATGTAATTATTGGCATCTCAAGATACAAATAAAAAACTGATAATATTTTATAATACCTTCAATAATTACCAAAAAAAAGATTTAGTCAATTTTCTAAAAATGACATAGTAGTATAGACATATTTACATTGAAGAAAATAACAAAAATATATAAAATAATTAACAATATTATTCTTAGTGGTTGGATTTTATACTATTGTTTAAACCTAATTAGAGTAAAATTTAGATCAGATATATGTTAATTGAGTAGAAATAGTTTACGGATAAGTGTGCTATATATGTCTCTTAAACTATATTGTTACTTACTTTTTATTTTTTATAGGACTGTTGTTGTTGTTATTATTATTATTATTATTTATCAAACATAAAATTTTAAATAATAATTTCCATTTTGAAACACCAGTAGGACTTTGTAGTTAATTTAGTGATTTCATAACTTTCAGAATTAATACTACTATTGTTTTTTTTTTAATCTATGACAATTGAATATTATTTTTTATGTAGCTTATCCTTTTAGTTAGCATTTGAGTTAAACAGTAAAATATTGTTATTTATTCTTTGAACTTTTAATAGGACTAGTGATGTTTTATTTTAATTTACCCTCATATGAATAAATTTTATCCAAATTCCTATGTTCATGATGTCACTTCTTGCATTTGAAATTCAAAAGGTATGGATGGATATTTGATCATTAAAAAAATTTAAAATTCTATAAAAAAAGAATGGGAAGGTAGAAGGCTTCTCATTTAACCAATCTGAAACCTTATCTGCAGTACATATATGATAGATAGATAGATAGATAGATAGATAGATAGATAGATGTTAAGTGAATTTTAGATATCTTAATGACCGATGCACATCCATTAGACAAATTCCTAACATAATATGACTTATCTAAGCCCATCCAAGTTACGTATTTTGGACCCATCCAACTTATCCATTTTAGCGCCTCTTACCCCGATGGAACATGTTGTGGCCAACACACTGCTCAGTCTGATTGATTTGTGAGAAAAAGGTCTCTGGTCATCAACAATTGGTTTCATGCTGGACCGATTGACTGGTCAATTGATTAGGGCTTGTTTGGATTTTCATTCTTTCTTAAATTTTGTGCTTTTCCTACATAGGTTATATTTCACGGATTAAAAAAAAAAATGCTGTAGTATTTCTTTTAAAAAATTATCTCAAATCAAAATAATAGTTCAGTCTACAATTTCAAAAAATGTATAAAAGCATTTCATCAAAATTCAAAATTAATTATTACCTAATTTACTATCTTCTTGTATTATCTATACCAAAGTTTTTAGAGCAATTTCGTACCAAAAAATTTGGATTTTTTTAATAAAATATGAACATCCCTAACTGGACGAGAACTAGAATGTTTATGTTTGCAAACTAAATACTGTGTCACTTTTCATGTTATGATGCCCGTGAGATAGAAAAAATTTAAAAAGATGAAACGATAACTAGAAAAATGTATTTATAAATGCTTTGATAAATAATTTACTGTCCAAACAAGCCCGTGTACGTCAATTTCACACGGAACATATGAATAATAATTAATAGTGTACAAGGCAAAAAAGTTTCTGTATAATAGGTAAAACTTTGGGCCAGGGAAAATGGAGAACCGAAAGTAGAAACAGGAAAAGGATGTGCAAATTCATGACTTTGCATTGACGCTTTTGACAGCTAGAGTCACAGTGTCACGCAGACCCGCCCTGTACTGCTGGGTGCGGTGATGAGACAGTAACAGCCCGTAGCTGAATGAAAAGGACAAACGACTTAACCTGATGACCAAATCTATCCTCAACGAATTGCACAGAACGAGCACAGTAACGTCAATTCACATTTTACATGACGAAAATACCCCACAGAACTCCGTCAAACTTTATCACCACCTCCGTCCAGATGTACTCCCCCTCGGCCTCTCTGTCCTATCTGAAACTCCCCAGATCATATGGTCAAAGAAAAGTCACAGGCAACTCCCCAACCGTCGGATTTCCTCGAGACTTGCAAGCCGTCGCTTTGATTCCCAGAGGGAGAGTCCCCACAAAATAATACTCGTCGATTTCCGATACTATTTCTAGGATGATGTGGCACCATCTTTTCATGCTTATCGAATTCTTTTTTGCATAAATAACGAGCCCACGAGAAATATCCCACCCGACAACTCAGAGAGAGAGAGAGAGAGGGAGAGGGAGAGGGAGAGTGAGCGAGTGAGGGAGCTCAAAAAGATCCAGCTTGAGAGAGAGAGAGAGTAGGGTATCCCTTGAACAGTTGGTAGCGGATTTGAAGAAAATGGCTGCTGAAGAGGGCGGTGAGCAAATGCCGAGCGAGAGAGCAAAGGGCCATGTCAAGTGGTTCAATGACCAGAAGGGCTTCGGATTCATCACTCCTGCCGACGGAGGCGAAGATTTGTTCGTCCATCACTCTGGGATCAAGGCCGGCGGCGGCGGCGGGTTTCGCAGCCTGGGCGAGGGTGAAGCCGTCGAGTTTGAGGTGGAGCAAGGTGGTGATGGCCGTACCAAGGCTGTCAACGTCACCGGCCCAGACGGGGGACCTGTTCAGGGAGGAAGCCGCGGCGGCGGAGGTGGCTACAACAGTGGCGGAGGTGGCTACAACAGTGGCGGCGGTGGCAGGAGCCGCGGCGGAGGCGGGTACGGCGGAGGCGGCGGAGGAGGGTACGGCGGAGGCGGCGGAGGAGGGTACGGCGGCGGCGGCGGAGGAGGCGGGTGTTTCAAGTGTGGTGAGTCTGGGCATCTTGCTAGGGACTGCTACCAGGGTGGCGGCGGTGGGGGTAGGTATGGCGGCGGAGGCGGAGGCGGAGGCGGAGGGAGCGGCTGCTTCAAATGCGGGGAGGATGGACATTTTGCCCGGGAATGCCCAAACAGTAATCGTTGAGCTGGGTTCAGCCTGGAGGGTTTTGTGCTCAAACAGAAGTGTGTGTTCGCATTTAAAATCCCTCTTCTGCTTTTGGGGTCTTTGGTTTCAGTGTCTCTGTTTTCTATTTTACTTTTACTGTTTTTTTTTGTTTTGGGGGTTCTGGGGTTGGGGGCGGGGGATGGTTTGTTTTAAGGTTTTTAAGGCTTCGATCTGGTGAACCACATGATACTAGATGCGATTGTTGTTTTGTGGTGGGTTATTTTTGTGATTATGTGGTCACCTGCATCATCAAGTAATAGTAGAAGCATAGTAGCAGCAGTTGCAGTAGTACTTTCTCTCTACCCAGTTTGTTAGGTCTTCAAAAATTTTTAAAAAAAAAGGGTTAAATCAAATCTATGCTGTTTGCTCTGCTGCAGCTGTAGCTTTCCGGTGGAATATTTTCATTAGCTTTACAAGTGAATCCTCAAAAATGCATAGACGCAGCGGCTCCGGATTGTAGTTTTGAACTCTTGATGAATGAATATGATATATACTGCTACAAGTATATATATATATTAGCTTTGTTTTGCAATCTGGTTCTTGTGGTTCTTGTGCCACTTAGGCCTGATGCTTTATTTGGCTTCGGCTTTAGCTCAGTGCTGTTTGTTTTCTTGCCCTCTGAACCATAGATCCTCGGTGATTGTATGGGTAAAATACAGATCTCTGCTGCTTTTCTTTGGAGGTCAAGAAGACAAATCCCTTTTAACTTTAACAGGGCCCGATCCCGGTCTATGGTTACTCTTTAATCAAATCAAGACTACTGTTGGGTTTCAGTGGAGAAGAAGCTCAGCAAAATTGTTGACTATGAACAATGGTAGAATCGTGTGTTTTCGATGAATATTTTCAAATGACCACATCAATAGGCATTTCGGGAGTTCTCACATGATAAGATGACGATTTTAAATTGGGTTTCCTTCCCCGCATGTTCTTCTGTCCTTCCGATTTTGGAGATCTTCAATTTACGTCTTCCAATTTAAATCCTACAATTACTTACTGTTTTACTAGAAAGAGGAGAGCGGATTTACAGGAAGAGGTTTACGGACATTAATAAAAGCAAGCAATTCTGAACAAGGCTGTATAGATCAACGCAGTTCTGATACTGGGTTAATTTTTTGTTCTCTCTCTCTCTCTCGGGGGATTAGTATACGAGTGCTGTCCAACTATATCGAATAGAAAAATTAAGTGTCACTAATAATGGACGGGCCATTTGCGTGAAGGACCCTGATTTATCAACCCAAAAAAAAAAAAAAAAGATGTGATGGATCTCGATCCTCTACTGTGGACTAGTCAAGGAAAGCCCAAACAGGCAAATAGTTACAAATGCAGGAGAATGGCCATCAGGATGAGTTGCAGCAAAACCGCACAACAGAGCATTATCGTGATTTCAGTTGACAAAGGAAAACACATTGATGGTTTTGTGAATGTTTTTCTTCTCAAAACTAAATTGCATCCAGCATTTTTTTTTTTTCCTTCACTTGGCTTCCCCGTGCATCCCTTGCGGGATTTTGTTGTCTAACAAAAGAGGAATTCAGTCTTTACCATAGCAGTGCCAACAAAGTAGAAATTCATGCGACTTACCTAAAGCTGATAAAAATAGTTCTTCATAAATTGCATCAAAACTTTGATCTTCCATTTTCAGATTTGGGAGGAGGAAAAAAAAAAAAAACACACACACACACACACACATGTTGATGTAACAACCAAAATTTTTTTCGATAATAAGTGACAACCAAATTTGTGTTGTATTCAATTCTTTTTGTATTATTTTTCGTGCCTTTTTTTGTAGTTTTTGACACTTGTCTCTTTCATGGCAAGACCATTACATTGAAGGATATAATGGACTAAACTCCCCTCCACTAGACGATTGCCACATGAATTTTCTAATCATCAAGGGCTCAAATAATTTCCATTAACTTGAATTCTAAATCAAGTTAATTTCATTGGTTAGCCTTTCGTGATTCCCACCTATAAGAAATTATCACTAGCACAATTCGAGGTAAACTTCTTCATTTTTCAATTTGAAATTTGGAAATAACCTACAAACAGACTTTTTTCCTTATAAGTAAAATGCCTACAGTAAAAACCTAATGAAACTTTGTAATCGCA